>JAJGRW010000831.1:0-336936 GCA_025461045.1 Carex parvula
TTGGCATCCCACTAGGAATAGATCTAATCCATAATATTATATCCTTATCGAATTCGGATCCCCTGAAGTAACCAAAATTTTCAGTTTAGATCCGGACCGTCCGATCAGAACCGGGCCCAAGGTGGAATGCACGGAATCACGTTAGTATTCGTGCTAAAGCAGATCGGACGGTTCCAGATCAAAAACTCAAAATTTGAGTTACTTTAGGGGAAGATGTAGGATGGATTTGTCGGGCTTAGAAAATAAATCTGCTGTAATTCTCCGAGAATTACAGCGTCTCAACGGTTGGTTCTTTTCGATATGCGTGCATAAAACTTACTTTTTCGAAAATGTTTCCGAAATCCGCGTATAAAAAAATTAGAACGGTTGATCTCGAATTTTAAAATTCTGTAATTCCTCTCCTGTGTGCAACGATGAGGACAATTGAATTTGATGGGAATCCTTTTTTTTTTTTTTTTTCAGAAACTTGATAGGTGTTACCAAGGGATTGTATTGAAATATAAGCACGTTCTTACAAATACAGCCTAGCTACAGCCAAACATCTAAGCGATTACATAGCTCAAAATATTTCTAGCCCTGTTCTGTTGTAAATTGTAATCTGACAATGCAACTTAACAAAACTTCATCCATAGTTTGACTTCCATTGAATTTGACGGGAATATTTGTTCGAGTATCTCGTCCAAAAAATATGGAAAAATAGATATCATCTCAATTTTTTAGATCATCCGCTCAATCTAAAATTGCAAAATTGACCAAATAGTTATGACAAATAGTTGGACAGTATGGAAAAATTAATTTTGCATACAATTTTTTATCAAATAGTTATGAGCATATTTTTCTATTTCAATGTTTACAAATTAAAAGTTTTTGAAGTTCTAGCATACGCAAATCTTCAAACAAAAGTGGATATCCACATCATTTAATTTTTTCAGATCATCTGACCAATTTCGATATTAATTATAATAATTAACAACAAATCAAATTACTTGATAATTATTTATTTTTACAATCTTGATTAATGTTTTAAAATTAATTCAAATAATTTTGAACATCAAAATAATTCATAAATAATATTGTTGGACTTGACATATAGATAAGTTATTAGAAAAATATATGGAATTTAAATATTATTTAGTGATGTAATAAAAATTAGAATAATTATTTCAATCCCCCACTTCAATACCCGCATTGTACCCGCAGCAACAATAGATGAATGTTGTATTACAGTTCCCACTAATTAGAGGAAGGTTGTACTATGGTCCCCACTAATTATATGGTCTTCCTTTTGCAGTCTCCACACTCGTCTCCACGTTAATCTTCATAGGTATAATACTTGAAACATAAATATTAATACTTGCAAAATAAATATAAATACTTGCATGCGTAACTTGATATGATCATCCCCTTTTCCAGTCCCCTAATCGTTCATGCGTCAACTTTCCTCTAATGAAGTAGTAGGACCCCGTATCCCTCCATCAACATTCCCTAATAGTCGATATATACTTTCAGATGTAATCCAGTGTCAATGTAAAAAATACTTACAAGTATAGGTATAAATACTTGCGTGACGACGAGCTCGAAAGTACGTCATCATGGATCTCATTTGAAAGAGAAAATTACATAGAAGATGTTCGTGGTTTTAAATTCGCAAAATTCCTCACAAATCGTCAGAAATATGACAGTTAAGGTACGGGTACATTGTGGGTACCGGAGTGCGGGTACTCATATCAGCTTCCTAAAAATTAATTATAGATCGCTTGAACAATATATAAATTGATGAACAATAGAATATAAACTTAATTTTTGGGTTGATAAGTACTCTGGATGTTTATAACATCGTACTTTAAATCAAATTGTATTCTCGATGATTGTCAAGTGAAACTAAGAGTAATAGCTGCACTTTATAGTTAAATAAAAGTAATTAGTAGAATTAGGGTTTTCTTATGTTTTTCAAGTTAATCGTGAACTTAATCTAAACTTTTCGGATTGGCTTCAAACGACGAATCCAAATAATTGAAACCGATATATCTTACGAGTGATGCGTCTCGTGCAAACAAATTAAATTTTATAATTAATTATATAAATTCAAGCTGTCAAAATAGAAAGTTTATAAATTAATATTAGTGCTTTCATTTTTTGAACATTTTAAACTACTTGACTCTATAAAAATTAATTCAAAAATTTAAAATTTTCACATGTAGACCATTACTCGTAAAGTAGATTGATTTCAACGTGTTGGATTCTTCATTTAAGCCAATCCGATAGGTTTTAGAGTTAAATTCACAATAAACTTGGTGAACTTAAGGAAACCCTAGTTCTACTCTAAAAATAATAACTATAAAAGTAGAGTACTAAGGTATTCTTTAACTCTTAAGCTCATCAATTCTCGGTGAGCTAAATTTTAAATTTTATCAGATTGATTTTACGAGTATTAAAATCGAACAATTTTATGAGTAACAAGGGTGGAGCTAGGCTTTCAAGCTATTGGACTGAAACATAAATGAGATTAATATATGGGGTCATTTTTAAAATTCCCATAACAATTTACTTTATATAATATACAAATCAATATAAAATTGAAAATAAATGGAAGTCAATTGATTTCCATACATCAAACTTGTATCTGCCTATAACAAGTAATGCGTTCACAAGCAAGATTTTTAAAATTTTGAATTAATTTATTTAAAGTCAAGCCGTTAAAAAATAATAAAAAATAATTTATAAATTTTTCGATAAATCATTTGAAGCTATACGAGAATGAGAGTTCAAATCTATTTTTTAAATAATAAGTTTAAAATCTAAAACTCAAATGTCAAAATATAATCTAGATTTGATCTATATCATTTTCTCTATGCAAATATAGAAGATTATAACATTTCGACTTTGTTTAGATCAGTATTAAGAATTTACAAAAACATATTGATATGAATAAATTTTGATCATTGATTTTCAATTTATTAATTTATATAAATATAAAATAATAAAAATGATAAATTCATTACGTACATGTATATATAGAAAATATATAATTTTAAAATTTTTGTTATTAAAAAATTAAAAAGTAGATATATAATCAAGACAAAAAGAATGAAAACATTTGAACCCGTTCTACTCATAAAAGTGCTCACGCTCATATCACGTGCGCGTTTTCTATCTCATTTGAGCAGTTCTCCTTTAGAACCTGAACAATAGATAGATAGATTTAGCGCTAATGATGGCGGGAGCAGCTGCGGCTGTGAGTCGGCGCGCAGCAACGCTGCTCCTCTCGAGCCGTTGCCGGAGACCTACTAACCCTATCTCCCCTCTAATTCCAACTGTCAGAGCAATGAATCGGCGGTTCCTCTGCTCCAGTTCAGTCTCCGCTCGCACAGCCGAGCCGACAGAAGCCGCTGGTCAGTTGGGAGATACAGTGAAGGAGTTTAGAAAGAGATTGAGAATTGAAGAGTTGAAAGGTGGCCCCGACGAAGGATTGAGTTGGGTCGGAAAGGGATTGACTGTCAGAGGGTGGGTCCGGACTTGCAGAGTCCAGAGCAGTGTCACCTTCATTGAGGTAGGAACTTACGTATAATCTTACATGTTTTCTATGCACATGCATACAGAGAACGACCTGTAGCAGATGTAATATCACAAAATAATTGAACTTTCAGTACAAGAACTGAATGGTACTTTAGTTGTATCATGTTTGTTCTTGATGAAATCAGATGACTGGTACATTATACATACCAATGGATTCTGACTGGAAAGACCTACATAGTTTGTATTTGGTTGGGCCTTAACAAAATTATTCTTAACAAAATATCTAGGTCAATGATGGTTCATGCTTATCTAATATGCAATGTGTCATGACATCTGATGTAGAAGGTTATGATCAGGTACTTCTGATAATCCCTCTTGTGTTCCATTTTGTAAGCTAAAATCATTTTAATGAAATTAAGTTCATTTAATTTTTGTACAAGATTGAGTCAGGAGCAGTTACAACAGGCGCATCAGTCCTGATAGATGGCACAGTGGTGCCAAGTCAAGGGGCTAAACAAAAAATCGAACTGAAGGTCACACGACTAGTTGTGGTACCACTCTTTTCTCAGATTTTATTAGCAACTTAGATACAGGGATGTAAAGTTTAATGTGTTTATTTCTGATACAGGAAATGTTGGTTGTTTTATTAGGATAGTTTGCAATTTGCTTGAATTTTCATTGTTTAAAGTGCTCTTAATTCTTAAGTGACAATTCGTCGTCATAATTATTGTTTGTTATTATTTAGATAGGTAGAAGTGATCCCACAAGTTATCCAATACAAAAGAAAAGAGTTACTAGAGAATTCTTGAGAAGCATAGCTCATTTACGTCCTCGAACTAATACCTTCAGCGCGGTAAATTTATTATCATTTGCAAAATTGCCATTTATACCCCTTTAATAACACAGGGATTAGTGAATTGCTGGTATACCTTAGTACCAGTCTGTTTTTAGCTGTATAAGAATTAAAAAACCACACAAACATGCACATAGTAAAAAAATCTGGAAGTCAATACTAAAAGTATGGGATCTGGTTGTTCTAACTGATATTATACAAAATCTAAGAAAAAATTGTGAAATGCTAGTTACTTGAATATCTGTTCTCTACTATTACGATGGTAAATAAAAATAAAATTGTATCGTCTTACTTATTCAGGCTATACCTAAATTATGTAAACATTTTTCATTCTATTCATTCTAATAAATAGAAAAATGATTCTTACTACTACCTTCATTCAGGTAAATTGTTTGTGTTTGTAGGTGACACGAGTGAGAAATGCATTGGCATATGCAACACATAAGTTCTTCCAAGAAAACGGGTTTGTATGGGTGTCAAGCCCAATTATAACTGCATCAGATTGTGAAGGTGCCGGTGAACAATTTTGTGTTACTACAATGGTATTTCACTCCTCTCTCTCTCCAAATTTCCTGAGTAAAGATAATAAATTTCCAGGTTAATTTGGACAATGGTTAATAAACAATGGTAGATGAGAATAAAATTGTAAACAAATCACTGACTAGCAACTAGCATCAATCTGAGAGTATTTATTATGAAAAGAAAGAAAACATTATTTCACATTGTATTGTCATGCATTATAACAACATGACAATTTCACTAATGTTTATGTTGCAGATTCAAATGACAATTTCACTGTCTCAAAAATTCCTGCTACAAAGGATGGGAAAATTGATTGGTCCCAGGTACAAAAGATGACACTTATCTTTTTTATTATCTACTAAAAGCATTACTTTACCTCGTGAAATAACCATTTTTTCTCCCTTGTTTTCAACTTAATAGTCTGTTATTGTTTTCTGATACATTTTTTTTTTCTTCTAAGGACTTCTTTGGAAAACCTGCATTTTTGACAGTGTCGGGGCAGTTGAATGGAGAAACATATGCATGTGCTCTATCTGATGTATATGCTGTCTTCTTTTTCTACTAGACAAATGCATTTTTATATAAATAGATACTTCTGTATTTATTTTGCTTTGTTTTTCTGTGTATTTGTCTCCAGATTTACACATTTGGCCCCACATTCAGAGCTGAAAACTCTAACACCTCACGACATCTTGCTGAATTTTGGGTACAGAGATTATTTGAGTACTACATCTTTTCTTTGTCTTTCAAATGAACAAGGAGTTGTTAGTTGTAGTCATTTATTTTTTATTTCATGGCAGATGATAGAACCTGAATTGGCATTTGCGGATTTGAATGATGACATGGCATGTGCCACTGCTTATCTCCAGTACGTAGTATGTTCTCTTCTTATTTTACTTCTGTTGATCCATTTTTGACTAACTAATTACATGTCTAAACCCTTTTAAGTATTTTTTTACAAAAGCACTGCTTTGATATTGGCCCTTTTGGGTTGTGCCTCACTCAATCATATTATTGCACTTTTGTATAGTTATTAATATGCACTTCTACTTGGCACATGCAGGTCAAGTATGTCCTCGAAAATTGTAAAGAGGATATGGAATTTTTCAACACTTGGATTGAGAAAGGGATTATAAATCGTTTAAATGTACGGCCCAACATTGTTAATGACGTTCACATTTCTCTTGACTTACTCAAGTTGGATTTAGTAAAATTTTAATTTAATAATTGTAGTCTCGTGTCTTTTGACAGGATGTTGTTGAGAAAAGTTTTGTGCATTTGTCTTATTCTGACGCCATTGACTTGTTGATCAAATCCAAAAAGAAATTTGAATTCCCGGTAATTCTTATCTTAAAATGATATGTTCTTTTAAATATTATTATTTATTTTGCATGTGTGTGTGTCCACATCATTGTATATCCACTTCTTGAAGGGCATGAATATCACCTAAGCTTGGATATTTATACTCTCTTGCAAATAATGATTATGCAATATTAGGTAAAATGGGGGTTAGATTTGCAAAGTGAGCATGAAAGATACATCACAGAACAGGCCTTCGGTGGCAGTCCTGTAATAATTCGGGACTATCCTAAGGTAATAGTTTTTCGTGTTTATTGAATAAAAGAAAGTATTATTTAAATTTATGCTTATTTGATTTGTTCTTTCTTTTTGTAGGAAATTAAGGCATTTTATATGAGGCAAAATGATGATGCAAAAACTGTCGCGGCCATGGACCTCTTAGTTCCTAGGGTTTGTGCATCTTAAACTTGATATATTTCATTTAATTGCAGTAATTATGAAGGTCTTTTTTTATGTACTAACAGGACAAAAGCTTTTCAAACAAAAGAATAAATTTTTGCAAGTCAAAAAGAAAACTTAGATGCATTCAATTTAGGGCACTTTGTGTACTTTTGAATTCTGATTGTACTGAAAATTTGAGAAGGCTGAAAATTAAAGCTGATATTCATTTGATTTCAGGTAGGCGAACTAATAGGAGGAAGCCAAAGGGAAGAGAGATTAGATTATCTAGAGGATCGCTTAGAGGAATTAAATCTCAATAAGGAGATCTATTGGTGGTACCTTGACCTCAGGCGCTTCGGCTCTGGTTACTCCTCTACCCCCCCTCCAAAAAAAAAAAAAAAAAAAGAATCATATTTCGTATTTCCATATCATCTTTTTTTTTTTTTTTTTTTATTTGTAAACTTAACTTTTGCCCATTTTGTAGTTCCTCATGCTGGTTTTGGGCTTGGATTTGAGAGGCTCGTGCAATTTGCAACTGGAATTGATAATATAAGAGATGTTATTCCATTTCCCCGGACCCCTGGTTCTGCTGATTTTGAAATTCCCTAGTAAGAGTGTCTTATACTTTCTTCAAGAAGCAGCTTGAGGAGATTGTTATTATTTTGATTTTTTTGTTTGTTTCAAAATATCATGATTTTGGTGCGCCTTTTCATTTTACACCTTATGGTTGTACAAATAGTCAAATTCAGGAACAAAATGATAAAATATAACTTGTTGCTTCATATTTGATTGCAACTTACATGTTTTTCTCAAAAAGATAATTTTACATAAAATCCTTTCTGAAATCAAAATCTGATTGAAAAATATAACAGAAAATTTATGCATCTATGCAAATTTGGCAATTTGGTATAGCGCTCTTCTCATGAAATGAATTCTCTTGTGCTGGCACTTCGACTGTCTTTTCTTGGACAAACATGTTATAGGAAAATGAATTATAATCTGTACAGAAATGTTCTATAATTTTGTACCACATTGAAAGAACATTTTAATAAAGGGTAAAATGGGTCTTTTATAAATTTAAAATGAGTTTTAATATAAAACACAATAAAATGGGTAAATTTGTGTGATTTTGAAGTTTAGAGGGGGAAATACGTAATTTCAAAGTTTAGAGGGGGAAATACATATTGAGAAGTTTTTTAGTATACGTGAAATTCCCCCTATTTTTTAATTGCTTACTCTGGACTATAGCCGAAATATCCTGCTAGTTTAGACCCTTAGCCAATACCACATCTTGTAAGCACACAAATTGATTAGCACATAATTAAAATAGTTGAGGATAAACACTAGCCAAAGGACAGTTGGCAAATCATGTATCCATTATCCAACCAAATTCTAATTTTCATCCGATCATCTGCTGCAAATGTACAGCTAGATTGGCTTAGATGATTCACTTTGTATATTTCCTTCCACAGTGCAAACATTTTAGACGTAGGTGTATAATTAGTACATTTAACCATGGTCACCTATTTCCACTAGCCTTGATATTTGGGCTCATGATATTTTCACCACCATTTTAATAACAAAGATATATTCATCAATTTCTAAGTCTTTTACTGTCATGCCTCCATGTTTTCTTGCATACATATTGTCTGCCAATTAATAAGAGAATAAAATTTATTTTTGCACCAGTTACTCCTTGCCTTAAATTTTGTCATATAATACTATCAATTATTTGTCTTACTTTTTCTGACATTACAGGGGTAAAAAACATATAGGGGTATTGTAGATAGAACCTCATTGACCATAGTACCTTTGCCCCCTTATGGACAGTAATATCCTTGTGCAGCTTTTGAGTTTGGAGGAAATCTTATCTACTATGAATCTCCATTTAGAGACTATCAACTTTTTGTTACTGAGTGGAACACCCAACTATTTCAGAGGAAAATTTGCTAATTTGCAGCCAAACAGTTGGGCTAGAAACTTACTCTTATCAGATTGTAAAAAATTAATAGGAATCATTTCAGTCTTTAAAATAAATACTTTTACCCCTGAAAGTGCTTCAAATTCTAACATTGTCCATAAAATATATTCTATAATTCTTACAAAATATTCCAAAAAAAGAATAGTGTCATCTTCATAGTAACAATTAGTGTTTTGTTGCTCATTAGGTATTAGGCTAGGCCCTTAACTACACCTGATAATATACTCTACCCTTAGAAAACATGTTATATAACACATCTTCAGCTAATAGAATAAAATGGAGGATAAGAGGCCCCCCTGCTTATTCATCATTTGCAGTATAAGTAGGGGGGTGTGGCAAGTGGAAACCACTTATATTAATACAAGTGTTAGCACTATTTCATAAGAAACTTAATTATCTGGGAAATTAATCCATTTATGGCCAAATCCTTCTCAATACCTCAATCAGATAAGACCAATTGAATTGTCTTGGAGGAAACCATGTGGGGGTCGATCGATTGTTTGGTTTGCAAATTACCCCTTTGGTTGTTCTTGTATGATAATTTCAGTTGAGTCCTCTAACCAGGACTGTAGGTGTTGCAGAAAAAATCTTTTTGGAGCGCACAAACTCATTCAATGCATTCAACTTAGACTCTCTATACTAAGATGCGACTACCTCGCACTCAAAGCCGAATGATCAATGCTCCCACAAACCTCACAAAAAATGATGTTATCTGCATTGACCGCACTCTCATTCATTTGGTCTAAATTCTTCGTGACTGCATCTAACTTGGTGGAGATAATGCTGATATCCCCGGTTAATGAATATGAATCATATCGATTCATCAAAACTCGACATATATACGTAATATTTCAAATCATTGTAAAAGGTCGACTAGACTATCAACCACTTTTCTACACCATAATGAAAACAACCTCTAAAATGACAGAGGAGTAGGTCCGATGTGCATCAGACCTACTTTCGGTTCGATGGGCTCCAGACCATCCGATCCGTTTTAAAATTTGTGCACATCCGCTTCAAATTTCGTGCGCAGAGATCTTGAAGCGAATCGAACAGTCTTGAAACCCATCAATCCCAAAAGTAGGTTATATACCCATCGGACCTACTCCGCTCTCCTAGATAATTTCCTTGTACGATTCTCTAGATTGATTTCCGATCTTTTCAAATAAAAGAGGTGATTTCTATGTTAGGTCGTCTTATAGATACATATAGGCCCCGGTTCTATATCTCAACCCCAATTTTGTGCAGTTCACATTTTTTCTCTCGTGCTCTTAGGAGTATATTATTGAAGTGTTTACTCTGAACAAAGCAATGGTTAGTGGGTAATTCTACATAAGTTTGTTTTACGTACCATTATACATTCAGAAGAAGTGTATCTATTCTATTAGATTCTTCATTATAGCAATAATAGTTAATAGCTAAAATATCATCACACAAATATAACTGCACCCTAATAAAGAACGAAAATGAGTTCAAAAGAAGTGTTATTCCTACTTGGGTACAAATTTCTCCTTACTAACAAGTAACAACGGCAACAAATTCACATTTCAATTTATTAATTGGTCGATTGCACATATCCTTGATTGTTGGAAGTGGTTGTCCTTGAAGTAATTAGCAATGTGGTAACTGGTAGCTCTCTGATTGCCAAAAACTTTGGTTGTCAAATTGAAGCATTACAATGCCTACTTTGCAACTATTAATTCATTAATTAACAACATAAATATGGAAATTCACGTCTACAGCATACAATAAGAACACATGAGGCTATAAGGATAGCATTCTTGCCAACTGTTAGCATGAATAACTTTTACATAATTAGTCAAAGAAGTTGTTTCGCTAAATTAAGCACCATCTTATATAGAGCTTTGGCCAAAACCAACGGTAAATATTATAGCCAACTCACTGGCATCTAAAAGCTTTCTTATGACACCCAATCAGATAAAATAACACACGCATAGTTGAAAAGAACAGTTCGCCTATAAATAACATCCGGATTGTTGCAAGCAAATCCATCTTTCTTTCATTTGCCACTTTTTCTTCTTGTTTGATTGATTATTGAATATAATGACTTCCACTTTTTCAATTACTCTTATTGTCATTGCCTCCCTTGTGGGTGTTTGTGTTGCTAAGGGCGCTGTTGCTAAGGGCGCTGCCGATTCCACCGGTGGATGGCTTTCTGGGAGTTCCACATTTTATGGGTCCCCCACTGCTTCTGGGCCTCCTGACAACGGTAACAAAATGCTTCCCTTTTGTTTTCACACACACTATAAAAACAAAGGATGTACTTTTTTAATGATCTAGTAATTCAAATGATCAGTATCAGAATTAAGTTTTAAGAATACAAAGGTCCAAACATAAGTAAGAACTAAATACATATCTACAAGATTCATTAGCACTATTCATTAATTTAAACAACCAACATAAAAAAAAACTTGTGGTGTCGGTATATGACAAAGAAGTAATTTATTGTGAATAATATTTTGACATTTCCAAGGGGTAAGATGTAATTCATAGAGTAATCTCTAATAAATTTGCAAAATGATTTAAGTGGTCGTTCATTATTCTATCATACGCATGCAGGTGGTAAATGCGGGTTCAAGAATATAAACCTTCCCCCTTTCAATTCGTTGACTTCATGCGGTAGCAAAGCCCTATGGAAAGAAGGCAAGGGTTGCGGTTCTTGCTACTTGGTTAGTTGACTATTTAGACAACTTGGAATGAGATTTTACCATAGTGCTTATAAATCTGTTTTGTAATTCGTCTTAATTATCCCATCAAAAGAAGGGGAAGTGATATTTATTTTTATTGAAAATACTGACAGTGGCTGGGAAGTGATATTTTTTTTTTTAAAATACCAGCAGAGGCTGCCAGGTTAAGTACTGAAGGAAAATTACATCAAAAGCACATCAAAAAACAACTTAGCAAAATTGCATCCACAACTTACCATCCTGCCACGTGGGAAGTGATATTTAAACACACCATTTTTAAGAATTTTAAAAGAAACCACCACAGAAATCCATGTGTACATGCACCTCACTAGCATTATATTTTTCAACTTTTCTTTATGTAGATATATATGTTTCCTACATGTAGCATGAAATTTTATTTTCCGTTTCAAATTTCAACCCATAAAATTCACAAGATCTTTGAACGTTTCAGATGAAATGCACTAGCCATCCCCTTTGCTCTGGCCAACCAAAACTCATTACAATCACAGATGAGTGCTTGTATGGTGGCTGTGCTGATGCAACTTATCACTTTGACATGGCCGGCATTGCATTTGGCTCACTGGCTTTGCCTGGTAAAGAACTCGATCTCCACAAGGCTGGAAAACTCGCTGTTCTGTTTAAGAGGTAAGGGGTTTTCATTCTTAACTATCATATGTAATTTTACAGCTTCCAGTTAACATTTTATAGCTGAATCGATCGTTCCATAAAATTACGTTCATGTTGACAATAGATTAATTTTTTCTGATAGTCAATCCTTTCAAAAATCCATTATCGAAGTGTACATTGTTTAATTAATTACACATAACATGATTTTTCTTTTAATTGTAGGGTTCCTTGTGACTATAAGGGCCGTAACATTAACTTCCACGTTGAGGAAGGCTCAAACCCGAACTACTTGGCTTTGTTGACCGAGTACCAAAATGGCGAAGGCGATCTCTCTAACCTGGAAATCAAGGAAGCAGGTTCTTCTACATGGACCCCATTGAAGCAGTCGTGGGGTAAAATCTGGAGACTTGATTCTGCCCACCCTCTTAAGGGACCCATCTCCGTTAAGGTTACAACCCTTTCTGGGAAATCCATAGTGGCAAACAATGCTATTCCAGCTGACTGGAAGCCCAACACTAAGTATGACTCTAAAGTAAACTTCCAGGCTGAGCTTTAAAGTATGCCCATTCTTAGATGGCAGTGAACTTTTTGATGAGTATGCATCTCTCTTTCTAGCTATGGTGCACTATGTGAAACCCAAATATGTGTGGTTTTGATTTTAATATATGATTCTTTATTTTATTTTTTATTTTTTTGTTATTGGAGCAATGTTGTAATTGTTCAGATGGCATCTTCTCCATAGTATACATAATATATAAGAGGAATTTATTTAAAGATCGTTTGAAATATTTGGTAAATAATTTTATTTTATTCAAGATGGAACTTGATTTTCTTTCTTTTTTTTGTATGTACAGTTTACAATTTCGTTTTTTTTGTACAATTCTCTATGTTAAGGAATAAAATGTAGAAATAAGAGAATAACTCTTATTATCACCATTCTCATAAGAATATATAATAGTTATCTATTCATCACTCCACTTTATTCCACTATCAAATATGATCATAGTATATCCGACTCCCAAGTAAAACAATAAGTTTACATCCATAAGAACTAGCCAAGGATCATAAATTCTTGGTACTATACCAGTCAGTACATAAAAGAGATAGAAGACTCACCTTTCTTACCACCTTGAAGGGTAAATGCTTCAGCAAAAGTGCAATTGAGTTCAAATTGCTATTTGAAAGAGTTGCCCCATGACACATCGATATCTAAACCCTGAAAAGAGATGGACAGTGTTGATACTCAGAATAAATTCAAAATCAAGAGAGTATGTAAATAAAAAGTTATTATTCTCTTTTTATTCATAACCTAGAACCAAAGCCCAACAGCTCTAAGTCCCATTTAGAAAATGTACAAGCTTTCAATTTTCAACAAGGGGCAAGATAATTTAGAAAATAGATCAAGTAGTCAGGATTGTGCTAAGAATCATTAAATTGACCTCAATAAGATCCTTCTAAATTTCAGATCTGAACAAAGACAAGTAAGGATCAAGTTCTAGATATCTTGTTAGATCCGTACCAGTAACAAAACCAGTACTGGTATCAACTGATACCCAAAACGGAAAGGGACACAACATCACAGGAAGATAGTTAATAGTCTGGTACTGTCTGGTACCAGTACCAACTGGAATATACACCCGTTATGCCAAATAGCTAGTAACATAATCTCATAAATATCCTCAATGAACACTTCGAAATTCACTTTTAAAAAAAAACTCACAGTAATTTATTGTGTGAACAGTCTTAAGCTTTGCTCAAAACCCCAAGCAAAAACCCCAAACTGCTATTAGCCCCTTTAAAACCCACATTAAGCATCAATAAGTGAATCCCATGTAAAGAAACAAGTAGAAAAAGAATGATTATCAAAGAATTCCGGGTAGGGAATAGAATTTTTAAGGTTACCAAAATTCGGCCAACACCGCAAGAGAAAAAACCATAGAAGGAAAAATTGGCCGTTCCAGATCGGAATCGGGCTGTACCGATCCAATTTCAGACCGAGTTACACGGTAGGTGATTTTTTCGTCCAATTTTGGCCGAAACAGTCCGATTCCAGTCAAATTTCGACCGACACGGTCCGCGCAAATACCTGTACACTTGGTCTACCGTGAGCCGCGCATATATCACTCTCCAAAAAAAATTCCTCCTGCGTGACTCGAACCATCGAACCAAGGACCTCTTGGTTATCAACTAAGGTAACTACCACCACACTGTGCTACCTTTTGTTGCTAAAATACATAACTATATGTATAATATAAGTGTTGAAATCGCTATTGAAGAGAAGAGTCGTTGTGGCAAAAAAATATGAGATTCCGATCCAATTTGGCCAATTCCGATCGATTCATCCGATTCTGATTCCACAGTCAAAAGACCGATCCTGATTCCGATTCTGATTTTTCCTTCTATGAAAAAAACCACAACATCATCGTGCCTTGTCTAGAGTCACCTCATCTTTCTCTTTTCTCTTATCTTTGTTATTCTTTCTCAACTCTATCTTTCTATCTTTTCTTGGGTTTACCTTTTTTATTAGGGTAATTATAATATCCCTCAGTCTATCTTCCCCCATTCCGTCCCCTGTCAAACTGGGTCAGCGCGCCTAATTAATCTTTCCGGTTCTAACTATTGTGGTCCCTACTAACTAATCTCTCCCTTTATTCCCTACCATTTTTGAATTTTGAAGTTTCCTTCTCCGCGCTGTTTATTAGAAGGCGATTTTGAGGCGATTACATCTCTCTCCAGTGATCTCGCATCTCTCACTCAGCCAATATCACATTTCTACTCAGGCGATCTCTTATCTCATCTCAATTCTACACTCAAGTGATCTCTCATCTCTCTAATCATCTCTGATCATCCATTTCTCATCTCTCGATCAGGCGATCTCAATTGATTTCTCATCTCTCGCTCAGATTTTTCATCTCTGATCATCATTTTGCAGTTGATATATCTGGTTTCTGTTCAAATTTTGTAAATTAGTTACAATTGTTATTTGTTGTTGATTTTCACTCGGTTTTTTTTTCTGTTTACCTTATTGAGATGAATATTTTTAGTATGTAATAGTTAGAAGATGATAGATTTGGTATGGATACTTGGAGTAGAACTAGGGTGCTCTCGAGTTCACCAAGCCCTTGGTGAACTCAAGTCCAAAACTCATCGGATCGGCTTCAAACGACGAATCCGACTGTAAAACCCGTCTACCTTATGAGTGATGCGTCTACATGAAAAAAATTTAAATTTTGAAATTAATTTTACATAGAGTCAAGTGGTCAAAATTAGAAGGTTAATAAATTAATTTTAATGCATTCATTTTTGACGTTTTTTTACCACTTGACTCTATGCAAAATAAATTTCAAAATTTAAAATTTTTACATGTAGACGCATCACTCGTAAGATAGACGGGTTTCAACGGTCGGATTTGTCGTTTGAAGCCGATCCGATGAGTTTTGGACTTGAGTTCACCAAGGGCTTGGTGAACTCGAGAGCACCCTAGTTCTACTCTGGATACTTGATATGAATGTTACAAGTAGGTGATTCCTTTTTATGTTGAATTTTCTTTGAATACATGATAGGAATGTGAGAAGATGATCTAGTAGAATGCTTCATGCATGTGATTATACTTTTGCTGACTGAATAGTTGATTATTTTATAGGTTAGAAGCATAGAAGGTAAAAATCGGTATTGGGATCGGGAATCGAATGGAGGTACAAATTAAATCCGTGATTGAATGGAGGTACAAATTAAATAGGATATATATAATGAGTTGTGATTTTTAACAAGAAAAATCGGTCTATTTCGGTCCGAAACGGCCGAATGTGACCGGAATGGTTCAGGAACGGTCGAAATTTGAATGAAATCTCACCAATTGCGTAACTAGGCCTAAAATGGGATCGGTACCGTCCGGTCCCGATCCGGAACGGCCGATTCCGCTCCGGAACGGCCGATTTTGCCTTCTTTGGTTAGAAGATGATAAATCTGGTATAAACACTTGATTGGATTTTATAAGTAGGTGATCTTTTTTTATATTGATTTTGTATGAATATTTTATCATATAATGTGAGAAGATGATGATCTGATATGAATACCTCATGTATCGATATGTATACTTCCTTGATCTAGTATTCACACTTATATAATATGTAGAGGTATTTATTTGATATGATATCTGATTTGAGATTTACATTTTTGTTATGACATATATCAATACTTCATACTTCTGTTATTATAATGTGTACATGTTTTATTTTTGAGGTGTAAATACTTTATATTTTGGTATGAATACATGATATGATAGGCATAAGACAAACTGTGATTTTCTTTCGAATTAGTCATACATGTTTGATTTGTACAATGTAAATAGTTGATCCTTTTGATATGAATACTTGATATTGTATGCATAAGGTATTATATATAGTCATAAGAAATAAACTCTTGTGTACATATTTATTTAAAAGGTTGAATACTTGATGCAATAGATATGACAACATGTTTTCAGTATATATTTCTATTTCAATTATTTATTGAGATATAAGTGCTTGATAGATCCGGTATGAATGTGTTATATATCATTATTGTTGATTTATGTTTCAGGATGAATTTTGATCTTAAAGAAATTTGTGGAGATGAATTGTGGATGCAAAATAACAATCTAGAAGTTGATAAGGTTAATCTTTATCGACATTTTAAAGAGGTGCATCGTGCGAATGAAACATTTAATTAAACAGATTTAAAAATTGAACTGAACCAATCCATTTAACCGGAAAAACCGAACCATTTTAATATAAACCCTCTCGGTTCGGTTTAAAATCGATTAAATCGGACCCGATGAACACCCCTATTCTCTCTTCCTTAGACAGCAACTCAAAGAGACTGTTTCTGTATATGCCTCTTGAGCTAGTAGTTTATCAACCCCCAGAGTTTCAAGCACAAGAATGAAGTTGAAGCCCTATCAAATTTTGTACTTAGTTAATATCCCAGCCCTCTACTGTGTGGCTTAGTTAGTGCCAACTTAAGAATACTTTTGGAGATTGGCAATCTCACAAACTTGGTTCCTATTTTTTCCTTCCTGTTTAGTACTTTGTTGGTTATGCACTCAGTATGCCTCATTTGGGAGGTTCTCGGACCAGCTTTGCTAGGTAACTGCTATCTGTATTTAAAATTTCAGTAATGAAATAGACACTTGCCTTTTTAAAAAAAAAGAGAGACTGTTTCTCTAATTAATTGTTGTCATTCAAGACCACAAAATACGTGCCATATTGTTTTGAAAACTCTTTGTTTTTCTCCGATCGATCATACAATACAATCGATCATTCTCGTGCATGCATGTCTTGCACATTAAATGATTGATTAATTTATGTTCAACTTAATTACTCATCATACAATAATACAATCTTTCAAAGAAATTAAGTAAAAAACATGCCAAATAGATCCTAAATATTTCTTACGGATAGCAAAACTTATTGTTCGACTTGAGTCAGATATTTGATATTGGGATAAAGTGAAGTGATAAGTAGATAACTATTATTCTCATATTAAAGTAGCGTTAAAGAGTTATTCTCTTGTTTCCACACTCTATTCCACAACATAATTAAAGAATATTGTACAAAGAATCAAAGTGTAGCTAGACACATAAAAAAAAAATGAAGTTCTCTTCAATAAAGTAAAAATTGTTTACCAAATATTTCAAACGGTCTTTAATTTAATTTCTTTTATATATTATGTATATATATTCCGGAGAAGATGCCATCTGAACAATTACATCATTGCTCCAATAACAAAAAAATAAAAATAAATAAAGAATCATATATTAAACATCAAAACCACACATATTTGGGTTTCACATAGAGCACCATAGCTAGAAAGAGCGATGCATACTCATCAAAAAGATATCACTGCCATCTAATAAGAATGGGCAAACTTTAAAGCGCAGCCTGGAAGTTTACTTTAGAGTCATACTTAGTGTTGGGCTTCCAGTCAGCTGGAATAGCATTGTTTGCCACTATGGATTTCCCAGAAAGGGTTGTAACCTTAACGGAGATGGGTCCCTTAAGAGGGTGGGCAGAATCAAGTCTCCAGATTTTACCCCATGACTGCTTCAATGGCGTCCATGTAGACGAACCCGCTTCCTTGATTTCGAGGTTAGAGAGATCCCCTTCACCATTTTGGTACTCAGTCAACAAAGCAAGGTAGTTTGGGTTTGAGCCTTCCTCAACGTGGAAGTTAATGTTACGGCCCTTATAGTCACAAGGAACCCTACAATATTTAAACCAATTAAATTGATGTTGATTATGTACAATTAATCAACAATATTAATGAAAAGTTCATGATACGATTGATCAATCCACTATGAAAAGTCAACTAGAAGCTATAAAATCACATCTGATAGATAACAATGAATAGCGCTTACCTCTTAAACAGAACAGCGAGTTTTCCAGCCTTGTGGAGATCGAGTTCTTTGCCAGGCAGAGCCAGTGAGCCAAATGCAATGCCGGCCATGTCGAAGTGATAAGTTGCATCAGCGCAGCCACCATACAAGCACTCATCAGTGATTGTAATGAGTTTTGGTTGGCCAGAGCAAAGGGGATGGCTAGTGCATTTCATCTGAAACAGTCAAAGATATCGTGAATTTTATCGGTTGGATTTTTCAAACGGTAAATAAAAGTTTCATGCATCATTGTCATACGGAAATATCAGAATTAATGTCATTTGCAACTATGCATTGTGCAAGTGCTACATGTAGGAAAATATATATATATATATATATATATATAATATATATATATATATATATATATATATAGTGCTTGGCTATTATGCTTATATAAGCATATGCCCACATATGCTTAAATGAGCATTTTTGCGTTTCCAATGTTCAAATGGTCGATCCGACCGTTCATCTTGTTCTCCATATTAATATGTGCTTGGAGACCAAATTTTATATTTTTCTGAATTTTTTTACTATTTATTAAGCCACTTTGAAAATTACTGATCATATGGTCCAGAATTTGGAAACACTGTTTTTACTGTTCACCCAGATCAACAATTTCAAAGTGGCTTAATAAATAGTAAAAAAATTCAGAAAAATGTAAAATTTGGTCTCCAAGCACATATTAATATGGAGAACAAGATGAACGGTCAGATCGACCATTTGAACATTGGAAACGCAAAAGCATATGTGGCATATGCTTATATAAGCATAGTAGCCAGCCCCTATATATATTAGAGAGAGAGAGATGAGCTATGGTGAGACGTGGAGTAAAACAAGTTTGTACTCCATGTTATATTTTCATTTTAAAAATTCAAACAACCGATCCGAGCCGTTCAACATGTTCTCTATATTGAAATGTGCTTGGAAACCAAATTTTACATTTTTTTTGAATTTTTTTACTATTTATTAAGCCACTTTGAAAATCGCTGATCCACTGTGAACAGTAAAAAACAGTAAAATTTTCTGGACCACCAGATCAGCGATTTTCAAAGTGGCTTAATAAATAGTAAAAAAGTTCAAAAAAATGTAAAATTTGGTCTCCAAGCACATTTTAATATAGAGAACATGTTGAAGTGTTCGGATCGGTTTTTTAGATTTTCAAATAAAAATATAGTGTCATGGAGTACAAAATTGTTTTACTCCACGTCTCACCATAGCTCAATTTTATATATATATATATATATCTACATAAAGAAAATTAAGTTGGAAAATATAATGCTAGTGAGGATATATGCATGTATACAGTGGATTTCTGTGGTGGTTTCTTTAAAATTCTTAAAAAATGGTATATTTAAATATCACTTCCAATTCTTTAGATGGGATAATTAAGTAGAATTACTAAACAGATTTATTATTTATATGGTACAATCTCATTCCAAGTTGTCTAAATAGTCAACTAACCAAGTAGCAAGAACCGCAACCCTTGCCTTCTTTCCAAAGGGCTTTGCTGCCGCAAGAAGTCAAGGAATTGAAAGGGGGAAGATTTATATTCTTGAACCCGCATTTACCACCTGTATGTGTATAATAGAATAATGAACAACCACTTAAATCATTTTGCAAATTTATCAAAATATTATTCACCATAAATTACTTCTTTGTCATATACCGACACCACAACAAGTTTTTTCTTTAAGTTGGTTGTTTAAATTAATGAAGAGTTTTGGACCTTCGTATTCTCAAAACTTAATTCTGATACTGATCATTTGAATTACTAGCTAGATCATTAGAAACGTACATCCTTTGTTTTTATAATGTGTGTGAAATTAAACAAAAGGGAATCATTTTGTTACCATTGTCAGGAGGCCCAGAAGCAGTGGGGGACCCATAAAATGTGGAACTCCCAGAAAGCCATCCACCGGTGGAATCGGCAGCGCCCTTAGCAACACAAACACCCACAAGGGAGGCAATGACAATAAGAGTAATGGAAAAAGTGAAAGTCATTATATTCAATAATCAATCAAACAAGAAGAAAAAGTGGCAAATGAAAGAAAGATGGATTTGCTTGCAACAATCCGGATGTTATTTATAGGCCAACTGTTCTCTTCAACTATGCGTGTGTTATTTTATCTGATTGGGTGTCATAAGAAAGCTTTTAGATGCCAGTGAGTTGGATATAATATTTACCATTAGTTTTGGCCAAAGTTTTATATAAGATGTTGCTTAATTTAGCGAAACAACTTCTTTGACTAATTATGTAAAAGTTATTCATGCTACCAGTTGGCAAAAGAAAGCTGTCCTTGTAGCCCCATGTGTTCTTATTGTATATATACACTACAGCAAAAAGGGGTATCAGCGACCGGGTTTCCGGTCGCTGAAAGTAAAAGCGCCGGTCGCTGAAAGTAAATCCGGTCGCTGAAAGCCATTTTTGGTCGCTGAAAGCCCGGTCGCTGTAAGCATTGTCGCTGATACTCTTCTGATGACGTCACCGGTCGCTGATAATACGTCACCGGTCGCTGATAATATTTTTGCGACCAATTTTTTTTGGTCGCTGTTGTTTTTTTCTGACGTCAGCAAAAAACTTTCTGCGACCAAAGTTTACGGTCGCTGATACTTAAAACCGGTCGCTGATACTCTTCTGTCAGGTTTTTTTATATTTTGTTATATTATTTAAATTTGCACCATTTAATAATTGGTACGACACGTACCAACGTACAACATAAACATACACACAAATTTAAATATAAATGTCAATATATACAATAAATAAATACAAAACATTGATACATATACATAATAGTAATTAAAATCAAATTAACATCAATACACACACGGTAACTAAACATGCCATTTACAATCCAATTAACCTAACTAATGTTGCATGATTTTGCATTATTAGAACAATGGGCTAATAGTAATTAAAATCCACAATTACAACCATTTACAATATCCAATTTTAAATTTTACATTATCCAACCTATGAACCGAAGGATGTGGGCGTCGATCGCCGAAGGCATAGGAAACTGTTCAGAAAATAGGAAAATGAGTTATGAAGATTCAATTAGTAAAAGGTACAAACATTATTTAGGGCAAATCATCACAATCAGTAATCCTGTAATCACATTTTAACCTTTTTGACTAAATCAAATCATCACAACTTTAACTTGGACTGATACACAATATATAAATCACTTATATATATGCTTGATGTATTCTATCGCCTCATGTAGAACTGATGCAGTATCAGTCTTCAGATACAAAAAAGTTGAATGAAATACAAATTAAATTAGTCAAAGTAATTACTTTTTCTCTTTTTAGAGCGTTAAATCCTGATAAAATGAATTTACCTTTCCAAAAGGTGAGACTAGCTGCTGTAGAGCAGTGATTCTGTCTCCAAGCTTCTCTTTCCTCACCTGCAAAATTTGTAAACTTAAAGCAATCAAGAACTCCAAAATTTGCTAGTAAAAAAGTTCGGACCCAACAAAAATTCACAAACAGAAAGAAATCTAGAATTTGAACCTACCATTTTTTCTTTGTAAATAAACAACAAAACAGCTTCACTAATGCCTCCTCTTTCTACACTCAATTTTTTTTAACAATTAGGCATGCAGCAAACTCAATTGGAAGGTATCAGCATAGATTGTACTTTTGGAACTTATCAAACTAACTCAAAAATAACACAAAATTAAACTTAAGTGCTTCTAAAAAATGCATCTCTATTATTCAGAAGTCAGAACAGATATACTTCCCACCTATAAACTGTTGTATATGCAAAATGAACCTCCAATTTTTTTATACAATTAGGCTTGCAGCAGACTCAATTGGAAGGTATGAAACAAACCCAAAAATAACACAAAATTAATAGAGACTCAATTGGAAGGCAATTGGAAGGCAGCAGACTCAATTGGAACCTTCAGAAGTCAGCAGACTCAATTAGATTGTACTTTTGAACTTATCAAATTAACCCAAAAATAACACAAAATTAAATTTAAGTCCTTCTCAAAATGCATCTTTATTATACAATTTCTGTTAATCAATATTGATACTGGACTATAAATTTAACTCTCAGTTATCGACTACAAATTTAATTAATTCTCATGTTTGTATACATACCGTACCACCCTTTCTACTATGAAGAACCCAGTTAATATTGGCCGGTACTGAACTAATTAAGTCTACAAACTTACAATGAACTACTGGTACTGAACCAGGTACTGATTTCATACTTGTACTGTTCAGATATCAACAAATTAAAGAGGTGAGATTTGAAGAAATACATCAGCGCAACCAGCAGGGAGCTGCGGCCGCTTGTACGTACCTGACATGGTCGTGTATTGTCGGTAAAAAGACTCGTGTCCTTGATGTGGTCTACAATTCCTCCGGTCGCCTCACCATCGCCGCTTGGAGTGCGGGATCGGAGTCGGCCACAGATCGGCGTCTTCTCAACGACGTCGGAGTCGGAGTTCGGAATCGGTCGGGGTTCGGGGTTCGGGGTCGGAGGGTCGGGGGCGGGGTCGGTCAGGGGTCACAGAGGCGGCCTTCGGCGCGAGTGAAAATGAAAAGTCGCTGTTTTTTTTTTAATCTAACCTAAAAATGAAAATGGGAGAGAGGATTCGGCGGGAGATGAAAAATGGGAGAGAAGGAATCGCGCGACATTTTTAGCGAGATCTTCAGCGACCGGGCCCAAATGGTCGCTGAAAGATGTTGGCGCCGGTCGCTGAATGTTTCTGACTGTTTCGTCGCCGGAAATATTTAATTTCTTTTTTTTTTTTGGTTTTTTTGGGTAATCAGCGACCGGCGATTTCCACGGTCGCTGATACCGGCCGCTAAAGCAACGGTTTGCTGTAGTGATACTGCTAGACGGGAAATTCCGTATTTATGTTGTTAATGCATTGTTAGTTATAGTTGCAAAGTGGCAGGCATGGCGATGCTTCAATATGAGAATCAAGGTTTTTTTTGCAATCAGAGACCTACCAGTTAATCTATTGAACACAATCATTTCCTACACTCGAGGATTTGTACAATCGATCAATTAATCTGTTGAACTGTGGATTTTGTTGCCATTGTGGATAGGAGAAGTTTGTAGTTAAGTAGGAAAAGTGTTGTTTGACCCGATTTTCGTACTTTTTTGAAGGTTGGAAGCAATTGCTCCAACAATTTGATTGTTGATTAAAAGTTTTACAAACCTAGTTTAATTCTATACACTCTATGTACTATTGCTTAGGTTCCTTATATTATTTATTTATAAGGCCGCTGCCCGGCCTGGCTCCCCAATTTTCGTACTTAGTGTGCACTTAAAAGTTAAATCTGTGATATGATATTTTAGTTCTTAAATAACTTATTATTGCTATATTGAAGAATCAAATACACTCCTGAATGTATCTAGAACCTCCCACTAGAGTAAACACTTTTATAATGGATCGGACTCTACTGCTCTTCCGAGAGAAGAGCAGGGTCTTGCTCTTCCGATCTCAACCATTCAAAATTTTTCATTCACGTATCTCGAGAAAAGAACTTTTTCATGCACAGATCACAACGATTTTGAATGGTTAAAATCGAAAGAGCATGCTCCTGCTCTTCTCTCGTAAAAGCAGCAGAGTCGGTTCCCTTTTATAATATACCCCTAAGAGCGCGAGATAAAAATGTGAACTGCACAAATTAATATGGGCTTGAGGTATATATAGAACCGTGAAGAAGGCCTATATGTTTATCTAAGACAGCATTTTAACATATGAATGGCTAAATTATTGAGCCGCTTTTTAAATTGTTCCCATTATTTTCAGAGCATAATTTAGCAAGTTGAAAAGAAAGTTTTCTCTAATTAAAAATCATGTTGGAAACTCTTTCAAAATTAAGAATATGCTTTTGATAGAAAAGACACGTAGTTCTTATGTGGGAGGTCATGAGTTCGAAACCCACAAAGTGAGAAAATCCTCTGTATTAATACGGATTTGAAATATGTTGAATGGCTCACTGGCTTGACCTCCAACCCATATTTCAAAAAAATTCTTTGAAAAATGAGAAGTACAAAATACTCGCAACACGATTAAAACAGAACAATGAGTACAAAAACTATTCGATCGAAAATAGTACGTCACGCAAATTTAATTTGCTTCTTGGTTTTTTAAAACAGTAGCTACCCAACTATTTTATTTCTCTAAGAACGAAGGGGTTGTGTACGTAGTGCTTTGGCTGATGTTTCCCAATCCAATTTTATACTCAAATGAGGTCTGGCAAACCAACAAATTCTTCTTCTTTTTTTGACAAAAAGATTGGAGTCAAGCCCCAATTTTCATTCATAATTATTGAATTTTAAGATCATACATGGTAGTGATCAGATGGGATTCACTCATAATGTTTTGAACACTACAAAAGAAAAAAAGAAAAAATTATGACGTGTGCAAGTGCACGGAAAATAGTCATCTCTGACGAATATGCACACTCTTAGCAACCACCTTCTTACCTTCGACGGGAGTCATTATTATACACATGAACTCGTGAAGTTTTCGGGATTAGTTTTAGCATGGTTTAAGATAATTTGTTTGAATTCCCGCGAGGTTTATCACCATTGATATTTTGAATACCCATGCTGTTTCGAAATTATATCCACAGTTTTAAAGCAGATTCTTCTGAATTAAATATAATCAGTTCCAAGGAAATTAAGCCGCAAGAATTTGGAAAAACAATGTCAGAAAAAAAAATCTAGATCCTACAGAGAGAGATGTATTAGGACATCATTAATTATCCATTGCTACATCTATAAACTTTCGAGCATGGCCGGCCAGTGTATGGCTGTCCCGGTTCTTGACAGCGATTGGGACATGCCGGCTTGTTCGGGTTCCTCAAGGCGCCAACATTTGATGTACATTCGAATCCATCTGGAATTCGCTATCCATGTTCCACACATGCAAATGTCTATTCTCATCGACATATGCTTCTGAAAAGTGTGCAGAACAGATGAGGATAGCGATTAACATAGTGATGATCTCACTACTCAGATATCCCATCGTGTGCGCGCGCGGTTGTAAGAGTAGTGTGTTACTTGATGTGAAATTTTATTGTGGGATTAATTTGTGCAATCTCTTAAGCTGGGAATGAAGACCTCCATTTAAAGCAAGGTAGATAGTGGTGAAAGCAAAACTACCAAGCGCACTTAAAAGTTGTGTGGAGAGGCAACCAGAGTCCTAGTCAGGTAGCACATAAAGATATCAAGAAATTTTGTTTCAAAAGAACAAGTTTGTTCCTGAAAGGTCAAACAAATATACTTTTCGGAATTGTTCTCGGAAAACAAAATTATCAAAAATAATGTAAAGGAAACAATTCAAATGTCAAAGAAAATTATTCAAAAAATATGTAAAAAACTAAAAATATAGATGGAGATGATGACAGGGTGTCCGGATTCAGACAGTACAATCCAGTACTCGTTTGTACATAAGGGTGAGAGAAAATCGGATAGGATGCGGCAAAATTTTCATAATAAGATATAATTGTATAATTATTTTAAACACAAGTATATATTTATAACTTTTTGTGGAAAAAAAACAGACAAAATTAAAAAGCATATTTTGAATTTTTTTTTTTTGAGTCGGGAAAGACAAGTGCCCTATTTTGAATCATTATAATCGTTCAACTAAATACTTGATGAGTTCAGATACGCAGCTATAAAATCGTACAGCAATTGCATTGAATCATCAGTGAATACTCCAATCACCTCTACGGATACAGCTACATTTTGTTTTTCTTCTGTCGCTCGGTAAATGCACATCTACAAGCGATTAAATGTTAAATTAAAAAATTACCCAACAAATGTAGAGAAAAATCTACTTCAGAAGTTTCTATATTATTTGTTTCAAATCAAGCCCATCTTTTAGCCCAGTCCGTTAGCTCAGGGTTAACCCGGTCCATCACTAGCTGTTAAACCGGTTCGTTCCCTTAGAAAAGAGTCAAAATACGCAACACCAAAGCGTCTGATTAGTCCCACAATTGAAGTGTATGCTGCACAAGCTCGTCAGACTGCCTATTAAAGCGAACGTCCGGCTTCATTCCAATTCATACCTTTCTCGGCCTTTTGGCTAAGATCAAGTGTAGTATCTGTTCTTATCAGTTTAATATCTGATATGTGGGCCATGTGCTCACAACGATATTAAATTTATTTTTTGTGGGGAAGGGCCCACCACAGTAGCTTGCTACTGGGGCTCTTACGCGTCGCCCATGCGCTGCACTATTGCACGGGCCTGGCGCACCCCAACCAAAATTGAATGTAAAATTTTGTTTTGTATTTGTGAAAATTGTGTTTTGTCAAGGGGGTTATATTCAAATGGAATTACAACTGTTTGAGCAGACAGAGGAGTCGTAATCTTTGACTACAATATCTGATATTGTTTTAGGTCTTCTGTAACGTTAACTGTACATGTTCCTGTGTAATGAGTCATTTAAAGTGGTATAATATAATGGGTCAACAGAATTTGCTACAATTTTTATACACAGCCCTGTAAACAATGATCTAATTTTCTTTCTCTTGCGTGCATGTAATAGATTCAGCTAGCAAAAGTAGAATGAAATTATGCAAAAAGCATCACATGTATGCAAGTCAAACATTACATTTATAAAATAAGATGATATATTTGGGTAACATTGAAAATTTGTTAATGCTTCATTTGCACTTTTTTTTTTAGTTTCTGATTTATTTCTTCTTTCGCCAAACTAGGAAAAAAAACACTGCTCATTTTAGACAGGAAACAAAAATTCAAGTATCTAAAAATAAAATTTATAACCATCTCAACTTAATACTTTCCACCAAGAAACTCATACTAACCAAAAAAAAAAATCTGACAAAATAAGATTTTGAATAACAGAAATATGTATAATAAAGACAATTGTCAAATATGATGTGTTAAATTGAACAGTTCTTATTATTGAAGAAAATGTGATAAACAACTAAAAAAAATACATTATTTCTCTACTTCTTTTGCAGGCACAAAATTCAAATAGATAGAAATATTGGAAAATAATAAAGATGAAAGAAAAAAAAATGGAATTTCTCCACACAAAAAAAACAAATTAAAGAAAGGGAACGCATCTTCTCTCCTTGTGCGGCTAGATCTCATATTCTCCACTTTTATTGTTATTCAAATTACTTTTCTTTTAAATTATTTCGTCTTATTCTAAACTGCATGGTCACGTGGTAAAAGTGGATGATAATATGTGGTAACTGGTGCATGTAGGGCTGCACAAAAAATTCGTAGTTCATAATTCGATTCGAGTTTGATTCGAAGAAGTTTGTAAAAAATTTGATTCGAAATTGAGTTCGTTCGAAATTAATTCAAATCAAAGTTAGTTCGAAATTAATTCAAACCAAACTCAAACTTGACCTAGTTCGTTCGAAATAGGTTCGCAAATCAAACTTAGTTCAAAATTAACTCAAACGTGAACTGTTGATTTCCGCTGATAATGAACTTTAATGTTTTATTTAGGATAATATTTGAGTTTGTAATAATTCTGAGACTTTGGTGATTGTTCTATACTTCTATTGATATTTAAATTGTACTTTGAATATTTTGGATATTTGAAAACTTTGGTGATGTTGCTCCTGTTGGCTATTTGGAAAACTTTGGATACTGTGATTGTACTAAACTTTGGTGTTTGATATAAATTTTGGTATTTGTAATGAACTTTGATATAAACTTTGGTGTACTGTGTAATTAGAATTCAGAATGCCTGAGTTTTTATTGAAGTACTGTAATTTCAAACTATGGCCCAGCCATAAGTCATAACTCGTAAGTCGTAACAAAGTTCGTAAAAGTTCGAAATTGAGTTCGTAAAAAATTCGATTCGAAATTGAGTTCGTTCGAAATTAATTCAAATCAAACTCAAACTGAGGATAAGTTCGTGTAGAAATTATAAGAATTCTGAGGAGATTTAAATCTTTCTTATTATTGAATTTCATGATACAATCTCTTTTATACTACAACAGAGAATATTACCGTTACCCTATATTTTCTACTTTTGGTACCTACACTGTAGCATACCGTTTATTTTCTTTCTACAAATAGGATTTCCTATTTGATCTAATCCTAGCCCTTTGATCAATGATGAATATCTGAGATCAATTCTATTCTAATTCTTCTATAATTTTAACACTCCCCCTCAAGCTAGGAATGTATATATCGTACAATCCTAGCTTGCTTGTAATATTGTCGAATTGTTTTGGATCCAACCCTTTCGTAAAGACATCCGCTAATTGTTCGTTGCTTTGTATATACGGTGTCTCTATTTCTTTGGCTTGGACCTTTTCTCGCACAAAATGGCAATCTACTTCTATGTGCTTGGTCCGCTCATGGAACACCGGATTTAATGCGATGTGTCGAGCGGAGTTGTTGTCACAATACATTTTCATTGGTCGATTGACTTCGATGCCGATATCCTTAAGAAGTTGTTTGAGCCACACTAATTCACTTGCGGTTGACGCCATGGCTCGATATTCCGCTTCCGCGCTAGATCGTGCCACAACGTTTTGTTTCTTGCTTTTCCATGTGACTAAGTTTCCGCCTACAAATGTGCAAAAGCCGGTAGTGGACTTCCTATCGAAACTCCCGGCCCAATCTGCATCGGAATAGCCACATATGACATTAGAATTATTGTTTTTCATTAATATTCCTTTACCTGGTGTTTTCTTTAGATACCTCAAAATTTTATTTATGGCCTCTAAGTGCGGTGTTCTAGGTGAATGCATAAATTTACTAACTTGGCTTACCGAATAGGAAATATCCGGACGGGTTACGGTAAGGTAAATTAGTTTTCCTACAATTCTTTGAAATTGATTTATATCCTCTAACAATTCACCATCTTCACTATTTAATTTACATTTGCTATCAAAAGGTGTGGAGGCCGGTTTGCACCCTAATTTTCCGGTTTCTTCTAAGAGATCTAAAATATACTTCCTTTGTGAAATAAAGAGTCCCTAATTTTGAGTAGGCTACCTCTATTCCTAAAAAGTATTTTAGATATCCAAGGTCCTTGATATCAAATTTTTCCTTCAATTGGTGTTTGATTTTTTTGATTTCACCTATGTTGTTTCCGGTAATTATAATGTCATCTACATATACTAAAATGATGGTAGTGTGTTTACCATTAATTTTTTGTGAATAAAGAATGGTCCGAACTACTAATTTTAAAATCACACAAAATTAAATAAGAGCTAAGCTTTGCCATACCATGCTCGAGGAGATTGCTTCAATCCATAAATCGACTTATTTAACCTACACACTAGGTTAGAATTGTTTTCCAATTTATGTCCGGGAGGTAGGTTCATGTATACTTCTTCTTCAAGTGTTCCTTGAAGAAAAGCGTTCTTGACATCCATTTGGTATAAATTCCAATTATTGTTTACCGCAATGGAAAATAGAATTCTAACGGTATTCATTTTGGCCACCGGTGCAAAGGTTTCATTATAGTCAATTCCATATGTTTGAGTGTAACCTTTTGCAACTAATCTGCCTTATACCGTTCTATGGTACCATTACTATTGTACTTAATTTATAAACCCATTTACAACCCACCGGTTTTTTTAACTTTGGTAATTGTACAATTACCCAAGTTTCATTTTTTTCTAGAGCTTTTAGCTCTTCTTTCATGGCTTGACACCATACCGGACTTGTAATAGCCTCTTGGTAATTATTCGGTTCCAATTCTTTTGGATGGTAGTCAAAAATGCAAGGTGTAGAGGCGAAATATTTCATATGATAAAAACTCTTCAATAGGATATTGTACCGTATAGGTTACATAATCCCTAAGTCTAGTAGATGGTCGAGTAATTCGTGAGGACCGCCTAACTTCTAAATTTTCTTCTATCTCATGATTATTATCAAGAGTATTTATGTTGGTCTCTTCTTCGAGATTATCATCAAAAATATGATTAATATTTTGTTCACTTTCTTGTTCCTCAAAATGAGATATTATAGGTTTTACTTGCTCTTGTGTATATGGTGTCTTAAATAATTTTTTGAAATATGGTTCTTCTTCACAAAATATGATATCTCTAGACATAAATAATTTTTTGCTAATAGGATCATAACACTTGTAACCTTTTTTGTAAGTAGAGTACCCCAAAAAAATAGCTTTTGTTGACATATAATCAAGTTTGTCTTTTCTTTTGATTTTTACAAAACATGTACAACCAAATACTCTTAAATGATCAAGATTAATTTTTTGTTGATAGAGAATTTCTAGTGGACTTTTATTTTTTAAAATGACGCTTGGTAACCTATTAATTAGATGTGTGGCACAAAGAATGGCATCCGACCAATATTTTTTTGGAACATTATTTTGAAATAATAATGCTCGTGTCATTTCTAATAAATGTCTATTTTTTCTTTCCGATACTCCATTTTGTTGAGGAGTATTTATGCAAGTTGTTTGATGTATGACTCCTTTTTCTTTAAAAAGATTTGTAAAGTTTTGATTTATAAATTCCGTTCCATTATCCGATCTAAAAATTTTAAGTTTACAATTAAATTGGTTTTCTATGAGACATAGAAACTCTTTGAAACAATTAAAAACTTCATCTTTTGATTTTAATAAATATAGCCAAGTGGATCTAGAAAAGTCATCAATGAATATAACAAAATATCTAAATCCATTATAAGAGTCAATTGGGGCCGGACCCCATACATCGGAGTGAACTAAATCAAACACCGCTTCACTTTTACTACAAGATTGAGAAAAGGGAAGCTTTGTTTGTTTTGCCAACTTACAAATGTCACAATTAATACATTTTGAATTTGGAAAATCTAATACACTATTTAGAATCTTGTCGGATGGATGCCCAAGTCTCCTATGCCAAACATCATAATTAATGGATTTTGCGGAAGCACAAAAATCTAACTTTTGCAAATTGAAAAGATAATGCCCATTTTCAAGAATTCCTTCCCCAATCTTCGTCCCGGTTTCCCGGTCCTGAAATTCAACATTTTTATAAGAAAAGGTTGCATTGCAATTGAATTCTTGTGTCAATTTTCCTATAGAAATTAAATTTATAGGAAATGCTTTTAAATATAATACGTTATTTATTTTATGGTTACATACGTTAATTTCTCCTATGCCATCTATTTGTACCTTCGTACCATTCGCTACTAACACAAATTGGTCGTTTCTAGTCAAGTCTAATTTGGTAAAAAATTTCTTATTACCGAACATATGGTTTGTTGCTCCACTATCCAAAATTATTTGGTCATATAAATTAAAATTTCTTGAGTGAGAAACGATACCGCAAGAGTTAGGGGCCCCTTGATCTTTGAACCACACAGAGAATTGCTGGAATAAATGTTGCATTGAATCCTGTGATGACCCATCTGACCCGGTTCGGTTGGAGGCAGACCCAAAGTCGGTCATGTAACCCGACTTGGGTTCGGACTCAACCCATTTGGGTTCGGATTGAGCCCCAGGCGCACCAACCGCAAGCCCTCTCTCTTTCTTTCTCTCTTTCGCCCCCTTTGCTCCCGTCGCCTCCTCCTCCTCTGATCCGATCTTGGTGCCTTCCATTTTTCAGGCTTGAGGTGGGGGTGCAAGAACCAACACCTCTCATGGGTATGGCCTTCCTTTTTGCAGTGAGTACACACCCCGCCTCTCTTTTGATTTGGCCGAAACTGAGAATTAGGGTTTTGTCGGAATTGAGCGGCGAAAGCTTGGGTTTCGTGTCCCTCGCCGGAGGAGGCTTGTGGACCGCCCATAGTGAGGCGCCTCGTTTCTTCTCTTTGAATCATGGCAACTGCGGATGCGGTTTTGGGGGAGCTCGGCTCCGAGTATTATTTGTGAGCGGATTGCCTCGTAGCTCGAATCGAGACCCGCAAGGTAATGGAAACAACTCATCTTGATCGATTCTTTTTCGGAGCTCTATTGGGTCTGTTGTGAAAGGTCTGTAAATTCGAAGTTCGTCGAATTTCTTTTTCATGGCACCGTAGTACTCTGTGTTGGTTTAGCCCCTTGCTTTTCTTGTTCGATTTCTTGCATGAGTCTAAATACATGGGAATGGTTTTGTTGTTGGCTGAAAAAGGATTGTATATCCTCCCATAGCTCTCGTGATGTGGAACTGTGATGGAACAAATCAGAAATTTCTGATTCCATTGAATCAAAGAGCCAAGTCATGACTCTATGATCTGTGGTTTGCCATTTTCGTAAAGATTGTTTTTCTGGTTCGGTTTTGTTGTCTGGATTGGCTATTTTTGGTTTGTTGCATTCTCCGATGATGAATTCTAGTTTTTCTCGGCTGCTTAGAGATAAGGTTACGGCTCTTGACCATGAGACATAATTTTTGCCATTTAGCAAATTATGGGTGAGTCGAGAGGAGTATGTAGCATCTGAAGATTGCTGCCCTTCTTGACTCATTTCTGATTTGTTGATGGTTTCTGTTATGCTTCTGTTATGGGTTTATGGTATGTTGGTTATGTATCAGTTTACTGGCATCTGGTTTTTTCGGTCTCTCAGTAAACTGGTAAATGTCACTGTTGCGATTTTGGAATTTATGAGATTATCAGAACATGCTCTGATACCATGTAGAAATTATAAGAATTCTGAGGAGATTTAAATCTTTCTTATTATTGAATTTCATGATACAATCTCTTTTATACTACAACAGAGAATATTACCGTTACCCTATATTTTCTACTTTTGGTACCTACACTGTAGCATACCGTTTATTTTCTTTCTACAAATAGGATTCCTATTTGATCTAATCCTAGCCCTTTGATCAATGATGAATATCTGAGATCAATTCTATTCTAATTCTTCTATAATTTTAACAGTTCGATTCGGTTCGGTTCGTTTGCAGCCCTAGGTGCATGCTCGTGGAGTAAAATTGTAAAAGCATGATTTTGCAAATTAAATTGTAGGGTCAGTGGATTTTGGACATATAGATCATGAGCATACAAATATACTTATAGAGGAGCTCTGAAATCCGAAATCGGATCCGTACTTCGAATTTAGATCCAGTGAAGTAACCTAATTTTTGAGTTTTAAATTGGGACCATCCGATTCAGATCCGAGATCATCCATTCTGAAGTGGAGAGTACACATCTCGACGACAGATTCGAATCTGGCGACGATCTCGAGCGACATAATTGAATCGAACGGTCCCAATCGAAAACTCAAAAGTTGGGTTACTTTAGGGGATCCGGACCCAAGTACTTATTGAGTCCTAATCTATGTTACCTGATACTTCATTAGGGGTCCATATCCGTATCGGGTGCGTATCGGATACGGATACGCCAACTGGCGTATCAGAGTACGTGGCGTATCCTTACTCAGTAGATTTGGTTTAAACTTTTAAGTTTTGATCCAAACTCAAATGGCCCTAAAACATTTTCACGTGGCAGCTCATGCTTGGCACGAGTCTAAATCCCTAAAGTAACTCAAATTTTGAGTTTGAATCTGGACTGTCCGATCAGAATTCATATCAGATTAAGATTTTCGATCCGGACTCAATATACAATTCCGAATCATTTTCGAATTATATCTGAATTATTATCAAATTACGAACTTTTGATCCCACCGAACCGAACCCGAATTATTCATTTGTCGTTATATTTCTAAGGATGGTTACATAAAAAAAAACCGAACAGTCATTCAAAAATTTGAACTAAACCGAACAAAATAAGCTGAAAAATCGAACTATATTATTTAAATTTTATTAGTTCGGTTCAAGACCGTATAAATCGAACCAAATGAACAGTATTTCTTTAATCCCTTTATCTTCTATACATTTCATGCCGACATTTTTATTAATATCCAAAGTTTAATACAAATTATTATTTATGCCCAGAATTCGACCCAATATCGAAAAATGCCCAAGCCGGTCAGAAAATGGCCGGCTTACTCCTCCCCTAAGCCAGCCATTTTTTGGCCGGCTTAGTCTTTTTTTTTTAAACCCGCATTATTCAACTTTGGATATTAATAAAAATGTCGGGTATTAGTCCACAGAAGAATTTGCCACTTCATTTGATGTGACTGATCCAGATCCAGCAAATTTCAATAATGATTTTGTTCCATGCACTTTCAAGTCTCGTTGTAAGAAGTAGACTTGTTTAGAATTCATGTTGTATTAGTAGGATTTAAAATTTAAATGCATTTGAGTTTGGTTCTAAGAATTAGTATTTTATTGTAGTTGGATGGATTAGGTTGTAATTTCTTTGAGTAATAATTAATTTCATTACTTCTTGTTTAGTAGTTTCGTACAAAATAATAAAGTACACACAAATTGCAAATAGAGTCCACACAATTTTTACAACATGCATATAAATCACATATTACTACCACGTCTAAAATTTAATCCCCGAAGTAAACCACTTGCGAAAGATGCCCTACGAGATGGTCTAGCAGATGGCTCTGGTTGCTCACTAGATGGCCCGGCTTGGGTTCCAGATGGCGCTGCTTGGCTTGTAGATGGGCCGGCCTGGGCTCCAGATGGCGCTGCTTCGCTTGTAGATGCCCTTGTTGTACGTCTAGTAGTGGACCTCCTCGGTTGGATCCCAGATGTCTCCCCTTGCACCCCAACCGCCTCTCCTCCCATGGCAACTGCCTCTCCCATTGCTTCGGCATACATAGCGGTTGCATCTAAATGGCTTGTAGCTGTGCTACGCCGTGACCCTCCGGACCCACTTCCCGACGCCATTACTCGCTCATTTTCTGTCGCATTTGCTGCGTTTCTTGCCTCTGCATTTGCATGTGTTACTTAGTAAGTTGGTATAAATTGAAAAGAAATTTTTTTTGGATGAATGTTACATACCTCTTCGTTGCCTATCGGAAGTGGAACGGCGAGGCTGATGCCCCCTTCGTCTACCTTCCATTTCATCCATCGTCATTACATGACGGGTGTGTTTTCGCCTCCCCTTCGTAATCCAACCACTACTCGGAAGGATTCTGTCTCCAGTATTAGGAGGCCAGTCTCCCATATTGCCAATTGGATTGAACACATGGTTCCAAGTACTCACAAGATAGTTCACAGTATACCAGTCTGCAACAAAGTTGTCCTCTTGCCAGTTTCGGTCACGGCAAACAGCTAAGACATGAGCGCACGGAATAGAATTTAATTGGATACCTCTGCAAGTGCATTCTATTTGTCTGTCGGGACTGCGTGTCACAATATACATGAACTCCCTGTGAGTGGGTTCCATGTTGCCCATGTCGCTACGGGTGCAAGGAACGTACTCATTTGGGGATGAAACTTGGTACTGACCTTGGCCGTGCGTGTAACGCACTAACCGTATTTTTGCAGCTTTCACCCAACGTGCTCTGATCTTTTGCAAAACCCGAACTTCCAACCCCGGGCTCTACCGGAACTCTTCTAGCAAATATTTCTATTACAAAATTCCCTTCGGACCTCAAATAACCGAACATGCCTCTCCACGTACTCTCATCTACCAGTTTCGCAACCATCCATTTCCCGCTGGAGGGATGGCAATATCCGATTGCCAATTCTAGGTCCCACCTTTCTGGGTTGTAACCGGTGTGTGTGTAAACTATGGATTTCAGGTCCAAAAGTGAGATGTCATCTGGAATCATTAATGAATGAGCTGCATATTTGTTGTAATAAGCCCCGTGTGCATTATTAAGCATCTTCCCACCATAGTGTAATGAAATAAAGGCCATGGTAAACAAACTACATTTTAGAAAATGGTAAACAATTGTCAGGTTACTAAATGGTAAATATTTGTCAGGTAACTAAATAGTAAACAATTGACAGATTACTACTTCTTTTTAGGTTTAGGGTATAGGGTATAGGGTATAGGGTATTGGGTATAGGGTATTGGGTATAGGGTGTAGGGTATAGGGTATATGGTATAGGGTATAGGGTTATATGGTATAGGGTTTAGGGTATAGGGTATAGGGTTTAGGGTATAGGGTAGGGTTTAGGGTTTAGGGTATATAGGGTATAGGGTATAGGGTATAGGGTTTAGGGTATAGGGTATAGGGTTTAGGGTATAGGGTATAAGGTATAGGGTTTTGGGTTTAGGGTTTAGGGTTTAGGGTATAGGGGTATAGGGTATAAGGTGTAGGGTTTAGGGTATAGGGTATAGGGTATAGGGTTTAGGGTATAGGGTTTTGGGTTTTGGGTTTTGGGTTTAGGGTTTAGTGTTTTGGGTATAGGATTTAGGGTTTTGGGTTTTTTTAATTAAATTTAAATTTTTTAATAATATAATTAATTATTCTATAAAATAAAAAATAATAATAAAAAAATAATATAAAATTACCTTAACAGTAATTTGCCTGCTGCCTCGGGCTGTGTGCCTTGAGATGAAGGGAGGGGTGGCTTTTTATAGGGTTTTTGGCGGGGTTAAAAAAAATAGTACTAAGCCGGCCAGAAAATGGCCAGCTTAGGGAGGGAGTAAGCCGGCCATTTTCTGGCCGGCTTGGGTACATTTCGATATTAGGCTGGATTCTGAGCATAAATAATAATTTGTATTAAACTTTGGATATTAATAAAAATATCGGCATTTCATGTTGAGATACTTTTATAAAAAAATATTCCTCTTATTCCTGCGAACAAAACAAAAAAACCAACATTTAAGAAAACCAATATTAAAATACATTAAATTTCCATTTTCATGATTTTTTTTATATTTTCGTTTTAACTTAAATAATATGAAGATTTTGAATTATAAAATGAAAGTATTTTAATGTGTTGGCATCTTCTATATTTCCAAATATGTAAACTTTAAAGAGGAAAAACATATATTTGTGGTTATCTTAAATTAATTGAAATAATTCAAAGAAAAAAATTTGTAACAAATGCCTTATTTGTGATTTTCTCAAACAGTCGAATTTTGTACAAACTTTGTAACACCTGACAAATTTACAATATTTTTGAATAAGGACATATTTAATGGACTAGTGGGGTCTATGAATCTGAATTTGTTTTTGAATGACTGGAAATCTGGAAATCGCCTCTCTAGTACTGTATTTTCGGAAAACATAAACTTAATTGCTATTGATGGTTTAATATGCATACGTAATTTTGATATTTGTGTGGATTAATCCAGTTATATTTGTACAATTATTATTCTGAATAAACTAGTTACAGGGAAGCGCGTCATTAAATAACCGGTTACTGATTTTTATAGCTGACTCTCATTTTGTTTTCGATTTGTTTATATTGGCGACAAAGATAAACGGGTTGTTGGATGGATGTGAGGGTGTCATTTTAAGTCGTGTCCCGTCAAAACATGACAAAATGGTATCAAAGTATTCATTACTCGGACTGTATATGGGTCATTGTTTCAATTGTTATCAATAATTCATTTGGATTTTGTTTATAATTCCATTTGTTTTTCACAATTTTTTTGGTGAATTCATTTCCAATAAATCTGATTTGAACTTTGTTTAATCTATTCTATTTAATTTGTTATCCGTTTGAATTTTGAGGACAAATTCTTTTTAAAAAGAAAGAAAATACTGATTGATAATTTGATTGATTTGTCCGATTGAAATTCTAATTCTACTTCCCAGGTAATTTTGAATGATTGTAGCAATCTGAATTGGAATTCTAGACTGCTATCTATAAGATAACTGGCCTTCTTTATAATTTGATTTTCATCTTATTGAACAATGGGTATCAGAACTTGGAATTGGATTAAAGCAGATTCAACTTTTAGATCCGCTATCTCGTTAAAGATACTCTGATAATCCAATATCTAGATACAATTTTCATCAATAAAAACATTAAAATTTAGATTATAGAGAAATTTGATTATCTTATAGGTTCAATCAGAATTCAGAATTCTCTGCGATGTAGGATTGAAATTTCAATCGGATGAATTTTCTTCTATTTTTCATTTTTCTTTCTTGTTTTCTCTTATTTTACATTTCTTTCGATATTATTTGCTTTTTTCTGTTTTTTTTTCTCTATTTACATAATGAATTTGAGAGAGAAACGAGATTGTTATGAGTTACAAGGCATGATGGCCATGTAGACCCGAAATTTTTAAAAGTACCATTTTTTTGAAAAAAAAAAATAAACCAAAAAACACATTTTTTTGGATATTCTGGATCTACCCAAGCCGCATAACACCGATGCAGCCCCTTTTAAGGGGGTCTGCAGAATGCCGGTGCGGCCCCCCCTTTTTATTTTTAAAATCTGAAATATGTAATTTTTTTTTGTTTTTTTTTTATTAAAATGGTTTTATTTGTTTAGGTTTTAGTTTTAAAATTGTTTTATTTGTTTTGGATTTTGTTTGAAATGTTGTTTAAATTTAAAATTTGTTTCGCTAGTAGGATCAAATACTTTAGAAATGTCGTTCGTTTAAAATATTTTTTGTGTACGACGAGATAATTATAGAATGAACAAAATAAATAACAAAAACAAATAAAATAAATAACAAAGCAACAAAATAAATAAGTGATAGTATCTAACAAATAAGTCCCAGTATCTGACAAAATATCTAACAAAGTACAAATCAAAGCCTACGGATCATGACTAAATACCTTCCTCGCCCTCTTCTTCCTGAACCCTCGACCCCGCCTGGAGAGTGGCATCTTGTCAGTATCTGCTGAGTCTGTAGAGTCCTCCGCTTGGACATCCAAAGACTGAACTGGCTCGTCATGAACCTCCTCAATCTGGAATGTCTGCTGGACTCCATGATAAAAAACCGTAGTCTGTTGTTCGCGCAAAAGCGCAACGCAAGTTTCGGTACGCTTGAGGGCGTACCTTTTAAAACCACGCTTACACTTCACGAGTAAGGGTTGCAAGTGCACAACCCCTATCGAGTAGTATAATCGGGTATCGATCCACAGGGACGGGCAATTACTAGGTTAGAATCTACCAAACTCAATTAAAAACTAGAAGTGAGAAGGTTTTGGTTTGGTATTTAAGTTCCTAAAAAGGTCAATTTAAGCAATTCAAACAATGTAATAAAATGCTAGAAGAAATGTAAATTGTGTTTTGATTATGGATAAAAGGCGTTTCCAGGGTTTCAGATTTCATCTGTGATCTGCCTCTAGTGGTACGGCCCGTACCAAGTTGGTACGGCCCGTACCAAGTTGGTACGGCTAGGCCGTACTTCACTTGGTAAGGCAAGGCCGCACCACTCTGGTAAGACCCGTACTGGCTTGCCAGAACAGAGCTTACCAGTTCGAGTTGATGCATTCCTTGCTGGTACCTCGTGCTAAACTCTTTAGAAAGGTTCAATTGACCATACCTAAGGTTCCTAAGCCTCAACCGTCGTGTGTTGGATCAAGATCTAGGTTGGAATGCAATTGATTGCCTTTTAGGGATTTCTACACCTCAATTCTCATGTGTTGGTACAGATCTACCCTAGCTGGTTGATTGGAGACCTAAGGCACCCTTTAATCTGTCGATTAGAGGAGAATTCAACCTCTCGGCTTCAATTCGAACAAGTCTACCCTAAACAATTGATTTGGTTGAGAGATTGAGATGATCACATGACCTTGATAGGTTCGATCTAAACCTAGAGATTCATCATACACAATCACAGCAATCAAAGCAAGAGATGGCAAAGAAAGTCACAATCAATCAATCAAAAGAGTTCATACAAGATACAAGTCAAAGAAAGTCAAAACAAATCAAGAATCCATCTCTAAACCCTAGAAACTGAAATAACTACTCACAGCACATGATCTGATCTAAAAATACAATAAAAGGGATAGAGAAAGCCATGGATCGAAGGGATCGAGTGGAAGAAGCTTGATCCGTCGAGTTTCGCCTCTTCCTCTTCCTTCCTTCTTGCTCCTAGCTCCTCAGCTCTCTTTCTCTCTCTTACTGTGCTCTCAAATAGATCTGGAATGGAATGAATGTCGAAATTGGAGAGTTCTCCGCTTTAAATAGCCTCTGCCAAAATTTGAATCTGTCAGGCCGCCTTTAAGTACGGCCCGTACCAAAGTGGTACGGGCTGGCCGTACCAGGCGTGATGAGCTGAAATCGGCCAAGTCTGGTGAGACCCGTACCAAGCCTGGTAAGGGTCGTACCTCATCATCCAAATCGCCGTTTCTTCGTGTGTTTTGCTCCAAACCTGCAGAAAACAAACAAACACTCAGCAGTACCAAATTCTAAAGATATATCGATGAAATGCACATGATTCTGGTGAATTAGGGCACGAATCTGGTACTAAAACAGGCCTAAAATAGACTAAATATGCGAGGTATCAAATTCCCCCAAGCTGAACCTTTGCTTGTCCTCAAGCAAAAAGTTTCAAACTCGGGTAAAAGTGCTGGACAACTAAATCTAAATGCGGATACAAGCCTAAATGTGAAAACCTACGTGATTGCTACAATAAAAGAACTCAAGAATCTTTTTGCTATGATTTGGACTTTCCTTGGTCAATTTTGATTCACCTCACAAATTGATTAACAAAACCTCAAACTCTAAATATTTCAAAACTTGCAAAGCTGATTACTCGAATTACGAATTATCATTTTTTCACTAAACTATGCCCTCGTTTGTAGGAGATTTTCCCTTTTTGGCACCCCCAAGCTTGAATCAAGCTTAGGTCAGAAAGTTGCGGACTTCGTGTGTTGATATGTGCAAAAATTTTATTCTTTCATTTCTAATTTGGGAGACGAGCTCAAAGGCGTCCATTCAAGACTTATTGCCAGTACTCTTATTTTCTCCGTCTTTTCATTTCCTTTCATTTTCTTTTTCTCTTTTGTTTTCTTGATTTCTCTCTTCTTCTTTTTTTATTTGTTTTGCACATACCATGAATACACACATCCACTAGTGTTCATTCACATCAACGGATATCCCAACCTTTCTTTATTTGAAATCCCTATTTTCATATTTGAAAGACACAATTCGGTTTCTAAATGCTATCTCGACATTCAAGTTTCCAATTTTACAAATCTCGAACCATTTGTTCCTAATCAGTTCTATTTGGTCAATTATGAGGTTAGTTCTAATTTTCCAAGGTCATCCAACTCACAAACAAAAGTTTTCAAGCAAGTTCCTAATTCTAGCAATCACACAAATTTATCAACTAAAAATGCAAAAATTTTGAAAAATAAACATGTCTAAATGCAGATACAATTTTCTTCTATTCCACCCCCCCAAGCTTGAATGAAGCATTATCCTCAATGCTTGAATTCACACAAGGAAAGAGTAAATAGAAGAAAATATGGAAACTTACTAGATGGTGAGCGAGGGATGAGGCGGGGGCGTCTCACTGGTTGGTGGGAGGTGGATCAGGTGGCACTGGTGGGAGCACCCACTTCTGAGGTACACGGACCATGCGATCACATTCTTGCATCAGAAGAATCCGCAAGATTTCTTTCAAGTCCTTGATCAAGCACCCGATCGCGCTTTTGTGCGCTTCCAATTTCTCCAATAGTGTAGCAGTCCGATCGGGTTCAAGATATGCACTTATGATCACAGGACAACATATATCTGGGTCTAGAAACTCATACCTGAGGTGAGCTGCTGGAGGCTTGAGCTCAGGAGTCAGCCGCTCTGTCTGGGTCTTGACGCGGGTCGCATCAGGTGGCGCGCGGGTCGCATCAAGTGAAATGGCATTGCATGCTGACCAATCCGACTCGCTTCCTTTGGTCTCCAGGTCATCAGACCACGGCATACAGGTCGCATCAGGTGGCGTGCGGATCGCGTCCACATGCTCTTCAGGTGGAGATGTAGGTCGACTTGGCTCGATGCGACCTGGGTCCACATGTTCTTCCGTGGGTGATGCGGGTCGTGTCTCAATGATGCGGGTCGCGTCAAGTGCGGTCTGGTCTGTTGGCTGGGCTGGTCCTTCGCATTCTGGTTGAGCTGGCAGCTTTCCCGGCTGAGATTGGCGTGAGATGATGATGTGACTCAACTGCTCCAACAGCTTGTTTTGAGCGGCCATCTGTGTGGACATGTTTTGCATCTGTTCCCACAGCATCTGGTTCACCTTCCCTTGCTCGTGTATGAATTCGATCTCAGCGGGATCAATGTACGGCTCGGGTGGATCGGGTTGGAATACGCAATTGTTCGAGTCATCGAATGGTGCAGGGTCGTAGAAATTGCAATTGTTGTTGCTGATATAGCCATCCTGCTCCGGTTCCTCACTCCAATCAGCCAGTGGGCAATACTCATAAGAGTGTCTCCTGTCTCCACACATGGCACATGGCTGTGGTTGCTGGTTTCTGGCTGCCCTCATGCTCATTTTGATTGAATAACTCTCAACGGCCTCCCCTAGCTTGGCAGCTTTGGCGTATAGAGCTGCGATCTGATCAGCTTTGGATCGGCCGCCTCCTCCAGTTTGAAAATTGTCGCTGCCATACCAATGTTGGTCAATCATCATGTTGTACATGAGATCCATGGTGTCTCGAGCTCCTCAGATAGTAATCGCCATAGTGTTCCTGAAAAAGAGAAAATAAATAAATAAAAGAAACAAAATAAAATAAAATAAAATAAAGGATACAAGATAAAGTCTAGATTAACTAAGTAAGGTAAAATCTAACTAGGCAATTGGTTACCGTCCCCGGCAACGGCGCCAAAAACTTGTTCGCGCGAAAGCGCAACGCAAGTTTCGGTACGCTTGAGGGCGTACCTTTTAAAACCGCGTTTACACTTCACGAGTAAGGGTTGCAAGTGCACAACCCCTATCGAGTAGTATAATCGGGTATCGATCCACAGGGACGGGCAATTACTAGGTTAGAATCTACCAAACTCAATTAAAAACTAGAAGTGAGAAGGTTTTGGTTTGGTATTTAAGTTCCTAAAAAGGTCAATTCAAGCAATTCAAACAATGTAATAAAATGCTAGAAGAAATGTAAATTGTGTTTTGATTATGGATAAAAGGCGTTTCCAGGGTTTCAGATTTCATCTGTGATCTGCCTCTAGTGGTACGGCCCGTACCAAGTTGGTACGGCTAGGCCGTACTCCACTTGGTAAGGCAAGGCCGCACCACTCTGGTAAGACCCGTACTGGCTTGCCAGAACAAAGCTTACCAGTTCGAGTTGATGCATTCCTTGCTGGTACCTCGTGCTAAACTCTTTAGAAAGGTTCAATTGACCATACCTAAGGTTCCTAAGCCTCAACCGTCGTGTGTTGGATCAAGATCTAGGTTGGAATGCAATTGATTGCCTTTTAGGGATTTCTACACCTCAATTCTCATGTGTTGGTACAGATCTACCCTAGCTGGTTGATTGGAGACCTAAGGCACCCTTTAATCTGTCGATTAGAGGAGAATTCAACCTCTCGGCTTCAATTCGAACAAGTCTACCCTAAACAATTGATTTGGTTGAGAGATTGAGATGATCACATGACCTTGATAGGTTCGATCTAAACCTAGAGATTCATCATACACAATCACAGCAATCAAAGCAAGAGATGGCAAAGAAAGTCACAATCAATCAATCAAAAGAGTTCATACAAGATACAAGTCAAAGAAAGTCAAAGCAAATCAAGAATCCATCTCTAAACCCTAGAAACTGAAATAACTACTCACAGCACATGATCTGATCTAAAAATACAATAAAAGGGATAGAGAAAGCCATGGATCGAAGGGATCGAGTGGAAGAAGCTTGATCCGTCGAGTTTCGCCTCTTCCTCTTCCTTCCTTCTTGCTCCTAGCTCCTCAGCTCTCTTTCTCTCTCTTACTGTGCTCTCAAATAGATCTGGAATGGAATGAATGTCGAAATTGGAGAGTTCCCCGCTTTAAATAGCCTCTACCAAAATTTGAATCTGTCAGGCCGCCTTTAAGTACGGCCCGTACCAAAGTGGTACAGGCTGGCCGTACCAGGCGTGATGAGCTGAAATCGGCCAAGTCTGGTGAGACCCGTACCAAGCCTGGTAAGGGTCGTACCTCATCATCCAAATCGCCGTTTCTTCGTGTGTTTTGCTCCAAACCTGCAGAAAACAAACAAACACTCAGCAGTACCAAATTCTAAAGATATATCGATGAAATGCACATGATTCTGGTGAATTAGGGCACGAATCTGGTACTAAAACAGGCCTAAAATAGACTAAATATGCGAGGTATCATCTGTCCAGACTCAAGCTGCGTGAATAAATACGCCTGTCTGGCAATAGGGTCATCATGGAGGGAATGGTACGATGCCTGCTGTGAGGATGACCCAGGAAACTCCGGGATGGGCTCTGTCTGAACATACCCTGGCTGATAGGCAGGAGGTACCGTCTGAGTCAGACTGTAACCCTGAGAATACAGGTCATCTCCCTCTGTGCCAACATTTGTAGAGATATTGAACCCCAGCGGCTCCTCCTCCTCACCCTGTAGAACTTACAAATTAGATAAATAAAATTTTTCAAAGAAAATCACAGGTATGTATTTTAATTACAATTATACCTCGGCATCCTGAGTAGGCATTTTAAAAAAGGGTGGCCGTACCGGCATTTTAATAAAAAAAATCAAAAAAACATTTTAATAAAAAAAATCAACAAAATTACAGATTTCAGATTTTAAAAATAAAGGGAGGGGGGCAGCACCGGCATTCTGCGGCCCCTCCCCATAGGTCGCATCGGTGTTCTGCGACCTGGGTAGATCCAGAAATACCCAAAAAATGTGGTTTTCTAGTTTATTTTTTTTCAGAAAATGATACTTTTAAAATTTCGGCATGTAGACTCATGCCATGCTTTTTTTAAGTTTGCATTTTTGTTATGCTAATCCTATAATATATTTAATTTTATAAGTACATGAAGAAAAAAAATGTATTTTATAAATATTTTTTAAGTTATTCGGAATGTTGTTAAATTTGTTGGGTGTTACAAAACAATCCTCTACAAAAAACAATTAAAAATCATGCTGGAAACTCTTTGGAAGATGAAAAGTATAATATAATCACAACACAATTAAATCAGAAAAATGAGCACAGAAATACACCAGTGAAGATTTACGCACCACCGATATTTTTATTAATATCCAAAAATAATTACAAATTAATAAATATACCCAGCTGGTTATTTTTAAAAATGTCCAAACCGGTCATTTAATGACCGGTCCTCTTTTTTTCTCAACCCGGTTCTCAATTAAATCCTCCACCGGCCATTAAATGGCGGTTTGGACATTCATATATATATCTGTCAAGGGTGAGGCGTTTTCTCAAAATTCATTCTATCAAATTTCACACTAGTCTTCTCACTTTATCTTTTTTCTCTTAGATTTCTCCTCATCTTCTCAGAATTGCAAGTAAGTCCCTCTAATTTATTTAAAATTTATTTTAGTGTCAAATGGTTGTAAAATGTTAGGATTTGTTAATAATGTACCAAAATGAGTAAAATTTAGTTGTAATTAGTGTTAATTCCTTGTAGTTAATTTTAATTATTTAATTTAGTATAATTTAGAGTAATTAGCTAAATTTAGATTAATGTAGCGTAATTAAGCATAATTTAGTACAATTAGCATATTTTAGCGCAATTTAGCATTGTTTAACATAATTAGCATAATTAAGCGTAATTAGCATATTTTAGCCTATTTTAGCATTTTTAGCATATTTTAGCATATTTTCACTTTTTTTAGCATATTTTAGCGCAATTAGCCTATTTTAGCCTATGTTAGCATATTTTAGAATATTTTAACATATTTTAACATATTTTAGCGCAATTAGCCTATTTTAGCATAGTCGGTCATATTTTAGCATATTTTAGCGCAATTAGCATATTTTAGTGTATTTTAGCCTATTTTAGCATATTTTCACTTTTTTTAGCATATTTTAGTGCAATTACCTATTTTAGCATATTTTAGGGTTTAGGGTTTACTTAGCGTAAGTTAACATAATTTTATTTTTGAAATTAGGATGGTTAGAGGACGGCCTAGGACTCGGCCAGTACCAGCTGCTGCTGATGAGCTGATCGCCCCTTAGGGGTGTCAACGGGTACGATACTGGTCGAGTGACGGCATTTTCATACCGTACCTGTTATGATAACGAAAAAAATCTTTACCCTTACCCGTTTTTTCGAATACGATACAACTCGGGTAAACAGATAAAAAAGTGTCATTGATATCTCAATTTATGCTTTCTATAAAAAAAAATTCAAAACAAGAAAAAAATAATAATAATGAATACAACTAATTTGTATTATGAAAATTTAGTTAAACTACAAAACTTTATTGTATCATGTATTATCTTCATACAAATATATATCTATATATAATTTCATTTTTTAAAATTATCTTGTTAGATAACGGGTAAGATAACGAAAAAAAATCATTACCCTTACACGTACCCGATAAGCTAACAAAAAAAATTCTTACCCTTACTCATCTTTTTGGATACGAAACGAGTCGGCTAAACGGGTAAAAGGGTGTCATTGACACCCCTATCGCCCCTGATAGCACGGAGCATTTCAATCTCCTCCTAACTTGTACGGTAATTTTTAGGGTTTAGGGTTTAGGGTTTTAGAAATTGTCCAAAATAAGAGTTTAGGGTTTAGAGTTTAGCGTAATTTAACGTAATTTAGTGTAATTCAACATAATTTAACATAATTTCAAGTAATTTAGCGTATTTTAGTATAAACATGCTAATTATACATAAAAAAAAGTAATCTAACATAGTAATCTAACAAATATTTTTTTGCTAATTTTATTTTTTTAAATGACTGAGATACCGTGGACATAGTTAATAATATTTTCGAATACCTATTGCTCGGTTGGGAGTTAATATTAGCTTATTGGATCTCCTTATGTACCACAGAGGATACAAACTAGAGAACAATGCATTTCAGTATGAACACTCACGTGGAATTAAAATTCATTCGGTTAACCAATTGCTTAATTTTTTTTTAGTATAATCGTTTGATGTTTTGGCTTCCTATTTCATTATGTATTGACAGAAATACGCGGTACTATATAAACAGTATTTCAGAGATATGCTTCAAAATATTATTAACTATGTCCACGGTATCTCAGTCATTTAAAAAAATAAAATTAGCAAAAAAATACTGTTCACTATTGACAAATACTGACAAAAATTTTGAATTTCAAATCAGGGTCAATGCATATCTGGCGAACATAATAATATCAAATTTGACAAGAAAATTAAAATTTTCTTGTCAACTTAATTTTTTTTACAGATCATAATTTAGCAAGTTGACAAGAAAATTTTCTCTTCCAGCTTCTATTGTCAGAACTCAACCATCCGTTCCCCCTTGGCAATTATATCACTGGCAAGTTAATTAGCAGCTAAAATAAGAAAAATTCTGTCTAGCTAACACCGTTCAATATTAACAAGTAATTGGGCTAGAAAAAACGGCCTTCTTGCCAACCAAACAAAACTAACGAATCTTTACATACATAATTATTAATTAGTAATTAAGAGATGCTGTTTACTAAATTAAGTAACATTTCACAACCTCCCTCAAATGTAGCATTGATAACGAGCGTAACCGACTCAACTATCATCGAGAAATGCTAATCTGATAACTAATAACACATCTTATTATACGCGCACAGTAGATCATACCATTAGCTTATAAATAACAACATATTGGTGGTAGCACACAGATCATATCCCCTCCTGATTGCCTCATTTCCCTCGTTTGGTAGAGAGAAGTTGAGGCAGATATTATGGCTCTCTCTCATTGCATTGTTTTACTTGCTATTAGCTCCTTTTTGGGCGCTTGTGTTGCCCTGAGCTTTCCCTATCTTCCATTTGATGGCCATCATGCCATTCATGGCCACCGTGCGATACACTCCCATCATGGCATTCATGGACATCATAGCCGTCATGGGATTCGTGGCCATAATGACACTCAAGGGTGGCTCTCAGGCAGTGCCACATTTTATGGGTTGCCCACTGCTTCCGGACCTCCAGACAACGGTAAAGCACACAATGCTTTGTCTAGTTTAATACACACAAGTTATACATAATAATATGGTTTATTGCAAATAACCTAGTAATCATAAGAGGTAAGGTACACGAACAGATTTTGATTGATTATATTATTTATAGGTTGATGTTTGTAACAGACCATGCATTACGCCTTTGTAAATTGTAATCACTATATATATATATATATATATATATATATATATATATATATATATAGGTCTGACACTTTGTGAGCCTCCGTTTGAGAAATTTCCTCAGAATTTACTGGTTACCAAGGCTTCTGGAGGGAAGCTATTATAATTTGTTGGAGAAACTTTTGAGAAGTACAGTTATAAAATTTTGCTCTTAACAAAAATATTTACTCAACAGCCATCTTTACTAGTTTATGTTGAAATCTTGCTGATTAATTAGCTAATTAATCAAGAAAAGAGATTTCTGATACATATGAGACCAACAAATTGTTATGTTGTTTAGTATAAAGTCACAAGACTACGTACTTCAAGGGGTAATATGCAATTTCCTTAAAAGTATTAATTTATATCCTAATTAACTAATTGTTATGTTTCCTTGAATGGATGCATATATACAGGTGGTGCATGCGGATTCAAGAATGTGAACCTCCCTCCTTTCAATTCCTTGACTTCATGCGGCAGCAAAGCCCTCTTCAAAGGAGGCAAGGGTTGTGGTTCTCGCTACCTGGTAAATTAGTCGACATTTCATTTTACATTTTTGAATGACATTGTGACATAGCTTTTATTAATTGTTTTGTATTATTCTATTCATTCCATAAAGAATCTGGGAAACGGTTTAAATAATAAAGGAAGATAAATCGATTTAATTTTTGACAAACGTGTTGCAAATGATATATATCCTGATATTGTCTTCTGACAAGCATGCATGCATGAAATTTTGAATTAAATTTCCATTCCAAAAGTTCATCCTATGAATTTCATGAGATAAATTCGAATGTTTCAGGTGAAATGTACCAGCCATCCTCTATGCTCTGGCCAAACAAAATTGATTACCATCACTGACGAGTGCTTGTATGGTGGCTGTGCTGATGCAACTTATCACTTTGACATGGCCGGCATTGCATTCGGTTCATTAGCTTTGCCTGGTAAGGCACTTGCTCTTCACTCAGCTGGAAAACTTGCTGTTCAGTTTAAAAGGTGAACAAATTTCATTTCAAACTTTTAACCTTTCATTTTAGACTCAGTCCGAAGAGTCATTTGATCAAAGTTTGATTGAAATATTAACTATTGTTTAATTAACTAGATACGATATGAATTTGGTCTTATACATAGGGTTCCTTGTGACTACAAAGGCCGTAATGTTGCATTCCACATTGAGAAAGGATCCAACCCGATGTACTTGGCTTTCTTAATCGAGTACCAAAATGGCGAAGGCGACCTCTCTAATGTCGAATTGAAGGAAGGGTCTTCTCCAACATGGACCCCGGTGAAGCAATCATGGGGTAAAATTTGGAGACTCGACTCTTCCCACCCTCTGCAAGGACCCTTTTCAATCCGCCTAACCACCCTTTCTGGTAAAACTTTGGTGGTGAATAACGCTATCCCAGCTGAATGGAAACCCAATACTGTGTATGAATCTGATGTGAATTTTGGAATCTGAGTAAAAAAGTATATACTTCTCTTCATGAGAGAGTAGCTGAACTATTTAAGAGGGTGATATATATCTTAATGTATCTTTGTGCTATATATCTATATAGCATGTCTATGTATATCTACTTGCCTTGTATGATGTGAAACCAGAATATTTGACATGGGTTTTCAATGATGAGTTCCTTTATACATATCTATTTGCCTTATATATATACTAGATATGTGGCTCACGTTGCTTCGGCACAACTGTTGAGATAGTTGATACAGTATAAAGATAGATCGTATAAAAACTATACATAAACTTAGAATAGTTGGATGAACATAACAAAACTGTATAACTGGAAATATTATATTATTAGGCTACGTTATTACATCGATCTATTAGCTATGTTTGAAAGCGGGATAAGCACTGTGGAATAGCAAGTTATCATTTGTTATGATACCGCCAAACACAATTTTTGATACAGTTTTTTTAACGAAATGATTGCTAGTGTTCTCTATGTAACTCTTTCATTGCATATATCGCAAATCAAATAGCGAACTGTTTGAGTATTTGTTATATATTCGATTTGCTCACATTTCACTTGAGAACCATTAGCAAGAATGCCAAGAGATAATTGAAGATTTACTGCCACATTTATTCTATGTGTTTACTCACACTTACATATTACAAAATTCTGATTTCGATTTCGATTCAACCTAACTACGCATTTATGTGTAACAGTTCCTCAACTCAGTATATCTTCCTTTTCTAATTTGAATTTGTGCATCACAGAGGGAAGAGACAAAAATAAAAGGTGCAGCTCAAGCCAGCTCCTCTTACAAAATTAATTCCGTACTGTACTTACATATTTACATTATGTACATTTAGAAAAAATTTGTTTCAGTAAATCAGAGGATCCAGCGAAACCCTAGATCTAGTTTCCTCCCTCTCACCACACCGCCACCTCCTGCCCCTCCTGCCCCTCAACCCCGATACTGTAACCTCCGCTCCTCTCGACCTCAACCCTGACGCCGCACCTCTCCCCCTCGCCTCTTCCCTCCTCGATGATTCAACACTGGATCTGAGTGGAGAGGAGGGTGAGGAGAAGGGGAGGTAGCGGGGTGATGTAATGTGTATCTCGAGCTGAGGAGAGGAGAGGAGAGGAGAGAGAGAGAGAGAGATCTGAGTTAGCAGTGATGAGGGACTGGTACTGCTGGTTCGATACTGGTACTAGTCAGTGAAAGAGGCGGTACGGCAGTTCTGATGTTCCAGAGGATGCACATGAGGGGTGGAGGGAGTTCTCTATTGATACTGGTACGGATTGAGCTACTGGTACGGTGTTGGGACTGAGTTGTAGCTTTGAGATTGAACTCAGGGGATTAAGTTGTAATTTTCAGTTTTAGAGGGTGTGCTATGTTATTAGTTGAGACTTGAGAAGCAACCAATTATCTTCTTTACTGTTGTAATTTAGGATTTCGGTGGTATTGCAAACTATGAGGATGTGTGGTTTGTAATTTACATTTTCATTTACTATGAGAGAGATCTGAGTTAAGGCGAGAGAGGGTGGTGGATTGAAGAGAAAATGATGCAGTTGTCTAGTGGAGAGGTCAGAGGTGACGGATCATACTCTGATCTAAGGTTTTCATATCAGAGGTGTGCGTCGCGGAGATGCAAAGAGGAGACGGCATAAGGAGATCTCCTCTCCATCTGACTCAGCTCCAGTTGTCGATCTATGATGGTGCGACCGGCACATTTACTGGTATGGGATACCAGCGGTGAGATACAGTGTTGGAGGGGGTTGTGCTAAAGAGTGCTTAGTATTAGTGAGATGCAGTTATTGAGTTTTGACTGATTGAACAGGTGAATGTAAATAGATCTTAGAAAATAGTGAGCTGTGGTATTTAATTTTGGGTTTATGCTGTGTACATTTTAGATTGTAATACTTTTTTTTTTATCAATGAAAATGTAAGATGGCTGTTGCCACCTTACCCTCAAAAAAAAAAAATCAGAGGATCCAAAAAATAAATTGATAACATAATATTTCCACGAGAAATCAATGCTGATGACTCTCATATAGAGATCAAACCTGAAAATGCTCTTTCTTTTTATATATATAAATAGAACTCGCAGCTTTCACATGGAAAATTTCACTCCTGTATGTAATTCCAATCTGTGCCATTACTACAAAAAAACATACACAAAATCTTCTGTAATTTCCCGTTGGATAACTGCTAGATGCAAGTTTTCCCACCACGTTTAATCTACATATATGTCCTCCTACATTAACAACAACAACAACAACATCAAGCAGACATTCACGCACAGCAGCACCGTAACAGTTGCGGCGTAGCCGCAACATGATGCCCCTAGTTTTATTTTAATTTTAATTTTTAGGTAGTAATTTTATTTGTAATTTAAAGATGTATGATAATCTTATGAAGATAGATGCTCTTAGGTCTCACAGGGTAATATTTTGGATAGATGTCACGTCGCTCCAACCAGAGCTTTTAAGTTAATATATCCTTCACTTAAATAAAAAAAAAACCTTTCTAAATATCTATCTTAAAAGGTTTTGAAAAACTATATTCGAAATTCTACGGACAAAGTTTTTTACGAGGTTATTATACAAGAGACATTTGGATGATATTTTAAATAAAGAGATAATAACGTTTACTGCTCCTCTGGATCTAAATTGTTAATTTACCTAAAATATCGCAGTATTCTATATACATAAAGGAAGCCGGTTTTTTTTATCTGTAGCATTTAAAAAAGAGAAAAGGTACTGTCTCCCGTTCTCATATCCCCGTAAAATCCCCACCTGTAAAACTTTTCATTTTTACAAAAGAGAAAAAGTTACTAAGAGGGACCATGCGCTTTCATGAGGGGACCACGCGGATATATAACTGTTTTTTAGAATTCACTACTAGTTCGACATCCACTGTATTAGTTTATAAGTTTACTGCAAAAGGTTTACAATGATTAGCTTCATTAGTTTACAGGGACTTTGAGTTATATCCAAAAGAGAAAATGTTACTAAGGGGGACCACGCACTTTCATGAGGGGACCACGCGGATATATAACTGTTTTTGAGAATTCACTACTAGTTCGACATCCACTGTATTAGTTTATAGGTTTACTGCAAAAGGTTTACATGATTAGCTTCATTAGTTTACAGGGACTTTGAGTTATATCTAAAAGAGAAAATGTTACTAAGGGGGACCACGCGCTTTCATGAGGGGACCACGCGGATATATAACTGTTTTTGAGAATTCGCTACTAGTTCGACATCCACTGTATTAATTTATAGATTTACTGCAAAAGGTTTACAGGATTAGCTTCATTAGTTTACAGGGACTTTGAGTTATATCCGGAGATTTTCCGGGAATTGGAGTCCGGGGACTATTTAGCTGCTTCCTTTAAAAAAATATAATTTTAATTTATGGTATCAAATAAACAAAAATCTCCAAATATCTCTAAAGCAAACATTACTTGGAAAAATTCAAAAAAACTTGGTGAATGCTATCAATGATACCATTTTTACCTCTTTACAAAAAAAAAAAAAATGTTATTGACAGCAAAGAATTCGGTGCTAAAAAGCCGTCTAAAATTTTAGGTTCATTGATCTTGGAATCTGAAAGCAAAGAACCTTAATTGGTTCTAGCATGTCATCTTGAACGTTGCCAAATGAATATATAGGAAGTTTGAAAGTCACAATTAATCCACTAAATAATTGCTCAGATAATTTGCATCATTAAATGTTACCTGGTGAATCTTAGAAGATTAGAAGTTACAGTTCAGTTGATAAGCGCCACATAGAGAATCCGAGGAGATTATATTAGTTGCATTGTACTTGAAATTATGCAATATATTATTATTAAATTCATATTAGAGAATCCTAGGAGATTATATGAGTTGCATTGTACTTGAAGTTAATTCAATATTTCAATGTATTATTAAATTCACATGGGAATATGAGGAGATTATATTAGTTGCATTGTACTTAAAAAGTTAATTAATAGTTAATAATTAGTGCAATTAGGGAAGACTAAAAGTTACAGTTTGCTTATATAAGCATTGCAGAATATGTGTAACATTCTGTCATCCTTTTATGCTTGTGAAAGCTCACTAATTATTTTTGTTTTCGAGTCATGGATTCTTTCAGCATGGTGGCAGCTACGGGAGTCTACCATTTCAAAATCAACCACTCAGAAACTAAAGACATGGACATTGGTGAGAAAATTACCTCCCCAAATTTCCGAGTGGGTCAACATGATTGGGCTATTAATTGCTACCCTCAAGGCAACAAGAAGGATCTTAATGGCAAATATGTGTCTGTTTTTCTACGCCTGCAAAGAAAATTTGTCGATGTTAGAGCAACATTTGAATTTGCTCTATTGGACAATGATGGAAATGTTTCACCAACCACTTTGAGAGAGACATCGCACACATTTACATCACATAAAGCCTCCTGGGGTTTTCCTGGCTTTTTTGAAAGGACCAAATTGGAGAAAACATACATCAAAGATTGTTTTTTTGTATTCAGTGTTAAAGTTAATATAAAAGATGAATCATGTACAGGAGCAAGTTGGAATACTCATTCTTCCATGTGCTTTCGGCATGAACGCATTCAAAAGTTTCAAGAGGAAACTAAAGGGACTGATGTCACTTTTGATGTCCATGGTAAGAATTTTGTTGCGCATAGACTAATCCTGGCAGCTCATTCACCAGTATTTGAAGCAGCATTTTTTGGTTCGATGGTAGAATCTAATATGGACTGCAAGATAATGATAACTGAGATTATGCCTTCAGTTTTCAAGGCAATGCTTGATTTTATGTACAATGGTATGTTATCGGTTAACGAGAAACTAGTTGATTGTGAAGAGTCAATATCGTCTACTGCCTTCCTTCAACATTTGTTTGCGGCAGCGGACCGTTATGCGGTGAAGAATCTAAAAGCTGCATGCAAATTTGAATTAGTTCAGAGTATCTCTTTGGACACTGTTCTTTCTATCCTGCAATTAGCTGAAAATCACAACTGTAGTGACCTCAAGAAAAAATGTCTCCGGTTCGTTGTTCATAAAGATAATTTTGTTTCATTAGTGTTATCTGAGAGATATATTAATCTGATGCAAAATTACCCCTCTCTCTTGGTTGAGCTTAAGGAGTTGGCAGAAAAACAAGATTTAGTGTAAATTTTAATTAGTGAAAAAAATATTTTTAAAGAGTTTTATTATGAAATATTGATGCAAGATAATCATCATATATACTACGTAAGAGATTGTATCGTCTTAAATTTTATCGTTTTCATTCCTTCTTGATGAATGTTTGTAGTTTTGTTAAATTGGCAACTATGGTTTAATTAATCAATTAGTCAGTTGTTACTGTAATGAGTTTTCTTGTGCCTTTTTTTGGAAAAGAATTTTTGTAGTTCATCAGAAAAAAAAATAGTCATTCAAAAAAGAACATGAAAATATTAAGCACTTTGAAAGTAGCTCTTTTGAGAAAAGAAAAAAAATGATGCATCAGATCGCAATGTGTTGAATACCACATTTTTATAACGGAAGTTACCAAATCTAATAAAGATTCATCCAAGATTGAAATTACCAAACGCAGTTTAAAATCTAATAAAAAAATTCATACACAATTTTATACCCACATCCGTACTTAATAAAAATTCATTCGCAATTGCGTTGAATTCCACTCAATTCCTCTATTCTGGTTCAGCCGAGCAGGCCTAAATGTGACTCCAGAAGCATGAGAATCCATCAAGGTATGTACTTGTAACAACAATTGTTCATGTCTTTTTGTTCAATAAACCAATAAACCACTAAAAATGTAAAGTGCTTGAAATTTAAACTAGTTTTCAGATTAAGGAAATATAAAGTAATCAGCATTCTTGAGGACCAATTCTTGTTCCTACATGCTATTGGAAATTTGCAGTGCTTGAAAATTTGAGATTATTTTTGCTACCCTGTTTCTTCTCTGAGTCCAATCGAAGTCATGCTTCCTTTTCTAGCGTTGTACCGTAGTGCTATCAAATTGATAAACTGAATTTAAGAGGAAATTTAAAGTCGGTACCAGTACCAGTGTATAATGAGCTCTGGTACATCCTGTAATAAATTCCAGGGGTCCAATTCTAAGCTTTTGGAAATTTAAAGGCATGTTTTGTAGAGTTTTGAATGAATGGTAAACTGCCCTTGTCAGAAGGGCTTAAATGCAAAAAAAAAAAAAATTGAACTGTTAGAGGCTCGGCTGGGCTCTTATAAATGTGGAAAATTTGGAGAATTTTAAACGGGTCTATAGTTTTTTTTTTAGAAGATTAAACGGGTTGTTATGTTTGACCCAAATTGCTATTTGGGCTCGTTGGACTTTGTATCTTTATTATGTTGCATATATATAGACTCTTTGTATGAGAGAGAATTAAGTCTAATAGAAATCAGTTTGAGTTGTCTCTTTGTCTCTTGCTCTCTTTCTCTTCTCAAATCCTAGAATAACTAACAAATTGGTATCACAGCCATCTCGCTGCCGGCAGTTCGATCGGCGGTTCCAGAGTTCAGATCAGTGTCCGCTGCCGCTAGGGTTTTCAGTTTCGCTTCTCCAGTCAGATCCATTTCGCGTCTTGGCGAGCCGCGATTCAAGTTTGTGCGCACCACGTGAAGCGGTCTTGTGAGCCGCGACAAGAATAGTCGCTGCTGCGCTGGTGAGCCGCGTGAAGAGCTTTGCTCTCCGTTTCTCCTGTAAGTCAAAGATTTGACTCTTTGAATTTTTGGGTTTACTGTTGACCAATTACATTTCGGTCCGAGAGGAACTTTGGCAATTCTAATTTCATTTGAATTAGAATTTTGTGCATTTGGTAATTGGAGAAATTAGTGAATTTGGGAGATTTGTGAATTGGTGTTTGAGAAATTGAATGGCTATGTCGGTGAAGTATGATATTGAGAAGTATGATGGGAATACGAGTTTTGCATTATGGCAAGTGCGTATGGCGGCAATTTTATCGAGCCAAGGCGTTAAGGATGCCATTTTTGGTCGAGAAAATTTGATTGATGCGTTGACGAATAGCAAGTGGAGAAATATGGATGATAAGGCACTCTCCATTATCCAACTGTGTTTGAGCAATTCGACATTACAAGAGGTCCTATCGGAGAAAACCGCTAAGGGGTTGTGGGAGAAATTGGAGAACATTTACATGAAGAAGTCTCTCACCAATCGATTGCGATTGAAGTTGCGTCTCTACACCCTTTGCATGGTTGAAGGTACATCAGTTTCCGATCATATTTCGGAGTTTGCATCTATTTTGAATGATTTAGATAAGATTGATGTTAAGGTGGAGGATGAGGACCAAGCTCTTTTGTTATTATGCTCATTACCCGCATCATACAAGGCCTTTAGAGACATGTTGATTTATAGTAGAGACAAGATTTCCCTTGAGAATGTTAAGAGCAATTTGCAAGCCAAGTTGCACATTGATAGTGAAATGACCAATAGTGAGAAAGGGAGTCAAGGTGTTGGTTTGGTTGTTGATCGAGGTAGGTCATGGGACCGAAACTCGAAAGATACAAGGACCCGTTCACAGTCTAGGCACAAGAATTTGGCGTGTAACTATTGTAAGAAGAAGGGACACATTAAGGCCGATTGTTTCAAACTTAAAAATAAACAAAAGGCGGATACTAAAGGTTCTTCTTCGGAGAAGGCCAATGTGGCCGAGTGTGACACAGTTGATACTCTTTGTGTGGTAGACACCAATGTTGATGATATGCATTGTTGGGTGATGGATACGGGTGCTTCGCAACACATGACTCCGAATAGAGATTGGTTTGAGACTTATGAGCCTATGGATGGTAAAGTTCTCATGGGAAACAATAACATGTGTAAGGTTGCCGGAATTGGTTCGGTGACAATTAAGTTCCATGATGGAAAGGTTCGAAGATTGACGGGTGTGAGGCATATACCCGATTTGTCGAAGAATTTGATCTCTTTGGGGTCTCTTGAGGAAAAAGGGTGCAAGTTCCAAAGTGAAGGTGGAGTTCTTAGTGTTTCTAAAGGGGCTCTCACAATCATGAAGGCGAAAAGAATTGGAACTCTTTATTTCCTACAAGGTTCCACGGTCACGGGCTCGGCCGCCATTGCACGTTCGGGTACTATCTCGGATGCAGATGCATATGAGCGAGCAAGGAATGACCATTTTGAGCAAGAGAGGCTTGTTGTGTGGCCAATGCACGGGCAACTTGGAGTTTTCTGAGCATTGTGTATTTGGCAAGTATAAGAGGTTAAGCTTCTCTACGGCCATTCATTCGACCAAGGGAACATTGGACTACATCCATTCGGATCTTTGGGGACCTTCTCGCGAGCCATCTAAAGATAATGGTTCTCGTTACATGCTTACTTTCATTGATGATTTCTCAAGGAAGGTTTGGATTTATTTCTTGAAAGAGAAAAGCGATGTGTTTCACACCTTCAAAGAATAGAAATCACTTTTGGAGAACCAAACGGGAAGGAAAGTTAAGAGATTGAGAACCGATAATGGTTTGGAGTTTTGCAACCGTGAGTTTGATAACTTTTGTAAGGCCGAAGGGATTGTTCGGCATAAGACAGTGGTTAACACTCCCCAACAAAATGGTGTTGCGGAAATGATGAATAGGACACTACTTGAGAGGTCTAGAAGCATGCTTTCAAATGCGGGTTTGGGTAAGGAGTTTTGGGCGGAAGCCATTAACACATCTTGCTATTTGGTGAATCGATCTCCTACCACTTCAATTGAGTTGAAGACACCCGAAGAAGTGTGGTCGGGTAAGCCGGCTGATTATTCGAATTTGAGGGTGTTTGGTTGTCCCGCTTATGCACATGTGAATGAAGGAAAGTTGGAGCCTAGATCGAAGAAGTGTGTTTTTGTTGGATATCCCGCAAATGTGAAGGGGTATAAATTGTGGTGTCCCGAATCATCCAAGTTTCTCATCTCGAGAGATGTCATTTTCAATGAGTCGGCAATGTTAAAGGCAAATGATATTGCATCCGAGCCGACTATTAAGGAGAATGAGACAGTTGAGAATAAGGTGGAGTTTGAGGTGCCGGCCCAAGAAGGTGATGATTTGATATCACATGATGATGCCAATTTGAAGGAAGGCCAAGAAGAGGCACAACCATATGCATTGGCAAGGGACCGAGTTAGAAGAGAAATTCGACCACCTACAAGGTATGGTTACTCCGACTTTGCTTATTGTTTGGCAATTGCAGAGGATGTGGAGTATTGTGAGCCATCTTCCTACAAGGAAGCCATTTCTTCTAAGGATGCGGCCAATTGGGTTGCCGCTATGAATGAAGAGTTACAATCATTGCAACAAAATGAGACTTGGTCTCTTGTGAAGCCTCCTAGTGGTAAGAGGATTGTGGGTTGCAAGTGGGTGTTTAAGAGGAAGATTGATGGCTCAAATCCCGCGGATTTTCGATACAAGACAAGACTTGTGGCTAAAGGGTATAGTCAAGTCCAAGGTGTGGACTTTAATGATGTGTTCTCTTCCGTGATTAAGCATACCTCCATTCGAGTTTTGCTCTCTTTAGTGGCAATGAAAGATTTTGAGTTGGAGCAAATGGATGTGAAAACTGCCTTCTTGCATGGTGATTTGGAAGAGCAAATTTACATGAGTCAACCGGAGGGTTTTGAGGTTGCAGGAAAGAAGGACCGTGTGTGTCTTTTGAAGAAATCCCTTTTATGGCCTTAAGCAATCACCGCGGCAATGGTATAAGAAGTTTGACTCATTCATGGTGAGTATTAATTTCCATCGTTCCAATTATGATAGTTGTGTCTATCTCAAGAAGTTGGATGGTGGAGATTTCATTTACTTGTTGCTCTATGTGGATGACATGTTGATTGCATCCTCAAACTTGAAAGAAGTTAGGAGGTTGAAAGAGCAACTAAGTTCGGCATTTGAGATGAAAGATTTAGGGGCCGCCAAAAGGATTCTCGGGATAGAGATCACAAGGGATAGGTCCAAAAGGAAGTTGTTTCTTTCACAAAAGAGTTTTGCCGAGAAAGTGTTACGCCGTTTTGGCATGGAGAAAGCAAATGTTGTTTCAATACCTCTTGCGGCACATTTCAAGCTTTCAGCCGCTTTAAGCCCAAAATTCGATGATGAGAAGAAACATATGGAAAAGGTTCCATATTCGAGTGCGGTCGGGAGTCTCATGTACTTGATGGTGTGTACTCGACCCGACATTGCTCAAGCTGTTAGTGTGGTAAGTAGATATCTCTCTTGTCCGGGAAAAGAGCATTGGGAAGCAGTGAAGTGGATCTTCCGCTATTTGAGAGGTACTATTGATGCTCGTTTGGAGTTTGGTAATGGCAAGACACTAACGGGTTTTGTGGATGCGGATTTTGCGGGTGATTTAGACAAGAGGCGTTCTTTGACGGGTTATGTTTTTACCCTTGGAGATTGTGCAATTAGTTGGAAGTCTACACTTCAAGCCACTGTTGCACTCTCAAGTACCGAGGCCGAATACATGGCAATTACCGAGGCTATTAAGGAGGCTATTTGGCTTAAGGCATTTGTTGGTGAGATGTCTTCTTTCGAGGGTCCTATTACGGTGTTTTGTGATAACCAAAGCGCGATTCATTTGACCAAGGACCGCATGTATCATGAGAAGACGAAGCATATTGACATTCGGTACCATTTTGTTCGAGATGTGATCTCGGAAGGCAAGGTTGCCGTGAAGAAGATTGGTACCGAGTCGAATCCGGCCGATATGCTCACAAAGCCTCTTCCAATTGCAAAGTTCAAGCTTTGTTCAAGTTTGGTGTCGGTTTGTTTCTAGCTAGTTTGAGCTAGTTTTGTTCCTAGCATGTTGCTAGTTTATCTTTATGTTTACCTTTGTTTAGATTATGTTTGTTTTATGCATTTGCTTTATGTTTTAGTTTGTTTTAGATGCAATTTGGTTCAAGGTGGAGATTGTTATGTTTGACCCAAATTGCTATTTGGGCCCATTGGGCTTTGTATCTTTATTATGTTGCATATATATAGACTCTTTGTATGAGAGAGAATTAAGTCTAATAGAAATCAGTTTGAGTTGTCTCTTTGTCTCTTGCTCTCTTCCTCTTCTCAAACCCTAGAATAACTAACACGGGTCTACAGTTTATTGAACTCAAGACTTGGGTAATTATAATAAGAGTGAGTCTATGGTACTATGCATAGCACGGATTGGTCCGTACTGCGGATCAATATTTTCGTTTCCAAAATTCTAATGGTCGATCCGAACCGTTCAACATGATATCCATAGAGAATTACTTGTGGGCTAAATTTTCTATCTTTTAGAACTTTTTACTATTTTTTTATATAGGTAGAAAATCACTGTTTTTGGATGGTCCAGAATATCCAGATCGAGTGATTCAAGTACATATTCATGTAGAGATCACATTGAACAGTTTCGATCGACCATTAGAATTTTCAAAATGAAAATATGGCTCCGTAGTACGGACCAATCCATGTTATGCATAGCACTACAGACTCACTCTTATAACAATGAGGAAGTGTTATATATGTTCGGACTTTAAATTATTAGATTCCTCAAATCGTAACTTACTCATCTATAGAGTTTCCATTGTTATGAAATAAAATAGAAAAAAGAATGATAGCAACTCGTGACACAATAGCAATTTCTAACCAAGTTCCAAGAGTATTCCCCCTCTTGTAATGTTAAACGAATAGAATAGATATATTGGACAATTGAATCCTGGGAGGCCCATTTACAGCCCAATTCTGAGCTAACTAAAAAAAAAATATTAGAACATTTATATTTGGTAATTTTAGTTTAATTTTAAATTTTAGGTAGTAGTTTTAGTTGTAATTTTAAAGATATATGATACTTTTATGAATATAGATGCTCTTAAGTCTCCCGGGTAATTTTTTTGGATAAATGTCATGTCGCTCAAGTCAGAGCATTTAGTTAATATAATAAATCCTTAACTTATATATATAAAAAAAATCCTTTCTAAATATCTATATTAAAAGGTATTTAAAAATCGAAATTCTAATCACATATTTAGCAACAAAAACCAAAACTCTAGGGACAGTTTTTTATGAGGTTATTCGTACAAGATACATATGGATGATATTTTAAATAAAGAAGAGATATTTTCTCCGAATATAATAAAAATGTTGTCATTGACAATATTTTCTGCTGTCAAACATGCATGATTTAAATTTAATGTGCATAGTTGTGAGATTTTTTTAATTACATAATTGTGTTGCAATGTTTTACAATAAAATTGTTCCTTAATTTTTCACTTAAACATCTCTTCTATTCCAAATGATTGAATAGACAATTTCATATATGGGGTTTCAGAATTGAAATAAATCCTTCTCGACGAGTAAAATATATCAAATCATCTATTTCCCTTATTTTTCTAGCGAACACATTTGAAATAGTGTTAAAAAAACTCACATTTGTAAGCATTGTTATTTTTTTTCCATCTCGTCAAACAAATCTGTGGCTTATTGTCAATTTATATCATAAACAAAAGAAAACGTAAAATTATCCGGCGTTCATAATTCGTAATTGCGATAGCCGATATTTTTATTAATATCCAAAAAAAAAATTATCAAATATGCCCTCAAAGGCAAATTTTTATTAAAAACACCCTAACTGCCCCCTGGGGCGGTCCAATATCCATAGCAGACCGCCCCACCCAAGGGCGGTCCGCTTATTTTAGTTTTTTTTTTTTAACCCGCCACCCGACCCGTCCCACCCGAAACTCATGGGCGCAGGAGGATGTACATGATGACATGCAGGAGAATGAGGTTCACCAGAGGCGTGTGTTGCCGCACAGGGACCGCCATCCACCTTCTAGGTTGGATCTCTCCGGTCGTCGCCCTCGTCCTCATCGGTAGGGTTTTATGTTTTTTTAGTTTGATAGATTTCTAGTATTTTATGTTTGGATTATTATATTTCATGTTTGGACAATTATGTTTCATGTTGTAGACTTACTATTTGGATTACCTAGTTTTGTTGTTTATCTAGTCGGAAAAACCAATTTATAACATTAACCAAATAAATATAAAACATTAAAACATTAAAAACATTAACAACTAAATATAAAATATTATTAACCAATTATATAAAAAAATAAATTAGTAATCGGCAATTATATAACATATAAAAATAATCGTCAATTATAAAAATATAATCGTCAACAAACAAATAAATAGATATCATATAAATCATTACAACAAATAAATATACCACATTATAAAACATTAAAACAAATAAATATATACCATATTATAAAACAAAACAAATTAAATATATAAACTTTAAAAAAAAAAAATAAGCGGACCGCCCCGAGGGGCGGTCTTCTATAGATATTGGACCTCCCCGGGGGGGGCGGTTAGGAAGTTTTTTTAATAAAAATTTGCCTTCGAATGCAGATTTGATAATATTTTTTTTTGGATATTAATAAAAAAACCGGTTGGGATAGTTGTTGTCATACCCATGGTGCTATGCATAGCACGGATGGCTAGTGTACTACGGCTCAATATGGTACTTTTTAAAATTCTAAAGGTCGATCCAACCGTTCAATGTGATAACCATATGAATATGTACTTGCAAACTAAATTTTATATTTTTTCGAATTTTTTTACTATTTTTTTAGATAGGTAGAATTTTGATGGTCCAGAATTTTCAGAAAACACTGATTTTTTTACCTATCTAAAATAATAATAAAAAAATTTGAAAAAATATAAATTTAGTTTGCAAGTACATATTCATATGGTTATCACATTGAACGGTTGGATCGACTGTTAGGATTTTAAAAAGTACCATATTGAGCCGTAATACACTAGCCATCCGTGCTATGCATAGCACCATAGCCTCACTCAAACAAAAATATGTTTTTCATTTTGTCTTTCTTTAATCTAATGTTAAACTTCTATGAATTGATTAAAATAACTCAATTTGTAAACTTTAAAATTTTAAAAGTTCTATTTAATTTGAAAGTTTTAAACAAATAACCTATTTTTTTCATCAACGGAACTTCAGTAGTTAAATTTGCACATTTGCATTCAACATTTAATTAATTAGAATGCAAAAGAATATTGATCGTAATTGGACAATAAAATTGTGTTTCTTTGAAAAAAATGATAAATTAGTCATTTCATCTTAAGTACAAGATTAATAATAAGTTCAAATTAAAGTTTAAAATTAGATTAAAGAGAGAAATGAGAAAGGTTATTTGTTTTTAGTGGGTAAATAAGTATTTTTTAAGTTTCAATGGAGAAATTGGATATCTAGAAGTTTTTTATAAGTATAACATGATACGCCCTATCTCGGGATATGAGGCCGTATGGGTAGTTGGGCTGGGTTGGATTCGCCCTGCCAAATGATGGCAGGCCGAGGTATGAATTGAGTTAGAAACTCGGGGAGAATTGTGAGAGATTCGGGTTCTAACCTATGTGATCTCTCTCTTAGTCAGAATTGCCTCCCTTGTTTAATGGAAATCTCTGCCTTATATAGTCCAGCTATAACTGCCATCGGGCGTTTATGGAGAACGTGGGCAGTTATACCAGCCGTTATTGAGACGTGGGCATTAAGCTAACTGTTTCTACGACTATCCCGTATGTCGGTTGGCATGAGTCCATTTCGGGCTATATTATTTGAGGCCGTATATTGGGCCCGGTTTAGTGAAACTTTGGGCTTCTTATATGACTTCGGGCTGGCCTCTTAGAGAGGTCCGAATCCCGGTCTTTTATGGCCCAGTTTAAAACAAATAAGAGGGCCTGTGGAACATGGCCTTATCATTAGCCCCCGAAGTCGGAATGCATCAGCGAGATGCTTTCGACTTGAGGGTGAATAACTCGTAGAACATATTTCATTATTGTTAGCGATGTAACAGTAATTTTATGTATGGGAGATATGTCGGGTACTTATCTCGGGTATGTATCCCGAAGTAAGTGTGTTATCACGCTAAATGGGCTTAAACGACTAAGTTTGTCTTAAACAAGCAGCGCTTAGTGTCGCGTTGTGTTTTTTTTTTTTGTGGAAGGGAGATGGCTCCCGAGTTAGTCAAAAACAAGAAATAAGTAAAAGAAGTTGACGCAGAAATAGTAAGTAATCATTGATATCTCGAAATCATACAGAGCCTAAATATAAGATAATATCGAAATCATACATAGCCTAATTGAACTAAACATGACATGTTTTTTATGCAGTGCCTAGAAGTATATTTCCACCTCTGTCATGTCGCGCCTTCCAAGCACCGCGGTACCCATGTTCAGTAAAAAGACGAGTGTGATGTCGTTTCTCGGAGGATACTTAAACGAGCTCGTTATCGGAGTCCTCAAAAAGATTATCCTCGTTGAGTAGCAGTATGCAAGGTCGGTCCTCCGGGATTACATGATAAACACCCGGGACACTTCCAAAATCGACGACGAGGGTCCGAGCGGCCTTGGATGTCGTAGTGAAGGAAGCAACTCCACTCATAGCACCTCCGGCATTTCACCATCTCGTGCTTTGCCCCCTGGTCCCGGCAGATGACACACCAACGCAACTTGGGCTCGTAAGGCTCAATGTTGTTCTCATCCTCATTAGTGAATGAGGGTATTCCCGCGAGTGTGAGATCGAGGAGGTCACGTATTTGGAGGACTCATTATTGAGCATCCACTCTAAGTCATCCTCGGGGAAACATTGGAGTAAAGCCCACCTCTCTGCGGGAGAGAGGACCCGTTGCGGGTTATAGGAGCGACCGAGGTTGGGGGGAGATTGGTCGCGACTACTCTGACCTTGGTCGAGAGGCTTTTTAGATTTAGAAACCACTCGTTTGATAGGCATCTCGGAATTATAGATGGAGAAAGGTAGAAGGTAATTGTGATTTTGACGTATGGTGAACCCACTATTTATAGTCGACAGTGGTAAATATTGCCATAAATACTGTGGGCCCGGGCAGTCAAAAATAGATATCTGCCAGCTACTGACCATTAATGACATTGGACATCGTGTGTTCTGAAAAAGGTGACAGGCTTTCGATGTTCTCAAGGCGGTCAAAATGACCCATACGAAACAATATTAAGAAATAAGAAGGAAACGTATATGTAAAACTCATATTAATCAAAACAATACGAGATGAGAACCTCGGTAAACGTACATATGAAATTGAAAATTTGATAACTTATCAAAATTAGCAAACAAAAGGCGGGTTATTTCTGTGATATTCTATTAACTACTAAGACTCTATTCATGACGGGAACGCTTGGCCCGGCGTTCTTGGTGAAGGCACCGTTTGCAGGTGAAGGATGTGAAGCGGGGATCACCACGGCTCCGAGGTGATTTCCGAACTGCACACCCGGGGTGAAAAGCTTCTTCGCAGCCATCACAGTGGAACAGGTATTGATAATTCCCACGGATTCTGCAAACGGCGCATCGGTCCCAGGCTAACGGGTCATTGTCTTCTTCCTCGGGATTGCCTGCAGGAGGCTCGATGTTGACCTTGGGATTCTCCTGTTGCGGAGACGCGCGAGGTGACGTGAAGGGATCACTCTTCTTTTTAAGCTCGCCGTTCATTTGCTTATGTTCAGCTATCTCGTTATAACCCGATTTGGGAGGTATAAGTGTATATGAATGTGATCGTTGGATGTTCCGTTAAAGGGAAATGGAGGGGGTATATATAGTATATCGGCATTAATTACCCAAGGCCTCGTCTTCCGTTAACAGCCGTCAACCATCAAATCAGCCGCCAAGTCAGTCATAAGTACGAGGTGATGGCGCAATCCTCGTATGACACCTGGCACATGTCAACTCGGTAACGACCCGATTCCCTAGATTATGTGCGGGAATCGAAACGTCGTCATGATGAGAGGAGACGACGCGACTCTTTGTGGCGCCTTTTCGAAGTGCGCGCCTTCATTGCGCGGGAAAATGGAGACCCCTATATATATTCCTTCCCGACTCATCCATTTACCATCGTTTTGAGCAAACAATATCTCGGAGGCTTTGAGAGAACAAGCAACCTCGGAGACTTTAGAGGTAGTACAAAGATGACTGACGATCTCGGAAAAAGACGTCGGACAAAGACCGAGTTGTCAAAGGATTGTAATATAAGGTAACTTCTCATCACCTCAGTAGTCGACATTATATTTATTAATCTCGCATGTAGTTATTTGTGTGTATTGCCGGGGTTAATAGTAATGTAGTTAACCACCTAGGTATGGTATGTATGGCAACTGATAGGTACCAGTTAACAGGTTGTGCTCGGTGTAGAGTGGCCTAGTCCTGTTTCCTCCGGTGAACGAAGGTCGAGTAGTGAGGTCGGAGCCTATGTGGCGAGGCTGTGCCGGCTGGGGACCATGAGGTCGTATTACCGAGCTGCTAGGCATTGCTCCAGGAGGCTGACTGTGGGAAGGGTTTCCTATCAGCGGGGTTGTCAAAGGAGGTGGTGTGTCGATTACTCCTAGCGGAGTAGTTACCCCTGGCGGGGGCGGGATTGTTGTATTTGGATGAGCCATCTAATTCTCTGAGTTTGAGCTAGGCGTGGCCCCACGGTGGTTGATACGCCCTATCTCGGGAAATGAGACCGTATGGGTAGTTAGGCTGGGTTGGATTCGCCCTGCCAGAGGATGGCAGGCCGAGGTATGAATTGAGTTAGGAACTCGGGGAGAATTGTGAGAGATTCGGGCTCTAACCTATGTGATCTCTCTCTTAGTCAGAATTGCCTCCTTTGTCTAATGGAAATTGATATGTCTATATTTGATCTATTGTTTCGACCTATTTTCAGACCAGATATCATGTTTTTAACCACTAAATTACATTGTTTAAATTGAATATCAATAGAATATGGTACTGCTGCTATTTTGTGGTTGATTTGCAGGAAATAGGCGAAAACATGAAGAGTTCTGACCTTCCCCCACGCGAGTCGCGTCCCACCTAACTCGGGTCGCATCGCAGCCCAGACGCGACCCTCATTGCGCACATCAGTTCTACCTGACGCGGGTCGCGTGCCATCTCATGCGAGTCGCGTCGACTTAACTGCGCCAGGCCCAATTGAGGCCCGTTAAGAAACCTATATATACAGAGGGCCTGGCACAGGAAAGAGGATCGACGATTTTTCACAGAAAACAGATCTGATCAGTTTTGAACCGAGAGCTTGGCGATCTGGAGCCGATCTGGAGCCGATCTGGAGCCACGACTTGGAGAAGAAGATTCCAGAAGCCTCGATCCTCTTCACTCCTCCATCTCTCACCATGATTTGCATTCTCTTTCTCTCTTTTACTTTGATTTTGCTCATGTCTGAGTAGTCTTTTAGTTTCAGGGGTTTGGATATAGTCTTAAACTTTGTTTGATTATGCACATTGATTGAATCTGATTGTTATTTCGTGTTTCTTTGATTCTTGTATTATTTGTGATTGCTTGATCTAAATTGCTTGATTGATTCTTGATTGTCTACTGTTGAATGCCTTTGGTATTTCTTCTTGTAATTTGGCCTTGACATTCTTGCAAATTAGGTTAAGTACTTGAGGTAGGTCTGAGATCCGAAAGGTTAGGTCAATAGTAGCCGAGAGGTGAAATTTCCACTTGTTCCACTTGTGGATACCTTTAGTAAACAGAACTGAGAACTTAGGTTTGATTAAACAGCTTGATTAAACCTAGGAAGGTGAAATTGCATTTCCAAACCAGGTCTGCTAAGCCAACACACGAGAGTTGAGGTTTAGTGACATTAGGTACGGTCAATCTAGCCTTACACGACTTAAACAACCAGTTTCTGACATGTGCAGACTCAGCTCAAGGGGCCATGCGGGTCGCGTGAGATAGCACGCGGGTCGCATCACAAGGGTCGCAAACGAGAGCTTGCGAGTCGCGTGACAGGTCCAGAGTGCTTGAGGGCCACGCGGGTCGCATGCGAAAGCATGCGGGTCGCATCACAAGAGTCGCATACGAGAGTATGCGAGTCGCATGGCAGGTCCAGAGCAGCAAAGTTGAAGATGAAATATGAAACCCTTGAAACGCCTTTTATACAATAGTTTTACTTTCTGACATTATATTTGTTCATACATTTATTCATTTCATTTGTTCATACATTTGTTACAAAACTTAGGAATAGACAAACACACAACTTTCAAACTTCTAGTACCTAACTAGGTAGAGTAAAGGTTCAGAATTTGAGTCGTCCCTGTGGATCGATACCTGAATAGACTACAGGACGGGACTGTGCACTTGCAGTCCTAGTCAAGAGTCGAACAAGGGTTAAAAGCTACAGATTCGTCTGTAGTGAAGCTTTGTTCTCTCACATTTGGCAAAGAACAAGTTTTTGGCGCCGTTGCCGGGGACGCCAATCATTTTCTGAATTTTTACTTTTCGTAGTTAATCTAGATTTTAATCTGTATCTTTTATTTTTCTTTTCTTTAACTGAAAGCTGGCTTTTGAACAACCTCCTGCAGGTAAATTTAGACTGAAATACCAACTGAGAAGCAGATGGCCACTTTTTGACGAAACTCCTCCAGACGAGACTGTTCCTGCTCAGCCATCTCTTGAAGCAACCCTATCTCTGACAGCCATCTCCTGCAGGTAAATTCTGGACGCCGGTATCATTTACCCTATCTCTGACAGTAAGTGGGTGAGCCCAGTCCACGTGGTGCCAAAGAAAGGTGGAACAACGGTGGTGGAAAACGAGAAGAACGAGTTGATTCAAACACGAGTGGTGAATGGTTATCGAATGTGCATTGACTACAGAAAACTCAACGCGGCCACACGCAAAGATCACTTCCCTTTGCCATTCGTTGACCAACTCTTGGAGAGGCTTGCTAACCATTCTTATTTTTGTTATTTTGATGGTTTCTCTGGCTTCTTCCAAATTCCAATTCACCCTCATGACTAAGAGATTACCACTTTCACTTATCCCTACGGTACGTACGCATACCGTAGGATGCCCTTTGGTCTGTGTAATGCACCAGCAACCTTTCAGAGAGCCATGATGGCCATCTTTTCTGATTTCATCGAGACAGAGGTTGAGATTTTCATGGATGACTTTTCCGTGTATGGTGCATGTTTTGACTCGTGTTTGATCAACTTGTGCAAGATTTTGAAAAGATGTGAGGAAGTCCATCTAATCTTGAATTGGGAAAAGTGTCACTTCATGGTCCAAACTGGCGTTGTCCTTGGACATGTCGTGACCTCAAGAGGCATCGAAGTCGACAAGGCAAAGATCGAGGTGATTGAGAAACTCGAGATTCCGACAAACGTCAAGGGCATTTGAAGCTTCCTTGGACATGCAGGTTTCTACCGCAGGTTCATCAAAGACTTCTCCAAGATCGCGAAACCACTGACCAATCTGCTCATCAAGGATTCTGACTTCGTTTTCACCGACGATTGTGTCAAGTCTTTTTGCGATTTGAAGAAAGCCCTCATCTCAGCACCAATTTTGCAACCACCTGACTGGTCTCTTCCTTTTGAGATCATGTGCGACGCGAGCGACTATGCTGTCGGAGCGGTTCTGGGGCAAAGGAAAGAAAAGAAGCCGTGTGCTATTTACTATGCTAGCAAGGTGCTAGATCCAGCCCAGATGAATTACACAACAACTGAGAAGGAACTTCTCGCCATTGTGTTCGCTCTCGACAAGTTTAGGTCGTATCTGGTTGGCTCCAAGATCATTGTCTATACCGACCATGCCGCCCTGCGGTATTTGTTGAGCAAACAAGATGCCAAACCTCGATTGATCAGGTGGATTCTTCTCTTGCAAGAGTTCGATCTTGAGATCAGGGACAAGAAGGGAGTCGAAAACAAGCTGACCATCTATCCAGACTTCGTTCGGAAGATGAGGGCTCTGCCAACTTGCCAATCAATGACTCATTCCCTGATGAACAACTCTTCTCTGCCTCCACACTACATGCCGTCGATGCGACCCGCGTAAGCAACAAATCAGACCCTTGGTATGCTGACATTGCCAACTTCATTGCTTCCGGGTTTGTTCCTCACGCCATGACCTACCAACAAAAGAAGAAGCTCAAATCTGATGCAAAGTACTATTTTTGGGACGAGCCTTTTCTTTTCAAGGTAGGAGTCGATGGCATCTTCAGACGCTGTGTGCCACACGAGAAGGCACGATCCATCCTTGAACATTGCCATTCATCTGCTTATGGAGGCCATGCTTCTTTCTCCAAGACAGCCGCAAAGGTCTTGCAATCTGGCTTCTTTTGGCCTTCTCTCTTCAAGGACGCAAAGACCTTGGTCGACACTTGTGACAATTGTCAACGCACTGGGAACATTTCCAAACGCAACGAGATGCCTCTTCACTCCATTCTCGAGGTAGAGATCTTCGATGTGTGGGGAATCGATTTCATGGGACCATTCCCAGCTTCATGCGGGTATGAGTACATCCTAGTTGCGGTGGACTACGTGTCTAAGTGGGTGGAAGCAGTGGCATGTCGAAAGGCAGATTCGAGTGCCGTGAAACGATTGTTCAATGACGTCATCTTCCCTCGCTTTGGAGTTCCACGAGCCGTCATCAGTGATGGAGGGAAGCATTTCATAAACCGACAATTCAACAATCTCCTGAGACGTCATGGGGTGACACACAAAGTGACGACTTCTTACCATCCTCAATCCAACGGCCAAGCTGAAATCTCAAACAGAGAAATCAAATCCATCTTGGAGAAGACTGTGGCAAGGACAAGAACGGATTGGTCTTTGAAGTTGAGTGACGCACTCTGGGCCTACCGAACCGCCTTCAAGACGCCGATTGGGATGAGCCCTTTCAAATTGGTATACGGGAAACCGTGTCATTTACCTGTGGAAATCGAGCACAAGGCGTTCTGGGCCACACGAGCGGTCAACATGGACATGCTAGCTGCTGGCGAAAAGCGAATCCTCGATCTGCATGAGTTGGAAGAGATGCGACTTCACTCTTATGAGAATGCGAGGATCTACAAGGAAAGGACCAAGCGGCTTCATGACAAGCGCATCACGACTCGCGACTTCCAAAAGGGTGATCTTGTCCTTTTGTTCAACTCAAGATTGCGACTCTTTCCTGGGAAGTTGAAATCAAGGTGGTCCGGTCCCTTTGTCGTGCAGAAGGTGTACCCGTTTGGTGCGATTGACATTGGGAATGTGGAATGTGGGACCTTCAAGGTCAATGGTCAGCGACTCAAGCATTACATTGCCGATCACCCCCACAATGAGCGTTTCGAGCAGGATCTATCCGATCCCGCCCCAGTCGAAAGTTAGAGAATGGAAGGTCGAGCTTGAGACCTTAAACAAGCGCTTCTTGGGAGGCAACCCAAGCCCGTTCGTTTACTTGCATTTAGATTAGTTTAATTTTTGTTTTAGGTTATTGTAAATTTTCAAAAATTCCAAAAAGATAACCCTGACGCGACCCGCGTCGCCTCGAACCGACGGCTGGCAATTGAAGGGGCGCGTCGAAACGTTGCGAGGTCCCTTTTTAGCCCGCATCCCCCTTCCTCTCTTCTCATTCCCAGCCGATTCACTCTCTCATTCTTCTCTTTCTCCTCGACCGAAGCACTCCCCCTTCTCTTGATCGATTTTGCTCCGTAGCCCTTCCCTCTTCTTCTCCGCCGACGCCACCGACGACGCAGGTAAGTTCTCTCCTTCTCCTGCTTTTCCGTCGGTTTGCCACACCTTAACCAGCCCCCTTCGTTTGGTGCGACCCATGTCCTGACCAACGCAACCCGCCTCAGTGCCCGGTTCAAACCCTAACCAGACCGGTTCAGTCCACGCGACCCGCGTCCAGACCCACGCGACCCGCGTCAGATCTCACGCGAGCCGCATCAAAGCCCACGCGACCCGTGTCATACTGAGCCAGAGACAGAAACATGGACCCTCGCAGAGAAATCCGATCCAAGCGCAGACAGGAGCTGAGGCAAGCCACTCCTTCTCATTCTTCTCATTCTTCTGCTTCAGCCTCGCACAATGACGGTACTCACTCTTCTCATTCTTCTTCTTCCCATCATTCCTCTCATTCTGCCTCTCATGCTGAAAACCCTAAAAACCCTGAAGTTGAGTATTTCTCCGATGAGTCCAACCCCCTTTTCCGCTCAGTATACTCCTCGGGCAGATGCGTACCCACCACCACACTTCCGCATCATCAATCGCGGCATGTTCAACCGTTTTGAGAACTTGCAGAGACGCACTCGCCAACACTCGCCGAGTCAATTTGGGTACACTTTATGCCTTTGGAGTTTACGAGGAGTTCGTTCGCCTCACAGAGAGGATCGGGTTTACTCCCACTTTCTGGAGCATTCAGTGCGATTGCTATACAGAGCTCACACTTGAGTTCCTCTCCTCTCTCAAACTCAAGTGGGATGCAGAAGAACAGCCGTACATTCGATTCCAAATGCGTAGCGAGACTCGCCGAGTTCCTCTTGTGTCATTGCGCAAGTGGTTCGGCTTTGCACCAAACCCTACGGTCGAGTCCATTCACTACCGCGAGGGTTTTGACAGAGACACCTTCTGGCGTTTGATCACGGGTAAGGAGGTCGCCACAAGCAACGAGTTCATGAGCACTGCCATACCTCACCCTGTTCTCCGTTGCATCCAGCGCACTCTTGCGAATACCATTTTTGCACGTGGCGAGACAGTTGCATGTGCCAATGAGGAGGACCTCGCATTGCTGGACTTCATGCTCCGTCCCGAGGAGGATTTTGAGCGGCCCGATCTGATGCTCCTTATGGTTTCTCACTGGCTGGATGTGCAGAAGAATAAGAGGCCAAGGGGCTTGATTCACATCGGTGCCTACGTCACTCTTATTGCTGAGCAGCTTGGCGTATCAGTCGCCGGCTTCACTCTTTCTCTGGGCCCGACCATCATGGATGCCAAGGCCTTCCAGCAGGCGACGTTCGTCAAGATCGAGCGAGGTCCTGCCGGCCACCGTGACCGGTATTTTTGGCACCTGCAGGATGGTAGCCAGCACCAGTTGCCTCGTCCATTCCATCTCTCCTTCGAGGACGCGACCACTTGGCTGTTTCCTCCACCTCAGCCAGCTGTGCAGGCACCACCACCACCTCCTCTTCAGCCACAGCCTCCTACTTATGGTGATGCTCACATGGCAGACGCTTCCATTCCACCTACGCAGTTCCACGCATCCACTTTCGCAGCTGGTCCCTCCTCGTCTGCAGCCGGTCCATCCACCTCTTATTCTCGCCCCTCCTATCCCCCTCCCATACCCGATCCCTCCATTCATGATGTCTACAGCTTGGTGTATGACATGAGGCGCGAGCATGGTGATTTCCTCTATGACATGAGGCGCGAGCAAGGGGATGTTCTCTATGATCTCCAGACACGGATGGGCACACTAGAGGAGCAGATGCGAGACTGGAGATGCTTCGATCGTGCTCCTCCGCAGGATTGAGCGAGTATGTTTTCTCTTTCCCCTTTGCTTTTACTTTTCTTTATCTTTCAGTCTTGAAGCATTGAGGACAATGCTCAGGCTAAGCTTGGGGGGGAGACTTTTGTGTTTTAGGGTTTACTTTTGTGTTTTAGGATTTATTTTGATTTTACTTAGGTCATGTTTACTTTTCTTCGCATCTTTAGGTGAAAAATTTGCTTGATTGTTTCAATTAGGTGAAAAATTTGCTTGAAAAATTTTTATATGATTGAGATGACTTTGGGAAATTCGAACTAACCTCATAATTGACCAAACAAAACTGATTAGGAACAAATGGTTTGAGATTTGTAAAATTAGAAACTTGAATGTCGAGATAGCATTTAGAAACCGAATTGTGCCTTTCAAATATGGAAATAGGGATTTCAAATAAAGAAAGGTTGGGATATCCGTTGGTGTGAATGAACACTAGTGGATGTGTGTATTCATGGTATGTGCGAAACAAAACAAATAAAAAAAAAAGAGAACAAGAAATCAAAAGAAAATGAAAAGACGGAGAAAATAAGAGTACTGGCAATAAGTCTTGAATGGGCGCCTTTGAGCTCGTCTCCCAAATTAGAAAAGAAAAAAAAAAAATTTTTGCACATATCAACACACGAAGTCCGCAACTTTCTGACCTAAGTTTGTTTCAAGCTTGGGGGTGCCAAAAGGGAAAATCTCCTACACACGAAGGCATAGTTCAGTGAAAGAATGAAAAATCGATAAATTCGAGTAATCAGCTTTGCAAGTTTTGAAACATTTAGAGTTTGAGGTTTTGTTAATCAATTTGTGAGGTGAATCAAAATTGACCAAGGGAAGTCCAAATCATAGCAAAAAGATTCTTGAGTTTCTTTATTGAAGCAATCGAGTAAATTTTCACATTTTAGGCATTTAGCTTGCATTTAGAATCCAAACCCGGTATGAAAGTACAGATTTGCTTGAGGACAAGCAAAGGATAAGCTTGGGGGAATTTGATATGTCTATATTTGATCTATTGTTTCGACCTATTTTCAGACCAGATATCATGTTTTTAACCACTAAATTGCATTGTTTAAATTGAATATCAATAGAATATGGTACTGCTGCTATTTTGTGGTTGATTTGCAGGAAATAGGCGAAAACATGAAGAGTTCTGACCTTCCCCCACGCGAGTCGCGTCCCACCTGACGCGGGTCGCATCGCAGCCCAGACGCGACCTCAGACGCGACCCTCATTGCGCACATCAGTTCTACCTGACGCGGGTCGCGTGCCATCTCATGCGAGTCGCGTCGACTTAACTGCGCCAGGCCCAATTGAGGCCCGTTAAGAAACCTATATATACAGAGGGCCTGGCACAGGAAAGAGGATCGATGATTTTTCACAGAAAACAGATCTGATCGGTTTTGAACCTAGAGCTTGGCGCCAGGGAAGAGGAGAGGCGATCTGGAGCCGATCTGGAGCCACGACTTGGAGAAGAAGATTCCAAAAGCCTCGATCCTCTTCACTCCTCCATCTCTCACCATGATTTGCATTCTCTTTCTCTCTTTTACTTTGATTTTGCTCATGTCTGAGTAGTCTTTTAGTTTCAGGGGTTTGGATATAGTCTTAAACTTTGTTTGATTATGCACATTGATTGAATCTGATTGTTATTTCGTGTTTCTTTGATTCTTGTATTATTTGTGATTGCTTGATCTAAATTGCTTGATTGATTCTTGATTGTCTACTGTTGAATGCCTTTGGTATTTCTTCTTGTAATTTGGCCTTGACATGCTTGCAAATTAGGTTAAGTACTTGAGGTAGGTCTGAGATCCGAAAGGTTAGGTCAATAGTAGCCGAGAGGTGAAATTTCCACTTGTTCCACTTGTGGATACCTTTAGTAAACAGAACTGAGAACTTAGGTTTGATTAAACAGCTTGATTAAACCTAGGAAGGTGAAATTGCATTTCCAAACCAGGTCTGCTAAGCCAACACACGAGAGTTGAGGTTTAGTGACATTAGGTACGGTCAATCTAGCCTTACACGACTTAAACAACCAGTTTCTGACATATGCAGACTCAGCTCAAGGGGCCATGCGGGTCGCGTGAGATAGCACGCGGGTCGCATCATAAGGGTCGCAAGCGAGAGCTTGCGAGTCGCGTGACAGGTCCAGAGTGCTTGAGGGCCACGCGGGTCGAATGCGAAAGCATGCGTGTCGCGTCCCAAGAGTCGCATACGAGAGTATGCGAGTCGCATGGCAGGTCCAGAGTAGCAAAGTTGAAGATGAAATCTGAAACCCTTGAAACGCCTTTTATACAATAGCTTTACTTTCTGACATTATATTTGTTCATTTCATTTGTTCATACATTTGTTACAAAACTTAGGAATAGACAAACACACAACTTTCAAACTTCTAGTACCTAACTAGGTAGAGTAAAGGTTCAGAATTTGAGTCGTCCCTGTGGATCGATATCTGAATAGACTACACGACGGGACTGTGCACTTGCAGTCCTAGTCAAGAGTCGAACAAGGGTTAAAAGCTACAGATTCGTCTGTAGTGAAGCTTTGTTCTCTCACATTTGGCAAAGAACAGAATTCTCTGCCTTATATAGTCCAGCTATAACTGCCTCCTCGGGCGTTTATGGAGAACGTGGCAGTTATACCAGCCGTTACTGGGACGTGGGCATTAAGCTAACCGTTTCTGCGACTATCACGTATGTCGGTTGGCATGAGTCCATTTCGGGCTATATTATTTGAGGCCGTTTATTGGGTCCGACTTAGTGAAACTTTGGGCTTCTTATATGACTTCGGGCTGGCCTCTTAGAGAGGTCTGAATCCCGGTCTTTTATGGCCCAGTTTAAAACAAATAAGAGGGCCTGTGGAACATGGCCCTATCATAACAACATTACTCTAATTTAAAATGAGAAATAAGAAATTTAAGTGTTTTGATGGACAGATAGATAACTTAGAATATTTCAATGGGTAAACTAATAATTTTCCATCATGTTCAGCAAGTAAGAGAGAATTAAATTTTAATCCGTATTAAGGAGTTCGTGGTCGGTAAAACAGATTAAAAAAAAGTAGCTCATTTAAGATTTAAAAAAAAATCTTAAGAAGACTTGATCCAAGAAAAATGATGTCTTAAAAATTCGGACAAGAGGTTTAAAATTAAGAATTCAGACAAAAAGAGTTAATCTTAATCCTCACTAAGAAGATGTTGTTTTGACACATTACGCTTCTAAAGAGTCTAAAGAGATCTAAAAAGTTCTAAAGGAGAATTGCCCAACAGCAACAATCTCGAAATGACAAATTTGATACCACTTTTCGCTATCTTCACGTCATGACAATTCATTTGAAATCTCACTTGCCTATCTTTTCTCTTAATTAACACCTTGTTAACACTATTCTTTATTGGTTATAGCTTATTCACTATTCCACATATACAATCCAAACAACATTTTTACTAATCCAAATAGCACTATTTTCACACTAATCTGAAAATCGCTATGTTTTCTCTATTTTCATTTACTATTTTAAAATTTCACTATTCTAGCTATTCTAACTCTCATCCAATTGTACCCTAAAGAGTTAGGAACAGTTTTATTACAGTCTTTGGACCGAAGTGCAAAATTAATCGAAATCTAGTTATTTATTTTATAGGTCCCCTGACAGTTTTAGTTACTTCATAGGCTAAATCTAGGCTAATGAAAATTGGTACTTTAAATGAGACTCATAGACTCAGTAGTCAAATTCTCGATTTTTGAAAAGGGTTTGGAAGTGTGCCATCTCATTTCATCTTCAAAACAAACTTAAAATAAAAAATTCAGGACTCCTTCGTACGGTAAAATCTTCTAGAGAGGATACCCTTGATAAATATTATCTAAGATAAAAAATATCATTTACTTCTTGTTTTAGCAACAAATTATGGTTTGAAGTTTAAAAAAAAAAAAATCGAGCATTCATTTCAGAAATAGAAATCCGTACATAGCCATCTAACTATTTTCTAAAATAAAGATAGGAAAAAAGTTCTATATTTTTTAAAATGAGAGTTCAAATGTCTTCATTTTTTGTGCTTCCATTATGTCTCAATTTTTAAAAACTTTAATAACTCAAAACTTAAAACATAAACTTTGTTGTACATCATTTTTATCTATGTATGTATTAAAAATTATGATATTTCAACTTTATTGTGTTTGTCATCAAGAGCCTATAAAAATGTACTGATGTAGATACTTTCTACACATTCATTTTTCAACTTATTGATTCATGTAAAAATAAAATGGAAATGTGATAATTTTTTTATGAGCATGTAGTGAAAATCATATAGATCACACATAACAGTTTTATTTTAAAGTTTATGTTTTAAATTTTGATTTATTAATGTTTTAAAAATTAAGGCAAGGTGGAGACACAAAAAATAAAAACATTTGAACCCTCCTCATTTTTGAATATTCATAAAGACCTATCATCTGAATTTTGTACATATTATCACTCATACAAAATATATTGTCTTTAACCACTAAACTAAAAATTGATTCTCAAATTAAGGTCCTCAAGTTCACAAGAAAAGTTTAGCACTACTTGCATTACAGAGCTCATAAAAATTATTATTTCTTAATTGACATACTTATTAATAACTACTAAAAGTTTAAAATAATCAGTTAGAAAATTTTAACCTCATTTTTATTTAAAAAAAAAACTATTAAGAAATTCAATTAGCAGTACTTTATTTTTGAAGGATAAAAGTGCAAAATGATTCTTATAAAATAAGTAAATTGCATCCACAGGTTTATGGCACTCGCCTGGTCCCAAGTGTCTTTTGTTTTGTTCTGTTCTGTTCTTTTAGCCGTGACACTAACCCAACAAAGACAAAGATCACAGTTCATGGAATGTACAGTAATATAGGACCCAAGGGTCACATGCATATTCCTCTCACTAGATTCTTCCAAGTTCCAACTACCTCATTTCTAACTACTGTCAGGTCTTAAAGGCTACACAGATAACCACATTGAAAGGATCGCAAACAATCTGGAAAACCTTTTGGCACCCGTGCTGGTAAGTTGTCTTTTTCTAACCACCATAAATGAAATAATTTGGGTAGTTATTGTGGAGGGTTCATTATTATAATTATCATATATGTCCGTAAGAATACGCCAATGTATATATATATATAATCAGAAATTATGATATTCATTTTTAATCCTACTGAGCAACTGATCATGAATTAGAATTCAGAAGCAATCAGTTGGATAAAAAGTTAGCAATCGTTTAGACTTATCTTATCTTATCTTATTTCATTTCATTTCATTTCATTTTTCTTTTTACCTTTTCTCATTTTAATTTTTTATGCTCTACTGTTTGAGCAATAGTAAGCAAACTGAAAAGTCTAAAGATGCATGCACTATAGAAAGTAGAGACAGCATCAACAAATATAAGAAAAAAATTCTAAATAAGTTTGGACCTTACTTGGGTACATACCAAGTCTCCACTCAAACTGATATCAATTTGGCATGCATGACAGATCAATACAACTGTTTGTTTATAATAACATAATAGTGGAGGGGAGAGCATTTTGTATACTTGCCTCCGCTTCTTACCACTATATCTTATACTTTATAATTGGCCAAATAAAACCTAATTAATACAACACTGATGAACTAATTAAGGTGACACAATTCATGTCCTCCAATATATAATCCTTCCATTAATAGGTGCAATCTCATAATTCGGGGCTAAATTGGACGGCCGATTCGTAGACGGTATTCGGTACGTAATCCGCTGGTATTACATTTTCTGCCACTAGGGTTTTGCCGGAGGTCAACGTCGTAATTCTGACAGAAAACGGGCCTTGCAATGGATGATTAGAGTCAAGCCGCCAGATGGCACCCCAAGATTGGCGTAGTGTGGTCCAGGTGGCGCCGGGTGTACTTTCAAGGACCTCGACTAGTGCCAGATCACCATCGCCATTTGTGTGCTCGACGAGAATAGCGAGATACATCGGGTTAGAGCCTTCCTCCACATGGAAGGCGACATTCATTCCCTGGTAGTTGCATGGGACCCTAAAAGATAGAAATCACAATAGCTAATTAATAAATAAAAAATGTAGAATTAATATATACTAATTATTAATTGATTGAACCTCATTAGCATTTTCAAATAAATTTACACTTTTGTTGCACCTAGGTAAGCAAAGAATAAGTAATACATTATACATCTTTTATGATAATATATGTTGCATATCTTATTTTTGTGCTAAGAAGGGAAGAGGAAGAAAAGAACAACAAAGATTTGTAGCAAGGAATACTTAATTTGTACCAGCATCTAATTAATGGTTATACTATTCACACTACTGTTATGCAAAATTGACCCTTAAAAAGTTAAAATAATCAACTAACCTAGCAAAGAGAATCACCATTCTACCGGCATGACGAAGATAGTCTTCTTGGCCGGGAATAGCCATGGACCCGAAAGTGGTACCACTCATGTCGAAATGGTGTTCGGCATCTGAGCAGATGTCGTACAAGCATTCATCTGCGACTACAATAGTCGAGGGTTGGCCGGAGCAGGCTGGGTGGCCAGTGCATTTCACCTATTAATTGATAACGAAATACGGTAATTAAGCTTAATATTGTTACAACTAATTTTTTTTTTTAAGTTGGTTCATATAGTTGTGCAAAATAGATTTTATGGAGGACTAGTGTGAGAATTATCTAATTTTTAACAAAGGAGCATCATTTACAAGCAGAGACCATAAACCGCATCTTTACAACACAGGTTACTACACATCAAACGCCAAAGGAGGAAAGAAATATTAATTAAACCATTTCCCTTTTTAAGTGGGTAAACCTTTTTTAGTTGGTTTTTAATTAAAAGGCTACCTGGTAGCAAGAACCGCATCCCTTGCCTCCTTTAAAGATTGCAGCGTTGCCACATGAAATTAGGCTATTGTAAGGAGGGAGGTTCACATTTTTGAACCCACAACCGCCACCTACATTTTAACAACATTATTAAAGATAACAAAATGGTATATTATACTGTGTAAATATATTGACAAAGCTAGTTTGCCTTCACGCAACGCAAGATTAATAGAGACAAAATGAAAAAGTATATGACATATGTGTTGCGTGAAGCCAAACCAGCTTTGTCAATATCTTTATCATATGTACTCCATTTAGTTTTAGGTACAAGTGAAAAAACAGAGAAGTTCTAAATAGAAAACAGAGACTGTGTTAACATACAAAATTTGAAAATACAATGCATGCACATGTAACAGTAAATAAAAAGATTGAGAAATGTGTAAAGTATTTGTACCATTGTCATCAGGCCCGGCGCCGGTGGGAGCTCCGTACCAAGTTGCGCTTCCGGATATCCATGTCAAACCATCACTATAATCTGATGAAGAGTAGTTCAATTTTTTGTATTTGAATGCAATGCATGGATTTAGTGTCACTAGTGAGATCAAAGCAAGAGTAGCAAAAGAATAAGAGATTGAAAGAGCCATTGGAGGCAATTAATTTAGAGAGGATAGATAGAGCTGTATTATGTGAAGAGGTGGCCTGTGAATTGAACTTGTTTGGCATATGCAAGGGGCTATATATAGACATGACAATTTTCATTTATGACCTTAGTGTTCTCTGATTTATACACATTTACCTGGCAAAATAATAAATCTTTATTAATTGTGCATGAGTTGTGTATATTTTGTCGTGCATTATTAATTTAGAGACACACATAATATTAAAAAAATAATCAACATATTTCATTTGATAATCAATCAAGACTAGAGAGAACCTTATTCTACTTGAAAGGATCTATATTTTAAAAAATAAAGAATAGTTTGATGTGCCTATAACACATTTTATTTAATTTGGATCATGTAAAAAATTAGTTTGTATTATAGAAGGGAACTACATTTGCTCTCTCATTTCGTAATGAAAAATAAGTTCCATATTTAAATAAATAAGAATAACAACTGTTTATATATATCAATGTTACTAAAGATATAAATTAGAAGTGGTCAGCTAATTAAAGACTTGAAGAACCTTTCTGAAAAATAAAATAGATTTGTTTCAAAGCAATTCAATATATTTATTGGGAGAAGGAAAATAAAAAAAAATAGATTTGTACTAGCTTGAATAACACCATTTTACACTTACCATTTACTAATCCAAATAGTACTATTCTTATACACAATTAATATTTCTTACATGATCCAAATGTATCCTTAAAAAGTTAATTATATGCAGTTAATAGTATTTTTGTTATTGCTGTACTAATTAAGAATTGTAATTTTTTTTCCATACAAATCAAACGAGTAATTAAAAACTATCGGAAATAATAGTATGTAGTCTTTAATTTCTAGAGATTTACTAATTAATTAATTAAACTTGGGATCACATTATCCGCCGATATTTTTATTAAAACCCCCAAAAAAAAACAAATTATCAAATCTGCTCCCACTTCAAAATTATAATTATTTCTACCCTAACCGCCCGTGGACTGGGCGGTCCACTTTTCCCACCAGACCGCCCAGCCACTGGGCGGTCCACTACCACGAGCTGACCGCCCAGCAGCTGGGCGGTCCGCTATAAAACCCTATAAAAGGGGTTTTTCTCTCTCCAGATGAGCACAGTATTCATTCCTCCACACAGAAATTTTCCAGAACCGAATGAGAGAATTTTGAGGCGATTTTGAGGCGATTTTGAGGCGATTGAGCACAGTAATTTCAGCACAGTAATTCCAGCACAGTAAGTCCAGCACAGTAATTTCAGCACAGTAATTTCAGCACAGTAATACCAGCACAGTAATTCCAGCACAGTATGTCCAGCACAGTAAGTCCAGCACAGTGATTCCAGCACAGTGATTCCCGCACAGTGATTCCAGCACAGTGATTCCCGCACAGTGATTCCAGCACAGTATTTCCAGAACAGTATTTCCATAACAGTATTTCCAGAACAGTAATTCCAGAACAGAAATATGTTGGTTGCACTGTATGTGGGCGGGAAGTTTACCCGGAGTGCGGAGGGAGCACAGTACACTAAGGAAGCAGCATACGGCTTCGAGGTAAATGCAAATACCTCATTTGTTGAACTGAAGGGTATTGTGTATGAAAAGATCGGTGTGAACCCCAACCGGTGTGATATAGATTTAGCTACCCGGATTAACACAGTAAGAGGTGGTAGACCTTACTATACCCGGTATCCAATAACAGATGAGTCGTTATGGAGGAGTGTTTACAACACTTTTGAGTCACAGGGGGTAATGGTAATGGACTTATATTCCAGGAGAGTTCAGCGTGAACCCGGGGTTGGAACATCTAGGGAAAATAGAGGTTATGATCACTCGGGTTATGACAACCCGCGTCACTCGAGTTATGACAGCTCGAGTTATGAGCACTCGGGTTATGACAACTCGGGTCATGAGCACTCGAGGTATGGCAACCCCCGCCACTCTAGTTATGACAACTCGGGTCACTACAGTTATGACAACCCCGGCCCCTCGAGGTTTGACAACCCCCGTCACTCGAGTTATGAACCGCCCGTATCACCCGTTTATGAGAATTATGTACCTGATTTTACCACCGATCTATCACCACCACCACCACCTCCTCCTGAAACCCCAATCCAACCCAGATTTCCATCTGTACCACCATCAATACCTTTAGTGTCACCCATTGCTACCCGGAGAGACCTTGACCTTGATGCTGAGCTCGATGCCGTACCACAAAGAAATTTGGAAACAGGTGACGAATGGGAAGGGGATTGGAATTCTGATCACGAGTCAGAAGGTGATGGAGATTATTTACCTAAGGAAGACAGATTTCCGATTAGAGGTCGGACAGATAGACATCCGTGCCCCACATTCAACGATACCACTGCTTTTGAAGAGGCAGACATCTCATTTTTTGGGCCTCGTGTCAGGTACAGTCAAGAGCTTGCTCCGCAGCAGATTTACACCAACATAGATGAACTTGTGAAGAAAATACATGAGGTCCATGTTCACGGCAACTGGGAGTGCCGAGAGGAAAAAAGGGACCGAAGAAGGTTGGTAATTGTTTGTAAAGACGGAGTGCATTGCCACTTCCGTCTATATGCAACCCCTGTGGGTAAGGGCGAGGCATGGATTATTAAGAAGTGTGAACCACCTCACACATGCAAGGCTGCGTCATCAAGGAAAGACCATGCAAATCTTACGGCTTCACTTATTGCCGATGTAATTGAGAATGACATTAAGGAGGACCCATCGATGAGCCTCAAGGAGGTCGGTAGAGCTGTCAGACGGGTTTACAAGCATGTCGTCCCAAAATACAACAGGTTGTGGAGAGGGCGTGAACTTGCGATTTGCCGAATGTTCGGTAGCTGGCATGGTTCATACAGCTTGCTTGCACCATTGCTGCAGGCCATAGCAAGTACAAATCCCGGCACTGTCTTTGAATGTTGGAATATAGGCGTACCGGATGTCGACAACGCGTTACAATTCAAGGCCATAGCATGGGCGTTCGGTCCATGTATTCAAGCTGTGCCATACATTAGACCGGTCATCAGTGTGGATGCATGCTTCCTGTCTGGCCGTTACGACGGGAGACTGCTGATCGCATGTGCATATGATGCTGAAAACCAGTTGTTGCCTTTGGCCTTTGCAATTGTTGAGCAGGAGGACGGGGAAAACTGGGGATTTTTCATGAGCTTCGTAAGAAGACGGGTGGTTGGCGACCGGTTCTTTTGTGTCATATCAGACCAGCACAAAGGAATCAAATATGTTTTTGATCGCCCAGATTTCGGGTGGTCGACAGCGAACGGCGATTGTGTGCACAGGCTGTGTATGCAACATGTTACAGAAAACCTACACAAGAACTGCGGATCTGGAAAATGGGTTGCAGATACATTCAGAATTGGTTGCAAGAAGAAGAAGCCGAGAAGGGTGGAAGAGATGTTCAAAGATTTTTCCAAGGTATGTATATATGAATTATTTGTTGACTTATATTTTTTGAATTATTTAATCAAACGTTTTCTCAAGGTGGGAAAAAATTTGTACTTACTCAAGGTGGGAATTTTGTACTTACATTTTGTAGATATTTTCTGACTTATATATGAATTATTTAATCAAACGTTTTATTTGCAGTACTGTCCAAAGGCAAATTTGTACTTACTCAAGGTGGGAAAAAATAATCCCGCCGATCTGGCTGAGCCACCTCGATATGAGAAGATATTGCAAGCCCGTGATGGAGGTTTCCGATGGGGAATTATGACCACAAATGGGTCTGAGTCCTTAAATGCTGTTTTCAAGCAGAGCCGGCAGTTGCCCGTGGCAGCAATTGTGGAGGACACCTTCTACAAGTTAAATGCATGGTTTGTTGCACGGCGTGCTAAAGCCCTCGAATTACTGTCAAGGTATGTATATTTTTATTCAGAGATTTTGCTAAGGTATGTATATTTTTATTTGTTGACTTATATTTTCTGAATTACTGTCCAGGAATCAAACGTTTTCAACAAGGGTGGAGGGAAAACTAAGGAAACATAGGGAGAAAGGTGAAATTACTGTGCTGAAATTACTGTGCTGGACTTACTGTGCTGGAATTACTGTGCTGAAATTACTGTGCTCAATCGCCTCAAAATCGCCTCAAAATCGCCTCAAAATTCTCTCATTCGGTTCTGGAAAATTTCTGGTGTGGAGGAATGAATACTGTGCTCATCTGGAGAGAGAAAAACCCCTTTTATAGGGTTTTATAGAGGACCGCCCAGCAGCTGGGCGGTCAGCTCGTGGTAGTGGACCGCCCAGTGGCTGGGCGGTCTGGTGGGAAAAGTGGACCGCCCAGTCCACGGGCGGTTAGGGTAGAAATAATTATAATTTTGAAGTGGGAGCAGATTTGATAATTTGTTTTTTTTTGGGGGTTTTAATAAAAATATCGGCATTACCCGCTAGATGGATTTCATGTACATCTGAAATTAAAGTCTTTCCAAATGACATGTAAATATGCATGGTGAATTAATTTAGAGGACCCCTATCCTCGAATTCATATCCTCTAAAGTAACTCAAAATTTGAATTTAGATCTGAACCGTTGGATCAGAATCTGAACGAATATTGAAGAGTCCCCGTGAATTTTTTTGGGCCGTATTCGCACGAATCCTAATTAGACGGTACGGATCTAAACTCAAAACTAGAGTTACTTCAGAAAATGCAGACTCCTCCCCTCCCCTAGTGGAGCGGATACAGGTTTCCTAAAGGTTCAAATTTTATGTTTGGATTCGGACTGTCCAATCAGAATTTAGACCAATCCAGTCTGATGTGAAATGCACGGGACCTGTAATATTCGTGAGATGGTCCGGATCCAAACTCAAATTTTGGATTACTTTAGAGGATCTGAACTCCAATGGAGCTAGCTACTCCAATAGCTACTCCAAAGAAAATACCAATTCAAATATATTAAGAGATTTGTGATTTGTACTATTGGCCGATATTTTTATTAATACCCCCAAAAAAAACAAATTATCAAATCTGCTCACACCCCAACTTTATTTTTATTTCTACCCTAACCGCCCGTCAGCTGGGCGGTCCAGTTTCCCCACCAGACCGCCCAGCAGCTGGGCGGTCCACTCCTCATACATGACCGCCCAGCTGCTGGGCGGTCCACTCTTCATACCCGATCGCCCAGCTGCTGGGCGGTCCACTATTATTTTTTTTTTTTATAAGCGGTCCGCCCCCCACAGAACCGCCCTCTCTTCTCTCTCTTCTTCTCTGCCTCCCCACCGCCCAAAACCGCCGCCCCAGCCAGTCCCTCTCTCTCTTGAAGTCTCTCTCTCCCTCTCTTCCTCTCTCTCTCTCTCCCTCTCTTCCTCTCTCTCTCTTCAAATCTGCCCTCTCTCTCTCTCTTCCTCTCCCTCTTCCTCTCTCTCTCTCTTCCTCTCTCTCTCTCTCTCACCCGAACCCTAATTTTCGGCCATCTCGGCGACAATCCGATTATTTTCGAGTAAGTTTCTAAATAATTTTTTTAATTTATATTTTGTATCTTGTATTGGCATTGGAACGATTGGTATAATTGAATTGTTAATTATCTTGTGCGGGTTGTTGATTTTCCCGACACGATTGAATTGTTCAAAATTAGGGTTTTCAAAATTAGAGTTTGTAGTTTAGGGGTTTAGGGTTGACAAAACTGAAGTTTATAAATTATGGTTGAATTGTTAATTATCGTGTGCGGGTTGTTGATTTTCCCATCGCGATTTAATTGTTAAATTATGGTTGAATTGTTTAGGGTTGAATTCTTAAATTAGGGTTTATGATTGAATTGTTTAAATTAGGGTTGAATTGTTAAATTAGGTTGAATTGTTAAATTAGAGTTGAATTGTTAAATTAGGGTCTAGGGTTGAATTGTTAATTTTGGGTTTATGGGTTAAATTAGGGTTTAGGGTTGAATTGTTAAATTAGGGTTTAGGGTTGAATTGTTTAAATTATGTTGAATTGTTAAATTAGAGTTGAATTGTTAAATTAGGGTTTAGGGTTGAATTGTTAATTTAGGGTTTAGGGATTAAATTAGGGTTTAGGGTTGAATTGTTAAATTAGGGTTTAGGGTTGAATTGTTTAAATTATGTTGAATTGTTAAATTAGGGTTTAGGGTTAACAGAATTGGAGTTTATAAGTTAGGGTTTATAAATCAGGATTTATAAGATAGAATCTTCTGTTTATTGAAATGTAGTATGGTCAGAACTAGACGGGGACATGCATGGGATGCCCCTCTGGAGACGGGGGAGAGTTCACATGATGCAGAGGATTCCGGTGTAGAGGCATCCGGTGCAGCTGCATCCGGTGCAGCAGCATCCAGTGCAGAGGCATCCGGTGCAGAGACGTCCGGTGCAGATGCTCCCTTTGGAGATTATCCCCCTCACCATCCTGACACATTTAGTCCGCTTCTGTGGACCCCACATGTCAGGCACCGTGTCTCACTTGCATCTATGGAGGTACGTTGGTTTTGTATTCCTAATTTAAATAACATTATTTAATTAGACGTTTATATTGAAATAATTGTAAAATGCAGGACACGACGATGATGACAGTGAGGCATCGTACCCCTGAGATACCATACGTCCGTCACCTGTTGATGGAGTAGTGCATCCTTCATCTCGGGTTGTATCAGTTGGCCACCATGCCTCACTGTGATATTGACCAGGCCCTCGTTTGCGGTCTAGTGGAGAGAGCGACCGGAGACGCATACATTTCACCTTCCGGTTGGGGAGATGACAGTCACACTAGGTGATGTCAGCGCCTTGTGGGGTTTACGGATAGACGGCGACCCTATCGGCGGTGTCTCAGACCATCCAGACCTGATGGACATGATACCGGAGTTGCTGGGGGCCGTTCCGACGGACTTGCAGAAGAAGAAGAAGAAGAAAGGAGAGGAGGAGGAGGAGTGCCGGTATTCCAAATACTGCATTAGTCTTGCAACGCTCCACAGTTTCTTCCACTGACGTAGGATCACCCCCGATACACGTGACGAGCGGGCCTTTCTGAGGTAATCACAAACAGTTGCAAATTAAAATATGTTATGGATTCAACAAAAAAATATAGTTATTTATGTCTCTAATTTATATTGCAGGTACGTGAGGGCGTTTGTCATGGATTTATGTGGCAGCGTCATGTTTGTCGATTCCAGCGGTGACGCAGTCCCGATTATATTCCTTTCTCTGCTGAGGCACATTGATCGGCCGTGGAGGTGGAACTGGGGTGGAGCCGTGCTCGCCCACTTATACCGAGGCTTGTGTCATGCTTGTCTGGTAAGTTTGTACAAATATTTTAATTTTTTTATTACAAATATTAGGGTTCCATATTTACCAGAAGTGCACCGCATGTACAAAATTTAGGCGACGAACAAGCAGATTGCCGGACCGCTTCTTCTACTCCAGCAGTGGTCCTGGTCGCATATACCGGTGTGTCGGCCTGTTCCTCCAGCTCAGGCGGGGTTATAGACGGGAGATGACCTCGAGAGACGTCCGGGGTACGGTGCCATATGGGCTACTCCCCACACATACGAGGACACGGGTAGGGGGAGGACCGTGGGGATTTCGTATGTCCGGGGTCAGCTCCAGATGCTTCATGAGGCGAGCATCACCTGGTACCCCTATCGTCTGTTCTACGATCGGGGCCTTCTGTGCCAGCTGACATTAGAGCAGAGATATCTCTCGTTTTATCGGGGGCCGTGCGTATGCTTCTGGATAGTTGAGTATCACTATCCTGATCGAGTGCCCCGTCAGTTTGGCTTGGATGCCTATGTCCCTGATTTTCCAGAGTTGGGCAAGCAGCAGACCACCCAGCTGCACAGGTAACTACCCAACTGCCTTATTGTTTGTCAATTTTATTACTTGTTCAGCCATACACGTTACTAATTAATTTATATTGCAGCACTAAACACAACAAGCCCAAAGTCGACTGGAGCACGCATTTCTGGGAGTATTACCAGCGTGCTGCAAGGCCGGAGGATCACTTATGGACCCCGCCTCCAGCTCCAGATGCCCCTATGCCGGTCGGGCCTTGGAGATTGCGATATTTAGTCTGGTACCAGAGATGGGGCATGCCGACGATTTATCTACAGGGGGACTATGGTGATGCTCTTCGACGGAGACTCACGGGTGACGGATCTAGGACTTACTTGCCTTTCGGCCCGATCCATGCTCGTTCAGTATGTTTAAATGAAACTGACATGCTTAAAAAATTATAGTTATTTATTCATCTTCTAATAATAATAATGAAAATACATTGTGTGCAGATTTTGACCGCTATTAGAGGAGTGGCACACAGCTTGGTGTGCATGGCGAGAAAAAGTTAGAGAGCGATAGGATGTCAAATGCTCCAACACAGTGCACCGATTGTTGAGGACTCTGGCTGGGACGGGCGCCTCGTTGGTATGTTGCACGATGCCGGGGAGGACATCAATTGCGCGAGATAAAGGCCCCACCACCAGATCCGGAGCAGCCTAGAGCCCCTATCTACGCTGATGAGATGCCGCCACCTCCTACAGGTAATAATATGTCATACAAATAATCATTATTAAGCGTCTCTTTAAAAGATCATTATTATTAATTTATCTTCATTTCTGCAGATGATGACTCGGGTTGGGCGATCCACCAATGGGTGTTGAACAACAACGCGTGGAACGCGTACTACAACGAGCATGGAGTTCCAGTGCAGCATACCGAGGTAGCAAAAGTTCATTATTTAATTAATTTACTCGTTACTTCTATGTCTTTAATTTAACATTGTTTACATACAGGATGAAGCTGCCGCCGCCGCCGCCGTTTTCTCTTTTGATGACCTAGCTCCAGATGAGGGCGGATGGGAGCCAGCTAGCTCCCACCGACCGCAGTATATGGAGCCCAGGCAGCACGACGGCGAGGCCAGTGGGAGTGGGGCACAGACTGCAGATGGCTTTGCCTCTGCTATATTTGGCACACCGCCTCCGGCCACGTATCCTCCTACTTGGGAGGCCGATCCGTGGGTGTTGCGTACACAGGCGGGGATCCATGGGGAGCATGCATTACACCTGGGGGCGGACCCATGGGCGCGTGAGACCGTACACGATGACATGCAGGTGGATGAGGTTCACCAGAGGCGTCCGCCGTCGCCGAGAGAGCGCCATGCACCTACTAGGTTGGACCTCTCCGGACCTCGCCCTCGTCATCGCCGTTAGGGTTTTTATATTCTTTTTAGTTTGATAGGTTTCTAGTATTTTAGTTTGAATTATTATATTTCGTGTTTGGACTGTTATGTTTCATTTTTAGACTTACCATTTAGATTACTTACTTTTGTTGTTTATACTTACTATTTAGATTACTATTTAGATTACCATTTAGAAACATTTAAACATTAACAAACTTAATATAAAACTAATCAATTATATTAAAACTACACAATTACATAACATATAAAAATAATCGTCAATTATAAAAATATAATCGTCAACAAATAATAAATATATATCATACAATTTAATATAAAACATTCAAATAAATCATTACAACAATTTAATGTAAAACATTCAAACAAATTATTACCACAATTTAATATAAAACATTCAACCAAATCATTACAATAATTTAATATAAAATATTCAAACAAATTAAAACATTAAACCTTAAAAAAAAAAAAAAAATAACAGAGGACCGCCCAGCAGCTGGGCGGTCAGGTATGAGGAGTGAACCGCCCAGCTGCTGGGCGGTCAGGTGGGAAAACTGGACCTCCCAGCTGACGGGCGGTTAGGGTAGAAATAAAAATAAAGTTGGGTGGGAGCAGATTTGATAATTTGTTTTTTTTTTGGGGTATTAATAAAAATATCGGTACTATTGGCCTAGGCCCTAGGTTTATTTATGTATTGATTTTTCTTCAGATGGCGACAAGTATTATCTATGTGTTATCCATCAATAAATAAAAAGAGGATTCAATATCTCTATTTTTCATGTCTCTATCATATCTCCATTTTTTAAAACTTAAAAGTCAAAATAAAACCGTTGGATATGATCTACATCATTTTATCTATGCACGTGTAAAAAGTTATGACATTTCAATTTTATTTTGGTTGTCATCAAGAGCTTGTAAAAAACGTACCAATGTGGATAATTTCTAGACGTTGATTTTTCAACTTATTGATTCACGTAAAAACAAAATCGAAATGTGATAATTTTTTATGAGCACATAGATAAAATGATGTAGATCATATCCGACGGTTTTATTTTGACTTTTAAGTTTTAAATTTTTAAAACAATAGAGGCACGGTGGAGGCACAAAAATGAAGGCATTTGAACCCTCATAAATAAAACATATATTACAAAGGAGAAAGAGGTCGGTGGGGATAAAAACAAGAACAAAAGGAAATTACAATTTCATCAGCCGTTCGCATGAATTGTACAATTTAGTCGGAGGATTATATTTTTTTCTAAGTAAATATTTTTTTTTTCATATGTGGAATATCGGTTCAATAAATTGCAATCAGTTATTCTTTTTTTTGATAGTTGGCGGCAATTGCCGGCAACTGATATATTGATTAAAAAAAGTTAATTACACGAATGTTTTCCAAAAAGGACTACATGCTCCCGAGATTAACCCAGTTAATCACAGGATCCAAAGGCTCTCTCCGAAAAACTATACATGGAGTCTACCCCTGGTTATCTCACCACCCCTGTTGCCCGGTAGGCAGTAGCCTCCCAATAGACGATGCAACGCCTTCTGATTATTAGAAAATAATCTTCTATTCCTCTTGCGCCACAATGCCCAGGCTCCTGCCGCCCAGACCACACTCCAGAGCGTCCTAAGTGAGCGCACTGGTACCGAACTGATGTTAGTCCAAGCCGAGAGGATGTCTCCGGCCCCGCCCGTCGGAATGTTATATTGTGCCATAATGCCGATCCAGAATCTTGTCGCGTAATTACAATCCCACATGATATGATCTTTTGATTCCATTATATTGGCCCCGCACAGGTGACAACCCGTTGGTACGACACAGCCCCTGTGGAACAGGACCTCCTGAGTAAGGAGCTTGTCATCCAGCATTAGCCAAAGAAAGATCTTGACCTTCATAGGTATCTTAAGCCTCCACAGTGCTTTATGGAACGGCGAGATGAAGCCACTATGGTGCATTGCTCGGTAAGATGAAGCACATGAGAAGTGTCCCAATTCCGTCCAGTTCTATGTCGGCACCCCGCTGTCCCGTTGTATCGAAATTTAACGAACGGTAGTGATACCTCGCATATTTAGTCTATTTTAGGCATGTTTTAGTACCAGATTCGTGCCCTAATTCACCAGAATCATGTGCATTTCATCGATATATCTTTAGAATTTGGTACTGCTGAGTGTTTGTTTGTTTTCTGCAGGTTTGGAGCAAAACACACGAAGAAACGGCGATTTGGATGATGAGGTACGACCCTTACCAGGCTTGGTACGGGTCTCACCAGACTTAGCCGATTTCAGCTCATCACGCCTGGTACGGCCAGGCCGTACCACTTTGGTACGGGCCGTACCTAAAGGCGGCCTGACAGATTCAAATCTTGGCAGAGGCTATTTAAGGCGGGGAGCTCTCCAATTTCGCAAGCATTCCATTTCCAGATCTATTTGAGAGCACAGTAAGAGAGAGAAAGAGAGCTGAGGAGCTAGGAGCAAGAAGGAAGGAAGAGGAAGAGGCAAAACTCGACGGATCAAGCTTCCTCCACTCGATCCCTTCGATCCATGGCTTTCTTTATCCCTCTTATTGTATTTTTAGATCAGATCATGTGCTGTGAGTAGTTACTTTAGTTTCTAGGGTTTAGAGATGGATTCTTGATTTGCTTTGACTTTCTTTGACTTGTATTTTGTATGAACTCTTTTGATTGATTGATTGTGATTTCTTTGCTATCTCTTGCTTTGATTGCTGTGATTGTGTATGATGAACCTCTAGGTCTAGATCAAACCTATCAAGGTCATGTGATCATCTCAATCTCTCAACCAAATCAATTGTTTAGGGTAGACTTGTTCGAATTGAAGCCGAGAGGTTGAATTCTCCTCTAATCGACAGATTAGAGGGTGCCTTAGGTCTCCAATCAACCAGCTAGGGTAGATCTGTACCAACACATGAAAATTGAGGTGTAGAAATCCCTAAAAGGCAATCAATTGCATTCCAACCTAGATCTTGATCCAATACACGAGAGTTGAGGCTTAGGAACCTTAGGTATGGTCAATTGAACCTTTCTAAAGAGTTTAGCACAAGGTACCAGCAAGAAATGCATCAACTCGAACTGGTAAGCTCTGTTCTGGCAAGCCAGTACTGGTCTTACCAGAGTGGTGCGGCCTTGCCTTACCAAGTGGAGTACGGTCTAGCCGTACCAACTTGGTACGGGCCGTACCACTAGAGGCAGATCACAGATGAAATCTGAAACCCTGGAAACGCCTTTTATCCATAATCAAAACAAAGTTTACATTTCTTCTAGCACTTTATTACACCTGTTTGCATTGTTCGATTTGTTTGAATTGATCTTTTAGGAACTTAAATACCAAACCAAATCTTTCTCACTTCTAGTTTTTAATTGAGTTTGGTAGATTCTAACCTAACAATTGCCCGTCCCTGTGGATCGATACCCGATTATATTACTCGATAGGGGTTGTGCACTTGCAACCCTTACTCGTGAAGTGTAAGCGCGGTTTTAAAAGGTACGCCCTCAAGCGTACCGAAACTTGCGTTGCGCTTTCGCGCGAACAGGTAGCACCGTCAGGAGGTCCTTTACAAAAAAGGAAACCTCCGGTCTCGGTGACTCCAACGTCGATACGGAAGAAATTCCCTACAAGAGTCTGACGGTGGTGGGCCAGAGGGAGTCTGGTTTAGACTCGATGCAATCAGTTAGGCCCTGTTCGGCAGCCCCGTTCCCACAGGGAATTGATGGGATTTGAGACTAATTTTCAAACAAATTTTCAAACCCGTTCGGACGTATAGGATATTTTCCATCATTCCTATCTTTATTCCCACCACAATTCCTATATCAGTGCAAATTTGTAGGAATTAAAAACGGAGCTCAGAGTGAATTTGTTTTTTCCCATCCCCTCTCTCTCCTCTCTTCTTCTCTCTCCGCAAATTGAGTCAATTAAAACTCCAACATTCTTGTCTCTATCCTCTACAGTGCTTTGTATCTGTTTGGTAAGGGGTATTATATAAGCACCCTCTCTCTCTTCTATAATTTAGTTGTGGGACTAAAGACTAAATCTGATCCGGACACAAATGCTTAAGTAATAAGAAGAAACCAAGTATTATACTCATTAAATACACCTTATTTAATTATAAAATAATATTTTTATTTTATAAAATAATAAAATAATAATTATTGATATGTTATAATCCAATTTAATTAATTATATGTAATAATTTTATTAATTAGAATAATTATATAATATCAAACATTTAAAAAAATGTGATTTGTTTTCATTAAAATATGTTTGTTCAGTCCTATTTTAGACCAAAGTGATTATGACAAAGGTTTTTTTATTTGAGATATGGTTTAAGCATCATATAAGATACAAGATCTTTTAACGATTACATCCAACTCATTAATAAATACAACAACTATAAAAATCCAGTTTATAAATACACGATTAGATTATATCTCTCTCATTTATTCAATTATAAAATAAATACTTATTTTTTATGAAATAATAATTAATAAACATTATTATGTTATTATTTAATCTACTTTATTTAATTATATTATTAATAATAATAATAAGTATAATTGTATAATATCAAGCATTTTAGAAAGAAAAATATAATTTCCCACAAATAATCCCACGATACAACCAAACACTCATTTCACCATATTCCCATAATTAATCCCGTGCATAACCCTATTCATGGGTTCCCACATTTTCAAAAGTAGGTTCCCATTCCCGTCAAATCACATCCCGTGTAATCCCGTGACAAACGAACAGGCCCTTATTCTTACATTTTAATCCACTAGCGTGCATGATTGGTATCCAATAATTCAAACATTAGCAACTTTCATAAAGAATAATATATTTTTTAGGATATATCCACAAAATGTCACGAGCTACAGTAAACAGTGTGTCCCATTAGTCCATGACAAATATCAGAGAAATATTAAACCAAATATATATATTTGATAAGTTAACTGTATGCTTGTATGGTTGTGTTCTTTGTACGCATGTGATATGATTTCATTTTAGACCATGAACGCCCTTTTCTTTGTGGGGGGCCACAATCACATGCTATGAAAACCTTTCCAAGCAATGCTGCAAATTGCAATGGCATTAATAGGTTGCCTTTTAGTGCTATCAGACTCACTTGTGAATTGTGATACACTTGTAGATGTGGTTAAAATACAATTTTGACCAAAATCAGGCGGATAATATTTGATATATGAAAACAGGTTGTATATTTGGATCATTCAATTCATATAATCTAATTTCCATGAGTAATGCAATTGTACTTACTGTACAAGATTATTATTGAGTCCGGCTAGTATGACATTGGTGTACTAACTACAAAATTGATTGAATAGATTTTAAACGACTAATTTAAACCGTTCAAACCAATTTACTTTATGAGTGATGCATTTACATGCAAATTTTTTATATTTTTGAGTTATTTTAGTATCAAATTAAGGGGTAAAAAATGTTTAAAAATGAATGTATTAAAATTAACTTAAAAACTCACACATTTGACCGCTTGACTTGATACTAAATAAATTCGAAAAATTATAAATTTTGCATGTAAACGTACAACTAATGAAGTAGATCGGTTTGAACGGTTTGGATTCACCGTTTGAAGTCGATTTGATAGGTTTTGGAGTTGGTGTTATATAGACTCAAATGACACTAATATTAAAGTAGCCAGACTCATTATTATTATTAGAGCATCTACATAAATAAAATTAAGAAGAAACTAAAAAAAGATGTCAGTTACTAAATAGAAATTAAGTTATTTTTAATTTTTAAATCTTTACACTCATGTAAGTAATTTAATTACTTTTAGCGACCACATCAGTAATTACTATCACGTTAGAAATAGCGACGAGAAAGAAAACCGATGGGAATAGTTAGAAAGCGATTTCTTTAAAAAAAAAAAAAATCTATCTAAATCAAAAATTAAGTAGGATTTCTCAAAATGAAAGTTCATACAGATGCTATTCATACATTATTCAGGTGATTAAATAGGATTTCTCATTTTTTTTTTGTTGGAATTCAAATTAATTTACAAGTATGAAATGTTATTTGGATCCATATCCTCGACAGTACCGTAAAAGATTCCCTTTTACAATTAGCTATTTACGGTTTGAGATTAACTCTCAGCCGGTTTGGGATTCAGGCTGACTGAGGGGGCAGCATTATTGGGCTTTGAGATTCGTGCCAAGTTAAAAAGAACGGTCCAGATCAAGTAATTGTAAAAGATTCCCTATTACAGTACTGCACTGTATATGAATTCAATGTTATTTGCCATGTCTTTCTAAAATTTCTTGATTAGCGGACAATATGCTCCTGGTGTAATCACACGAATTCCAAGAGAGCAATTCCCTTTGATGGTGGTTAATTCATTAGCCGTTGAAAGCGTTAAAAAGGGAGAAAAGGTGCAATTTAAACGGGGACAAATTGAACCCTAATTGATGGCAAAATTTGTGCTTTTTAAACAAGGCTTTGACCTCTTTAGCTTTTCTCCATCCAATTTCTCCCCAAAATATGGAAGCTACTAAATTGGATAAGTTTCTGAAAAATAATTGGAGGATCAAATGTCAACTTTGGAGTTGTTTGGAAAATAACTAGCCATGTGAGATATCGTTTTCTAATTTCTACACACTGTCCCCTCTTTTTCAGCTAGATTATTATTTAAGATCACTATTAAATGGTCTAGAAAAATTAGTTACATAAATGATATAATAAATTAATATGATTTCCTTGCTCACTCAAAGATGTAACTTTAATTACAGTGTAAATTGTAATTGTTTTTTTTTATAAGACGGATACGCTTAAATATAATTTTTTGAAAGAAAAATTGAGGTTAAGCTTTCAAATTCCAATTTATGATCTAAATTGTTTGATATGTACTGAGATCAGCAAGGTCGTCTTAGATTTACAAGACAATTTAAATTTATGAATAATTTAATCTGTCTGTATGAATTTTAACGCAAATCGAATGAATTAGACCGGACATCAAACTTAATTTGATACAATATCCATCGAATATTGAATGAATTTCGTATATATTTTGATAATATTTGGGGGTGTTGTAGTTTTGAACCCTAAAAATGTTACTACATCTAAATTATTTTATTAGTTTATAATACAAATCACATAATATTCAACTAGGTCCGGGAGATTTTTCCTCTGACATTTTGATTTTTATTAGTGGATGTATTATTTTTACTATTATTTTATTACTATCTAATTCACTTTGTGACTACGATTGAGTTTCATTTCTGGCCTACTCCAATTTGTTTGGGACCAAAAACTTGATTGTTGTTGTTGTTGTTAATAAGATTGATCTTTTTTTCTCTAAAGAAACATAGGAAAGTTAGATTAGAAAGGGAAGAAACAATTTAGTAAAATATGTTCCTAAATAATGACATTAGCTGAACATAAAAAAAAATGAAGTATGCAAATTAATATAGTATTAATTTTGTAAATTACATATTTGGTTTCTTTTTATTGTACTAAACCCATTCCAAAAAGTACAGAGAAAAATGGGCTAAAAATATATATAGTTCATGTTACTTTTCTTTAAATGTTAGAATTCTCACCTTTAAAAATACAGCCACAACATATTTTTCTTCTTTTTCTTTAATGTAGTGGCAAAGATAATGTTTTCCGTGTGGGAGATTGCAGATTTGAAATTCAAAATAAATAATTTTTTTAAATATTAAATAGTTAATTGGATGACTTGATCTCTAATTTTTACACACAAAAAACATTTTCCTCTTTTTATGAACAATTAGATGATGATTTTCTCTTTTTTTTCTCTTAAGTATGACAGTGCCGAAAGTGTGTCCAAATTCAGTTTTAGATTTTATAGCCACAAAATTTTTAACACATTCTAACTTTCTAACCACAAAAAAATACTCTTAAAAGTTTAATTAAATAAATGGACTGAAGCAAGTTAATATCTAGTAACTCACCAAATCAAGATGCTTATAATAGTGGTATGAAACATATATATCAAGCTAATTATACTTGATGAAATTTTTTGTTTTTGCAGTTCATTGTTCGTGTCTAGTAGGTCCTAATTAAGTAACTGCTATTTTCAAGGGATTTATGTTTTGTTTTGTTATCATACTCAGTTGTAAAGCATGGGCACATCTAAAGTCTAATTAGGAGTGGCTTAGCCATTTTATGATTTATAAATTAATACTATTATCCTTCATATTTTATCATCTTTATAAGTACTTATACTTTTAATTTATTATAAAATAATTCAGCGTCTCTAATTTTATTTCATTTTAATTTTGCATGTGTTGTAAGTAGGGGTGAAAACGGAGCGAATACGGAGCGGAGCGGATAGTGGTAAAATCATATTCATATTATTTTTTAATTTTTCGGATACAGATACGGATTGGATATCAGCCGGATACAGATACAGATACGGATCGGATCGGATATTTATTAAAATAATATTAAAAAATATCAAATTTCATAATATTTATCTAATTTTAATAGTGAATAACAATATTTTTTCATAATATATATTAAAATATATGATATATATCTGGATACGGATAATTGAAACGTAAAACCATATCAGTATCCATATCCACATGGATATTCGGATATCGAATATCCACATCTAATTTTTCAAATACGAATCGAATACGGATCAGATATTATACATACCGTATTCACCCCTAGTTGTAAGACAACAGTTGCATAGACAGTGACATTACCTTGTAATAAATATAGGTAGAAAAAATAGCTAATAGAAAAATCTATCCAAAAAAAGAAGAAGTGTGTATCGACGGCCAAAAAACGGTGCTTATACCCTTTTTGCGGACAAAGAAAAATTCTCTTTATTAAAGTTTGGTTAAAGAAAAGGACGTCTCATATCTAGCCGACTAGGGACGCCGAATAATTTAACAAGAAAAACATTCAAATTTATTATATATCAACGCTACTGACAGAGAGGAAAATAAATCTGCTGTGATTCTCGAAATATCACAGGACCTGCAATCCGATCTCAACTGTTGATCTTTCTCAAGATGCGTGCATGAAAATTTACTTTTCAAGAACGTTTTTGAGATCCGCACACGGAAAAATTTGAGCCGTTGATTTCGAAATTTCAGGATCCTGCGATTCCTCTCGGAATCGCAGCAGATTCGGACTCGAGAGAGATGAAGATTATTATTGTTGTTATTATTATTATTATTATTATTATTATTATTATTATATGCCATATTTTAATTGAGGAGGGTTCAAATGCCTCCATTTTTTATGCCTCCACCATGCCTCTATTTTTAAAAACTTTAATAACTCAAAATTTGAAACTTAAAAGTCAAAATAAAACCGTTGGATATGATCTACATCATTTTATCTATGTGCTCATAAAAAATTATCACATTTTAATATTGTTTTTATGTGAATCAATAAGTTGAAAAATCAACGTCTAGAAATTATCCACATTAGTACGTTTTTTTACAAACTCTTGATGACAACCAAAACAAAATTGAAATGTCATAAGTTTTTACACGCGCATAGATAAAATGATGTAGATCATATCTAACGGTTTTATTTTGATTTTTAAATTTTAAATTTTGAGTTATTAAAGTTTTAAAAAATAGAGGCATGATGAAAGCATAAAAAATGGAGGCATTTGAAGCCTCCTCGATTTAATTAACACATTTCTGTCTCCGTAACTACTTTTCTGTTGTTAGTTCGGTGCATTGTGCCCGCGTGCAAATGTTGAATGGCGTGCCAACTGCCAAGTGGCAATTGTCAACCAACTAGAATTGCAATATTTGCACACACACCCTTATAAATTTTTCGAAATTAGCATATAAATCACCATTGTTTTCTGTCCCACTTATACTCCACATCATTATCTCCGTTTTCAAAGTACAAGCACTCGATTCGAACCGATCAATATGATCTCCGTATTATGTGCATATAACCAAATTTTATAATTTTTTTAAATTATTTATTATTTTTGCAAATAGGTACAAAATCAGAAGATTCTGGACCATCCTTTTGTACCTATCTAAAAAATAGTAAAAAATATTTAAAAATAAAAAATTTGGTCCCAATTATATTTTAATATTGATATCATATTGACTTATTCGGATTGACTGTTTAGACTTTGAAAACATAAATAAGGATGTGAGTTATAGTTGGAGCATTTTAACCCTACTCATATATCATACCCTGCATGGCAGATCGAACTATTACATGCTTTTACAATTACATCAAGATTCATATAGAAATATTCATTATTTAGGTGATCTTGAATAATATGCTTATATGAGCATCTCCATTCCAGCAAACGTTTAGCAATCAATTTGAGCCACGTCACTGAGTTTAGCAATTAAAGTGATTCTTAATTTCTAAATCACTCCATCACAGAAATTTAATTAGAGTTGTTTTTAAAAGCAAACTTGTTAATTTAAAAACTGTGATACATCCCAGCAATTATATTAGCAATTAACACATCAGATTAGCAATTTAAAATAAATCACCATTGTAGATGCTCTAAAGAGTTGCTTTTAAAGCAAACTTGCTAATTTAAAAACTGTGGTACATCTCACCAATTATATTAGCAAATGGTAAGTGGAACGTGTCACTGTCATCCTGGAGTGTCACTGCCATCTCACATCCTGGAGTGTCACTGTCATCTCTTCAAATGGTAAGTGGAACGTGTGCGTCTCGGGACGCCATCGCTCATCTAGTCCTGCAATGAGAGATACATTGATGATGTCACTCCCAATCCGCAAGATGTCCACAATACTGTAGAGGCCCAGATTGATGAGGTACTGGTCCATCACCTCGTAGTACTGCATGTGAACGCATCGGAACTTCACATCTAAAAGAAACTTGTCCTGCGTTGAAAAAAGTAATCCACATAGTGTTAACACAACAAAATTAAAAAAAAACTAAAAAATTTACGTACCTCACGAGAAGCCAGTGAGACTCGGTGCTCGAGGTGGGGCATCCATAGGAGAGGACTGAAATGCTTTGTGCTGCCAGTCTCGCTCGGCTCGTCAACTATAGGTGGTACTGGAAAAGTCCTAGGTCGTCCTCTAGCCATCCTAATATCAAAAATAAAATTTTGTTAACTTACGCTAAGTAAACTCTAAACCTTAATTTCATTATGTTAACTTATACTATAATTACACTAAGTAAACCCTAAACCTTCATTTCATTATGTTAACTTATACTATAATTACACTAAGTAAACTCTAAATTGACTAAAATTGGCTAAAATAGGCTAACATAGGCTAACATATGCAAAAATAGACTAAAAAGGGCTAAAATAGTCTAAAATAGACCAATTGCGGTTAAAATAGCCTATAATATGCTAAAATAGTCTAAAATAGGCCAATTTGCAGTTAAAATAGCCTAAAATATGCCAAAATAGTCTAATTTCGGTAAAATATGTTAAAATAAGCAAAAATAGACTTCATTATGCTAAAATAGGCTAAAATAGGCCAATTGTGGTTAAAATAGCCTAATTTCGGTAAAATATGCTAAAATAGACCAAATTAGGCTTAACTATGCTAAAATAGGCTAAAATAGGCCAATTTGCGGTTAAAATAGCATAAAATATGCTAAAATAGGCCAAAATAGCCTAATTTCGATAAAATATGCTAAAATAAGCCAAAATAGGCTTAATTATGCTAAAATCAGTGTTCTAAATAGCGCGCTATAGCGCCGCTATAGCGTTTTTGGACCCTAAACGCTAAGCTATGGCATGAAAATACGCTAATTGCGCTACGGCCGCTATAGCGGTAATAGCGGTCCGCTATAGCGCATAGCGTGTAGCGCGCTATTTGCACGCTATGCATATTGGGTTTTTTTAGACAATTTTTATGGGCTTAAATAAAGATCCATAAAATTTATTTTGTATAGAAAAAAAAAATAGAATGAATCATGATGCTTAAGATATTTTGTATAGAAAAAGATCGATAGTTTATGATATTATTATGGATATTTTGAACTATGGACTTTTGTACTAGTTCAATATGAATATTATAATTTCTTAATTAATTTGGTCTTATTTATTGTTCTATGAAACTTTAGATAATGTTAATATATAGTACAAATATATAATATAATTTTTGTAAAAAAAAAAAACGCTATTTGGAATAGCTTCCGCTATAGCTACGCTATTCGCTATAGCTTTTTTTGTAACCTTCCCGCTATGACGCTATAAACGCTATTTAAAACATTGGCTAAAATAGACTAAAATTGGTCAATTGCAGTTAAAATAGCCTAAAATATGCTAAAATAGTCTAATTTCGGTAAAATATGTTAAAAATAGGCCAAAATAGCCTAAAATATGCTAAAATCGGCTAAAATAGGCTAAAACTTGCTAAAATAGGCTAATTATGCTAAAATGGGCTAATTATCCTAATTATGCTAAATTGCACTAAATTAGGCTTAATTATCCTAATTATGGTAAAAATGCTAAAATACGCTAAAATATGCTCAACTATGCTAATTATACTAAATTACAATAAATTACGCTACATTAATTTAAATTTAGCTAATTACTCTAAATTATACTAAATTAAATAATTAAAACTAACTACAATGGATTTAACACTAATTACAACTAAATTATTCTAATTTTGGTACATTTCTAACAAATCCTAACATTACAACCATTTTGCACTAAAAATAAATTTTAAAAAAATTAGAGGGACTTACTTGCAAATCTGAAAAGAGATGGAAAAATCTAAGAGAAAGAGCTCAAGCGAGGACAGATAGTGTGAAATTTGATAGAATGAATTTTGAGAAAAACGATTAACCCTCCACACATATATATAAATGTCGGTGCCAACCATTAAATGGCCGGTAATGAATAAAAATGGGTGCCGGCCATTAAATGGCCGGTAATGTATTAAAATTGATACCGGCCATTTAATGGCCGGTTTGGATATTTTTATCAAAACCCAGCTGAGTTAGATATATTTATTAATTTCTATTTAACTTTGGATATTAATAAAAGTGTCGGCCAACTCTTAACTGTTTTTACAATTAAAAAATATTCACATGCACCCTGAAAGAACCTAAAATATACAAAACTAGGTAATCGGAATATTATAAATCAGAGGAGACAACTTTTTCCTATATATCCCTACAAAATCAAGAAAATTTCTTATACACAATTTAAACCTCTACATAAATAAGAAAAGAGCCCCAATTTGAAGATCTAGTAAATATAAGAAATTACACTAGACTTCCCTCAATTTGCAAGTGAATTTTTTTTCAACATTCCACAATTACAAAGTGCGCGAGAAAATTATGCATTGAAAATATTTCTGCAACGCCTATTCAACTTTTTGTATCAAAATTATGTGCATTCTCTTCTCAATAAGAACAAGATGCATTCCTTGTTACTTGATTTGTGTAGCATTCATTGTACATGAGCTGAATTGGCAGGTAGCATGTTTGTTTACATGCGCGCTTGATTGCCACATAGGCACATACTGCATTGGATGTTGATACCCATATGTATTAGATAAAGGAGTGGCACGTCATACGGTGCCCCAATCAGAGGCGGATCTAGATTAATGTCACGGATGGTTAAGTCACCTCTATAAATACAAATTAGTAATTTTATCTTTTATATTTTTATAATTTTAAAAATATTTATATAGTTCAGCTCCCTTTAGATTGAAAACGGAACGGATACGGAGTGGATAGTGGTAAAATCATATATATATATATATATATATATATTTCTTTTTTATTTTTTGGATACGGATACAGATCGATATCAGACGGATATGGATACGAATACAGATCAGATCAGATACTTATTAAAAAATACTAAATTTCATAATATTTATCTAATTATAATGGTGAATAACATTTTGTTTCATAATATATATTAAAATATATGGTATAAATCTACTATTCGGATACGAATAATTGAAACGTAAAACTATATCAATATCCATATCCATACAGATATTCGGAATCGGATATCCACATCTAATTTTTCGAACACGGATCGGATATTATCCATACCGTTTTCACTTCTAGCTCCCTCATAAAATATTATATGTGTAGTTGTAACTTAGTAGTTAGTACTCTCTTTACCTTATAATTATGAAGATTTGGGTTCAAATTTCAGTTCCTCAATCTATATTTTTTATATTTAATAAAAAAATTTGAAAAGAGAGAAAATGAAAGGAAAAGAAGAAGCAAGCTTACTGCATGAGTTTTTAGAGCTGCTACACAGGCTTTTATCAACCGAAAGAAGGGAAAAACAAGAACAATTGAGGCATGCCGGTTAAGGCAACCATTGATCTAACAATACTGGTACTGACTCTGTCAGCTGAGGCACCTTTCTCTGATATTATATATGATTGTTTCTTCGCATAGCTCAACATTTCTGATCTAAACAATTTGCAAAGTATAAGCAATATATTAGCAGTGATATTTATTTCTAGTTGCCATCTGCAACAGAAGGGAATCGTTTCGATGTATGACCCACTATTTGTCATTTTTCAACGAAAAAGAAAGCAATATATTTGCAATTAGCATCCTAAATTTCTCAGTATATATATCTGAAAAACACCGAACTTTTTGTTGTTGCAATCGTAAATACATCATCTGATACGTCCTATCTCGAGGCGACAGGCCGAGATGTGAAGGAGTTTAGAACTAAGAATGGTTTGGAGATATTCGGACTCTAACCTGTATGATATCTCTCTTAGCAAAATTTCGACCCATGTTCAATAGGCCTTTCTGCCTTATATAGGTCATCCCCTAACCGCCATCTCGCATGATTACGACAGTTAGAGGAGATGGGACAGTTACGTTAACCATAAAAGATGGTTATCATGCACAGGAGACGGTGCAAGCCGAGTTGATGCTTTGTAAGGCTTTATTGGGCCTTATTTTAGATGGGCCCCAGGCTTGTCATTTTGATCTCGGGTTGGCCTCTCGGGGAGGTCCGAATCCCAGCTCTTTTATGGTCCGAGAAGAGTAATTGAGGGCCTTGGAAACATGGCCCTATCATCATCCATTTAGAAGTACATTTTCATATAAAATCATGTTGAACAGTTTTAATATGAATCTATAGTACATACCAATTTGTGCTATACATAGTATCATTGTCTCACTCTTTTTTAAATATCACCTTTGTTCAGTTTTAAAATTAAGAACTGCGGGTTTAGTATAATGGCATGAGCTCTCGTCTCTCTTCAAAAGAACACAGGTTTAATTTAAAAAATAGTATCTAAAATATGTTGAGGTGCGGATAGGGCTGTAAACGGATTCGGGCGGATATCCGCTCCGAATCCGCATATTATCCGTATCCGGATCTAAACGGATACAGATATTGCGGATACGGATACGGATAATTATCAATTATCCACAGAAGATGCGGATACAGATACGGATATGGTTTTAAATTTTGATATCCGTTTACTATCCGTATCCGTATCCATATCCGTATACGTATCATGTGAGGTTTTAAATTATTTTGCCTTCAAGGGGATTTGAACTCATGTCATGTGAGGTGAAAGTCTAAGCAACCAAGATACAAACCACTACACCACACTATCTTTTGTTACTACTTCTTTATTTTGTTTATTTTGTTCTATATTCGTATTCGAATCCGTATCCGTTTAAGGCGGATATGGTTTTAAATTTTGATATCTGTTTACTATCCGTATCCGTATCCGTATCCGCTCATTGAAAGACGGATACGGATTTGGTATTAGCATTATCCGTTCCGAATCCGCTCCGTTTACACCCCTAGGTGCGGACCCTTTAATAAAAAAAAAACAAAAGAAAAATCAAGTATGGTATCATCGGTGGTACGTACCTAGTGCGGTTGTTGCTTATGCCAGAATTCTTCCACCACTTCACATATCTCACGGGCATCTTTATCATATATTTATGTTTTCAATTATCATTATCATCGAATAATTAACAGTCAACTTCATTATGTATATGATTTTCTAACCATAAATGAGAAGAAGTTCATAATCTAAAATGCACAATTGGACCATCTGTTTTAGACGCTATTCATCTTAAAATGCCTCAAATCACACTTAATTTCAACGAGATAAATGAATGAAATGTGAATGCATGTAAGATGTCTCAAATTAATTATAATTTTCAATTGAATAACACCATTAATTTTTAAGGGAACCTTCTAATTACATAAGCTATTTTTATTTTATTTTATTTTTTATTTTCAATGATTTCTTCATTCCGGTGGGTTTTGTGCGGAACTTCGCTTTACATTCTTTTTTTAAAATTTATTTTAGTTCTTCACATAATATAAAACTTGTATCTCCAATGCAAACAAACATTTACAGAACTGAGAAATTAGTCTTCCAGGTTTAAGTTGTTCAGTTGGCATGAATGTTAAGATACAACGCTTTGAATAACATGCACCACACAAAATCATCAATAACTAGTAAGCTACTTCTAATACAACCATAATAACAAAAAACCAAGAAATTTTCTGACTGATGCTTTCAAAAGCAAGTATAGATCTACCTATATTGACTTGCTATGAACAAAAATAAAAAGAAGGGTCATTGGGAGGGTTCACTTTAAGCCAGATAGCTGCTAGAAATCTTTCATAGTAAAACAAAATGTTTGATATCCATGGTGTTATAAGGAGCTTTTTATTTACAAAAATCTAACCGCTTTCTCCTGCCTTACTGACGGGTTGGTCCTGCTTAGATGTCAACATTTGAAAGAAAAAATGTCAGAACATAAGGAAGTTCCTGCTCAAATCTCATCAACATTTTTTAAGAATCATAATTTAAGCTCTCTGATTACAGTAGGCCAATTATTAATTTTTCAAGAGATGTGCAACTCAAAATTTAATTAAAAAAAGTTTAGTAAAGATCGACTTCAATAGAATATAATAACAAGGTACCTTTTAAAGAGACCGAACCCTTTATAGAAACCGCTCCAGGTATCTTGGACATTAAACCGTCAGTTGCTAATCCCTCCAAAAGCTATTCATACCATAAAAAAGGTCAGAAACATGAAATAGACAAGGAATGTTAGCAAGACGAAGGATGCAATAGAGTATTCTCAACAAGTAAAAGAATTTCTGGGATGAAGGATCAAGCTGTGGCCAAAAAATATAGCTGATAAAGTGTTTATTATGTCCATAAATTGTAACACCAGGTTCCTCACAGGCAAGACATCATTTCTCTGTTTAATTTAAGGGAATAAGGGATTTATAGTCAAGCCTGCAAATACCAGTAACAGTAAAAGAAAAACAATGAAATAAAGTAAAGATACTTAATAAATGGCATACCCTTGAGGTAGGCTTGACCTTACGACCAGATCTCCTTGGCTCAGTGGACGCCGCATCAGCCGCAATAGATTTTCCAGCCCTATCTGAGGTTCCAGTGCCAACAACATTCAGAACCCCTTTCCTGCGAGAAGTACCATTTTGACCTCCAAGCATAGCAGAAGAGAATACCCTTTTCTGGGTCACAGGCTCAGTCATAGGCTTCTTCCCTCTCACCTTAGTCAAGTTACCATCTGGGCCTTTACTGGGCTCAGGTATCTTGGTCAGAGGCTTCTGCCATTTCTCTCTTCTGTTTGAATTTCGCACCAGAGTGGAATCCTTTGCCAATCTGGGTCTACTGACATGAGTTACCTCCAAAAATTTTGTCTTTTTGTTAGGGCGAGGGACCCCAAAACAGACCCTGGGGCCCGTTCGTTTTGGCTCAGAAACACTCTCTTCTCTCTTTTGGTTGGTTTCACTGCTTGAAGATGTTCTTTCTCTACGATACTGGTGAAGGGGCTTCGGGATTTTGGAACTTGTGGAGGGATTAGGTTTTGGCATCACAATCTCCGCATCATGAGGGGTTGAGCACACTCTCTGCCGCTTCTTCAATGGAGAATCACCCTTGACAGTTAAAGAAATATTGGCATTAAAATACATGATCCTTTGCCCTTTTTTTAATACTACAACTACTACTAATTTTATATTTAAATTATGAATCGGTACCTTACTGAACTCAGAACTTTCCTTCACCCAGACCCACTCCACCCAGCTTCCGTTCTTCCAGACAAGAGAAGGTCTGAGATCCCATTCTCCAACAACCAATGACTTGCCTTGGATTTTAACATATGAATCAGAAGAATGCTTATTAGGCATTGACTTTTGTCTAACAGGAAAAGAATAATTTGTAAAAAGTTACCAGGTAAATGAACAGTATATTTCGCTTCATCATCGTGCTTTTTAGCAATTATGCATTCCCACCACCTGAGGGTATATCACAAAGACAAACACAACAATATGCATTATTTATTATAGAAAATGAAATAAATAAGCCTCCAGGTGGAGGCATTAGATTGATAAAGTACAAATAGAAGCACTGCTTGTTTGGTTATTTCATTTTTAAAACAAACAAATCATGCAAAGACAAGATGCCTTAACAAAATGTAAATGAAATTGTAACAATAGTCATAACTTGATTTTTCCTATGCAAGTTTGATTATAGAAAGTAGCACTATGGGTAGGTAAATGCACCTACCTATCTCTCATCCAAACATCAACATGATCTCCAACAGACCAAGAATAGCTGCTTTCATTTTCTCTTCTTCTCTTCCTATTACCATCATGTTTCAGTGCAGTGACAGGATGAGCCAACCGTACCATAGGTGCTGCACCACTCTCCATTTCGACTGGGACCCACTCTTCTATAGTCCGAAGCATAGCATAATAAACAAAGTAAAATCAATAAACTAATGGAAAAGGATGAAGCATGCTAGTGATGCCATTAAAGTAAAACACACAAAAAGTTGTATAACTATACCCAACAATAGAAAGTATACTCCATCAGAAAAAAGTATTTAACATTATATAAAAAAGCTAGACTAGCAAAAAGGTATATTGAGTACAAAAAAAAAAACTAGTTGTGGGTCGGGATTTTGCCATGAAATATTTGACCTAAAACAATAAATGAAAAGCAACCAAAAATATTCTATGTTAACAAAAGATTATAGTACTTGAAGAAAGGCACACCTTTACATGAAGGAAGATCAGTGTAGCGTATATGGGCCATCCCATCTTTCAAATCAAGAACAATAGCCCCAAACCATACCCCAATAAGGCCCTCTTTTTCTCCTGTCACCTGATATTTAGAGGAAAAAAAAATACAGGCCAATAAAAGCTAGAAAGGCTGGAAGTAAACAGAAACTGGAACCAGGATAGACCAGCAATTTTGATTGTTAAATTTCAGATGTAAATTTAATCAGTTAGTACTCATTACCAAGTATGGTACACGACTGGCTCAGATAGAAACAACAGTAGGAAAATGACACAAAAATTTCTATTTTAACTTACCTCAACATGAGAACCTTTCTTGATGACATTTCCCCCAATTTCAACTGATATATCCTCTCCAGGTCCTATTAATAAGATCAGTCAATAAAACATTCTAGATGACCTAAAAATGTGAAATTAGTAGGATAAGTACTGATATATCCTCTTATCTCGACTCACCAGTAAGCTCTCTTTGACCAAAGGAAAAAGGTACTAGATCCCTCATCAAGGCCTCACCTGCTTGGGCCACCATGGTTCTGTTATGAGTTGCAAGATCCATATCAACCACCTTCTCTCTTATTGACACATCAGCTTCTCCACTCTGTACCGCCCTCAAATGATCACGACCAATTGTATCAACCATATCAGCTATAGAGAAAGGTAAAGGGTCTCCCAACATCAGAACTTGCCCCACTTGTGACACGGCCTCAGCAGCCATCTCTGCGGCTCTCAGTATAGTATCCATATTCTCAGCCCTTCTACTTGCTGCACTAGCCAGCTTCACCCGCCTTCTAGAAGCTTCTCTCATGGCAGAAACAATTGTGTGGGACCCATCCACCTTATCCTTGGATTTCAAGACCTTGGCTGGTGTAACCATCTCGAATTCCATACCTGGATTTGGATCCATCAAGCTCATGGCCTCATCGGCTAGTAACTGTGCTTGTAAAGCAGCTTCCGAGGCCAATCTCGCAGCCTCAGAGGCCAACCTGGCTGCAGCAGCAGCTTTCGTAACAGACTCAGCTGCTGCAACTACAACTGCAGTTGCAACTTCATCTTTTGGATCAGTACTAGAACTCTTGTCAGTAGTTACTGTTTCCTGCAATCCTTGGCTATGGTGAAGTGTCTCAGAGGGCCTGACACTCAACTCCTTGGCTTGTTGGCTTGACTCATCAACCAAAACACAACTTGGTGCTGGAGGGGCAATTCGGTAATATCCTGATGGTGATTGTAGCTGAAACACAGGCAATGCAGCACACAAAAAGGCAGATCTGTTAATAAGGTCTTCAGAAGTAGATCTCGATTGAACAATGGAACCATGCGTAGAACTGGCCGCTTGCACCAGTCCTGCTTTCCCTTTTGTAGAATGTGTAGCATATGTCGGTACAGGGCTTAAAGGTACAGGAAAAGTCTCAACATTGAAATCCGGTGTAATATTATTTGTTGCGGCAGCAATAAGATTTGCATTTCTCCCTACATAGTTCTGACCAGGAGAACACACCTCATCTTTAGATCTCTTTCTTCTTCTACTTGGCTTTTCTAACTCAACTCTGACCCTAATGGGCTGAAGTGGTTCTTGCCCTGCTCGGCTTTGTGGAGAGAAATGCCAAGAAAAGGGTTGAAAATTTGAAGGAGCAGGAGACCAATTAAAATAAGGAGAGATGAAGCTTGTATCATTTTGTATTGTCCTTCTTGCAGTTTTTTTCAGTCGAGAACCTGCAAAATTCTAAAATAATAGTAAAAAAACTCCAAAAAATATAAAAGTTGTCTCCAAGCACATTTCAATATGGATATCATGTTGAGCGGTTCGGAACGGCTGTTTGGACTTGACAACAACACAGAAGGGCGTAAAGCAACAAATGGCCTGTGCTTTATAAAGCACCTTAGCCATCCCTTTACTTTTATTATTATTTTTAGACTTGAAGATGAGTTTGGTCAGAAAATAAATCTACTTGGAAATTATACACAAATTTGAGGACTTATTAGCTTAACTCACTTGAATCTTTATTCCTATCACATATCAAGATTAATATTATAGGTCTTCTTATGAGTTCACACGGACTGCCATAATTGCAATGATGCAAAAACTATGACACGCAATCTCAGCCGTCAGATTGGGATCGGGCTCAGATCCTGAGAACCCCTCTGAAAAGCCACAGAGAATCTGTTGCTCTGTTGTGTTTGATCTGAATCTGACAGATCAGATCATGTACCATAGTTATAGTGCCGTCACAACTATGACAGCTAATTCAGACTTGCCTTTCTACTTCTAGTTTCTAATAGGAAGCATCATGTTTTTTAGTCCAAGTTGTAAGAGATTCTTTCACAAATCAGTGTACAAATTAAGACAAAAAGGACCTGAAAGAGTAGGTGTCTTGCCAGAACTGAGAGGACTTCGGTTTTTAAGCATCTCTGAATATGCATGCCAAAGTGGCTCCCATATGCATCTCTCTGTTCACAACATCAAATCTTAATAAGACTTTTCAAAGAACAATCTCAAAGAAAGCAGTGTGCCAAAACTTCCTTTATGTGTGTAAAAGGCAGCTAGCAAGTTTGGTAGTGACATATATTTTGATTGCCGTCACCACCCAGAAGTTGTCTTACCGTACCCTACCCATTACACGTGAAGATTATTGATGATAGATAAATTTAAGGAATATGGGTAATTAAATTAATGGGCAATTCTGATAAATTTGAATGATTTAAAGTCAAGTTTGACTAGCAATTTACAAATGTACTAATGAAAGAATTAAGTTTGTTATGAAAGTATTATTACATTATTAAAAGAACATTAAACATACAACGATGAGCTAATATAAAAATACAAAATAAAGCAACATCATAGGACAAGGATAGTCCAACACAGTTTCATATGTATCATTATGTGGCCTGCTTGGTGTCAACAAGTACGAATTGCCTAAATATAATCAATGTACAGAGAGTCGGCTCAAGATCTTTTACGTTCCTATATTCTATCAGTTAGGAAAATCTTGACGAAAACCACCTTATCAGGTATGGTTCAGGTAAGTAGGAATTCATATCCTCTGCATTAACGGAACGTGCATTAATAGATCTGGACCATCTGATTGAGATCCGCACTAATATTAAAGGGCCCGTGCGTTATAGGTGTGGGCCGGATTGGCTTGGATCCTGATCAGACTGCCGAGATGCATTAAACTCAAAAGATGCTCTTTTGAGTTAATGCAGAAGATGTAGACTCGGTAATTAGTTGGGTGATTGGGTGCACACTGATACCTCTCTAGGAAATTTTGTAAACTAAAATATGTCTCTGCTATGGTTAACATTCTTAACAGATAAAGAAGAAACCAAAAAGGGACCCAAATGGTACATGAGACAACCAAACAGGGTTTCTGGATTAAACAGTAACAGAGACTGAACTAACCAGATTCTTCAAAGGATCTTGCCATGTAAGCCTCTATCGGAAGGGATCCATCCCTGAAAAGAAAGTTTAAAAAAGGAAAAAGAAATAGACAGTGCCACATGAATGTCTTCAATTTTTAAATTAGTAAAGTTAATATGAGCTTAATCTCACCAAGAGCATTTGTGAGCTTAACCTCGAAAATAGTCAGACAGCTTCATAACAAGAGGTGGAACTATAGATTATCTACTTGAATAAAGAAGCATGGCATTCCAACTTAATTTTTCAAGTGTGTTCAGTGCAAGATCAAGAAGTTGAAAATGAATTATTTTGGTGCATTTATTTTCAGTTTTTCAACAATTTTCAATATCTTGGTCATATATGAAATGAACTAAGTTATGTGGAAAGTGAATGCTGGACTAAAAAAGTAGATCGAGATCAACAGTTCTTATTCGTCATTTATAACCAATCCAGCAGTATTGAGGTTAAGCTCACGAAATGCCTGTGAGCTTATTTTCACAATAACTTTGATCTTTTCAATTTACAATTTTTTTATTTAGTTTTCAACCTTTCAGCTAATCCTGCATTTAATTGCACTTTACGTATCATAGTAAGGTTCTTAAATTAAGTTCTGGTAAATGGGGATGTCAATAAATCAGGTCGAGTTCCAAAGTCAGGCTGACAAGATTAGCCAGCAGGTTATGATATCCTGACCCAAAAAATGACCTGTTAACCTCTTGAACCAGCTGACCACAACATGTTTACTTGGGTTGGTAATGCATTTGGATCAACAATTCTCAATCCTAACAGCAAAAGGAGACGATTGGTACAGGCACTGACGCAGTAATCATTAGAGAAACAATAATTAGCAGAGAAGGATAAGCTTACACGAGACAGCCATAAACAAAAATTTGTGCCCGCAACTGCATTTTCTGAGCATCTGTCATTGATTCCTGAGATGGTGCAGTTGCTGACTGTGGCATATTCAGATCTGGCAGTTCAGCATTTTTCTCCACACAAGTTGTGTTATTAAGAACTTCATTCAACTGCATGATACAATTATTCAAAAGATTATTCTCTACAGATATTCTCTACATACATACATACATGCATGCAATGATACAATAACCTTTGAAAAAATGATACAACACACATGCACACATATAGAGAGAAAGTTGAAAATAGACCGAGAGAGAGAGAGAGAGAGAGAGAATGTACCATGACAGCTTTAGAAGTGCTAGGAGAATGAATATTTGAACCACTGACACCATATCTCTTCTTCAAATCTTCAGTTTTCTCATCCTACATTTCATGATGGAGAATATGTGAGAGCAAGAGAGAGGAAAAGGAGATTCTCAAGTCAGAATATTGTCTAAAGTGCTACTACTACTAAATTTTACGAAGATATGAAGTACAAAATTTGCAACAGTAATAGTGAGATCGTTCAGAAATGCTAGAGGGAGATGAGAGAGAGTACCACAACAGTCCCCGAAGCACAAGCAGAAGGGGATTCAAAGCTATTCTTATCTTCTCTTGTCAATTTTTCTGGAACGATAAATTTGACTTGAGGCTCTTTCATAGTGTCAAATTTTACATTTGGAGACAAATCACCCAGAGAAACTCCAGTAACATTTTCCTCTGTCAAACTGCTCTTTGATGAAGAGCAAGTCTTTTCCCCATTTCCAAATTCCAGCAAACCTGGTTTGAGATCTTTGCTCTCAGTCAAAGTACACTGCAGTACATCATCCAATTGCGGAGCCGATACATCATCACCTAAAAAGAAACAGAGCAAATCATCATCTAAACACGACCTGTCAAGATTTGAAATTAACAAATAAATATAATGCCAACCAAATCTGAGTCAAGGGTGTACTTCATTTTTTTTATTATATCATATTCCGAAGCGTGTTAGGATGACACATACCAGACTACCAGTTGCCTCCCGGCTTGAAGACTATTTTATTCTTATGTTAAACTTGCTTTTTGGGGTTTGCTTGTCTTGATGGATGAATTTGGGTACTTGGGTACTAGTACCCAACAGCCTGGGAGCTTTCCTTGTGTCCCCCCCACCCCCCAACCCCACCAAAAAAAAAGGGAAGTCCCAGGCTGAAAAGTGAAAAACCTCACTACATAAAAGGAGCAAATCAGGTGGAATTAGCTTTTACCAAAATTCTGAGACAATTTATCAGCCAAAGAAGCCTCGGCAATCACTAACGAGGCACCAATCACTTCCGCTGTTTTGTTTTCAGCCTCAACCAAATCAGACATTTCCTGACTAGTCGATTTGCTTCGGGTCTCCATCTCTTCTCCAAAAGAAATGACCGTAGTAACATTTTGATTTGCAGCTTCTAAATTCTCTTCTTCAATATGTGACAGAGAAACAGCTATATCAGATTGAATTCGTGTACAGTCAGTCGAAATGGCCCCTACATGGACCCCACCTTGTTTATCAACAGGAGTTGATTCACACTCAGGCCTCATCCCTTCTGCCAGCTCAGCCATTTCCTGACTTGTTGATTCGCTTCGGGTCTCTATCTTTTCTCCAAAAGAAATAACCGTAGTATCAGTTTCATTATTACCTTTTAAATCCTCTCCTTCAATATGTGACAGAGAAACAGCTATATCAGATTGAATTGGTGCCCAGTCAGGTAAAATGGCCCCTACATGGGCTCCACTTTGTTCATCAACAGGACTAGATTCCCACTCAGGCCTCATACCTTCTATCAGCTCAGCCATTTCCTGACTAGTTGATTTGCTTCGGGTCTCCATCTTTTCTCCAAAAGAAATGACCGTAGTATCAGTTTGATTTGTAACTTCTAAATCCTCTACTTCAATATGTGACAGAGAAACAGCCATACCAGACTGAATTGGTACACAGTCGGTCGAAATGGCCCCTACACGGATCCCACCTTGTTTATCAACAGGAGTTGGTTCACACTCAGGCCTCATCCCTTCTGCCAGCTCAGCTATTTCCTGACTTGTCGATTCGCTTCGGGTCTCTATCTCTTCTCCAAAAGAAATGACCATAGTAACAGTTTGATTTGCAGCTTCTAAATCCTCTACTTCAGTATGTGACAGAGAAATAGCTATTTCAGATTGAATTGGTGCACAGTCAATCGAAATGGCCCCTACATGGACCTCACCTTGTTTATCAACAGGAGTTAAATCACACTGAGGCCTCATCCCTTCTGCCAGCTCAGCCATTTCCTGACTTGTCGATTCGCTTTGGGTCTCCATTTCTTCTCCAAAAGAAATAACAGCAGTATCAGTTTGATTATTACCTTCTAAATCCTCTCCTTCAATATGTGACAGAGAAACAGCTATATCAGATTGAATCGGAGCACAGTCAGGCGAAATGGCCCCTACATGGGCTCCACCTTGTTTATCAACAGAAGTTGATTCCCACTCAGGCCTCATCCCTTCTACCAGCTCAGTCATTTCCTGACTAGTCGATTTGCTTCGGGTCTCCATCTCTTCTCCAAAAGAAATGACCGTAGTAACAGTTTGATTTGCAGCTTCTAAATCCTCTGCTTCAATATGTGACAGAGAAACAGCTATATCAGATTGAATTGGTGCACAGTCAGTCAAAATGGCCGCTACATGGACCCCACCTTGTTTATCAACAAGAGTTGATTCACAATCAGGCCTCATCGCTTCTGCCAGCTCAGCCATGTCCTGACTGGTCGATTCGCTTCGGGTCTCCATCTCTTCTCCAAAAGAAATAACCGTAGTATCAGTTTGATTATTACCTTCTAAATCCTCTCCTTCAATATGTGACAGAGAAACAGCTATATCAGATTGAATCGGTGTACAGTCAGGCGAAATGGCCCCTACAAGGGCTCCACCTTGTTTATCAACAGGAGTTGATTCACACCCAGGCCTCATCCCTTCTACCAGCTCAGCCATTTCCTGACTAGTTGATTTGCTTCGGGTCTCCATCTCTTCTCCAAAAAAAATTACTGTAGTATCAGTTTGATTTGTAACTTCTAAATCCTCTCCTTCGATATGAGATGGAGAAACAGCTATGTCGGATTGAATTGGTGCACAGTCAGTCGAAATGGCCTCTACACGGGCTTCACCTTGTTTATCAACAGGAGTTGATTCACATTCAGGCCTCATCCCTTCTACCAGCTCAGCCATTTCCTGACTAGTCGATTTGCTTTGGGTCTCCATCTCTTCTCCAAAAGAAATGACAGTAGTATCAGTTTGATTTGAAGCTTCTAAATCCTCTCCTTCAATATGTGACAGAGAAACAGCTATATCAGATTGAATTGGTGCACAATAATATTAACAAATATTAAGAACCATCTGTTTTACAAGAATATATGAGAAAATGAGAACATGCAAGAAATATTAACAAATAAAAAAAATATGAGACTACCCATTGTAATCCAAAGAGAAAGGCATATCCCAGAAATACCCCTCTAAAACATAATTCAAATGGCCATATCTCGCCTCTAGTGGATATGCCTCGTCATTATCAAGAATACATGATACACTTCTCTCATGCATGAGCATTTTTATAATTTGAAAATTTTGAATTTCGAATTGAGCTTACCAGAAACTTTGACATTCTTAATCTCGTCCTCGGGAGTTACTAGCTCATGATCAATTGGACTGGCATCCATGTCAGATCTGGGGGTTATTTTCACCGGGGAAAAGCTGAGATCCACATCCTCCATTGTAGGGGTATTTTTGTAATTATCTTTTGCGCTCTTCTCGCTCAAAATATTGCCTTTATAACAAAACAGAAAGGTTGTCCATGGTTAAGTAGATGCCTACAATGTAGTGTTTACATATATGACTATTGTATCTTTTACAATGTAGTGCAATTTGTTACCGGAGAATCCACCATCCTGCATCTTATTCTCCAGTTGAATCGGTGCACCGTCAATTGAACTGGTGTCCCTATTAAACTCAAAGCTGGTTTTCACTGAAGAGAGCCTGGGCCCCACATCATCTACTGTAACACTTAGTTCCAACTCAGTGGGGTCATTGACAGCACTGTTTTCTTCAGTGATCTTTTCCATTAAAGGTTTTACTGCAAAAAGGAGCTCATCAGCATACAAGGTATGCCGAGCATTAAATAAGTATTTATAAGTGAACTGCAACAATCACCAATTTGTCCTTGGTAAGCAAAGAATCATCCAATTTGGTCTTAGAAAATCAATACCATCCCATATTGTAGGTATTAATAGGGCCTAACTAATAATTTATGGATTTGAAGACTCTTACCAGAAAGGACACCATCATCCGCATCTTGCTCTACAGCATCAGACTGAACCAGTGTAGAATCAACAGTGCCGGCATCGGCATGATGCTCCAAGCTGATTTTCACTGGAGAGAGAGTGAGGCCCGCATTTTTTACAATGGCATTTAACATTTTTGCTATTCCATAAACATCTTTGTCATATGTTTCTTCATCATCCTTCTTTTGCATACAGCCAACTGCTTAGGATTACATGCAGTAAAAGAAAATTCACTTTAGTAGAGGTATCTTAGAAATATAATAGGAACATAAATGATGTATTACACATGCACTAGCAACAGTGAGAATATATCCCAAAAGTCCTCCAAAGTCCATCTGGTATAGTAAATTTGGATTTTGTTGGATTTCCCACAATATTATGGGACTATTCTCACTTTCAAATACATAGTTATTTTTACAAATAATATTTGTATAGTTGTCATGTAGGGTTCTGTATGGTTCTTACGAGAAATTCTGTCATTATCTATCTCTTGTGTGCAGTCATCAGAACAAGCATCCCCATGAGGCTCAGATTGCAGTTTAACTGGAGAGGACTCCGCCACAATATCTACCATTGTGACATCATTCATGACTGAATTCTCAGAGACATCACTGACATTTGCTTCCTCATCAATTGTTCTATCCAAAGGGTCAACTGCTTACACAGCGAAAATTAGCAGAGCATCAGAAACAATATCAAACATAGAGATGTGAATTAAAGTTTCAACTTCTTACACAGCTTTTTTGGTCCCACAAAATGTCACAAACTCACCTTATATTTTATTACCAAATCTGAAATCCAAATGTCGAATCCAAACCATTGATCTTGTTCATTTTCATAAAAGATATGTGCACATAAAAATTTTCATGATCTTTAAGTCTATTTTATATTCGATCAAGTGGTCACAAAATAAATGTATTAAAATTCGTAACTAGATTTGTTCATTTGTTGTCCACTTGATCTAGTATAAAATAAGCTCGAAAATTCATAAAATTTAATGCACATGTATCTTTCATGAAAACGAACAAGATCAACAGTTTGGATTCAACGTTTGGATTTCACATTTTGAAATATAAATAAAAAAAAAAGTGAGTTTGTGGCTTTTTGTGGCACCAAAAGCTTGTGGCATTGGAACCCTCCTCATTCTCCTAAAGCTTCATTATTAGGGAAGTACCTGCTTTAACCTCAACTGATTGAATAACAGGTGAGACGTCCATAGGTTCTCTCATGCTATCCCTTGGGCCGTGCAATTCTGTATCAGGTATAGTTTCTGTCACTGTTCAAAACACTATTAGTACTCAGAAAAACGTTCTCACAACAGTGCAGCAGCACCTTTTTCTTTTACCAGAATGATAGGTATATGTTCATACCAATAGTCTCCTTGATCATTTCACTCAGTGAGTCTGACTGGCACACAAGCTCGGTTACAGGAGAAGGCATCTCACGCACAGAAATGTTATTTTCAAAGGTCACTAGAATTTCTTCTGTAGTCTGCTCCATAGAATCAGCCTTGGCTGTTTCAAAGGAAATCAGAATTATGCAAGGACCAACTATAGCACTGTAGCATCAAACAAAATAATTAATAATAACTGAGAGACTGGCAGATCACGTTTTACATGCTTCACTTTCCTACTATCCTACTTTCCTATAAAGAAAAAATTTGAGAAAATATGATACAGCAGTTGGCTTGTATTAGTTGAATTGTTTGCAATCCACCATTTGTCATTGCATCGGCACTTGGAGCATGCAATCCTTCAGTATTGCCTATACCAGCTGGAGATTCAGGTACAGCTTCAACCACTGATAAAAACTGTCCACTGTTAGAATAGCATTCTTATGAGGAAAATGAGTTCTTTGCTTTTACCCAAGCAGGTTGTATAAAGTATTACCAGCAGGGTGTATCCTTTCATCCAAATTTGATTCAAGGTTCTTGTACGAAGCGGTATTCTCCACCTTGAAATTACTATGAATTAACACACTTTCATTCAATGGTTCTTTATTCTCATCATGCTTCTCTACTGAGGCAGCCTCAACTGTTAAGAAATACAAAGTAGGCCACATCATACTTCTAAACCGTCAAAGTTCAAAAGAACTTTAGCATTTGGATGGGTCAACAGTTTAAGGAAATAATATGCATGCAAAGATTTATAGTACTCTGAATTTTTTTCTTGAGAAAAGAATGTAGGTCAGCTTAAAAGACTAATGAAGCAAAATGAAGGTTAAATTTGGTGTATCTAAAGCACTTCTATTCAAAACAATGGTGTTTTAAGGATTTATTAGAAAAAATGGGGGTCAATTGACCTTAGCAAATGTAGATCCGCCCCTGGGTCAAATCATACTACTAAACTTTCAAAGTTCCAAAGAACATTAACGGTGTTTGGACGAATCTCAGTGCTGAAGGCTAATCTAAAGCCCAAACAAGACTCAAACTATGCAATAATTCACTGACAAGCTGTGAAAAGAAAATGCAACAAAAAAAAGTAGTAATTATGTGCCAAAACCAATACAGGTTTAATAATTAAATACAGTACAGGTCTCGAGTAATAAGGTATGCAGCATGTTAAATCTTCTTTCACGAAGCATTACTAAAGAAAAACAAGCAGAAGGATAAATTCATACAAGTAGGCTCTTCTGTCAGTTCAATTGGAGAAGAACAGCCACCTGTAGTCAATTCCACAGGAGTATGGGCCCCGCAATCAGTAGAGCCATATTCTTCTGTCGTTATTTTCTCTGCTTCTTTAATTTTAGTGATGTTTTCCATCTGATGACCACCTATTGTTTCGGACAAACTTTTTTATAAGCCTTGCTAAAGCATTCAAAAACTCATGCATGTAAAGGGAAGAACTAAGCAACATAGAACCACGAAAGTTGACATAAGGGAATTTAAATTAAGTTTCTCTTGGAGAGGTCTGTCTGTGGTAATTCCTATAAAAAACTGCGATGTAAGAAAAGGAATCGGGGGAGTTCCAATTTGCTCGTTCAGCTTTGAGATTTGTGCGGATCAAGTGCACACCAACCTTGATGCGGATCGAACGGCTCCAACCTGGCATCGGATCAAATTTTGTCCGATACCTATCGAACCCCCCACCCACCCACCTCCCACTTTGTAACAAAAAAGTTCATTGCCTGATCAAAGGTCTGATAAAATTCCAACTTGTAAAATACTATTTTCAATAAACTTAAAAAAATCTTCGGGGTAATTAAGACATCTACCGATAAAAAAATTGTTCCATATAAAATTGATAAACCCATCTCGGTTAGGTAAACAAGGAAAAAAGAAGGATCTAAACCAAAAGGAATTTATGTATCGAAAGAACTTTGAAATAGGAAAAGAAAATTTCAAATAGTATTTCTATAAATCTCCGCACTAGATTACCCTTCATGAATTAATTGTCCAAGAACCTATAGAATTAGAAAAAATCGTAAATTTATTCCAAAACCAGCCACGATCCAGAAGAGCATACTGATAGAAACAAAGATAAAAAAAAAAGAACTAATATCTTACCTGTATTAGCTGCGATAGAAAAAGAATCCGAAAATGGGGCAGTCGCAACACAAAGAGGGGCGTTGTTATCGAGGCTGCTATTCGAAATTGTAGGAGCACACACTGCTCGGGAAAAGAATGATGTATTTAGCCTCTTATTCCAACTATTAAATGTGTAGAGAGAGAGTAAAAAAGGAAATGAAGCAAGGGAAACGCATATAGTGTGAATTGGTGCATGAACATTTATTCTCCACTATCAGGATCTTTTGTAGCAATGATTGTGCTTCCCCAACCTCTCTCTGGCAAGCACGTACACACACATCAAGCGTAACAAAAAGAAAAGGCAAACATAATAACCTACTGCACTGTGTCAGGTGTCATATGAAACTGCAAATTTTGAAATACAATTCGGAGCCATTTAAATCAGTTTTGAAACTCAGAGAGAGAAAATGTAGAGTTGCGAAATAAAATTAATATAATAGTCATCTTCAGCAGTACCCACGCACACTCACAAAGATTAATTGCACACACGGTTCATTTGTTACAATTATTAAAAGACATGTTTAGGGATTAGACTTGACCCACAGTCCAATGTAAAGCCCAAAACTGAAGATCAAGTACTAGCAAAGAATGAAACATGTAGTACCTTGCTTGTCATTCATCGAATAGGTTGCAGGTAAACTGCTGCTTAACAGGCCCGCATCGATCAATGCACATTCAGAATCCACTTTGACAACAGAGGTCTCAGGTAGAGAAAACCCAGGAGAAATTGACAAAACTCTCCCACACAATTCAGACTTCATTCTCTCCTCCTTCCCACCAGTTTCCTTAAAAGGAAGTTCCAACCGGGACCCGGAACAGTTTTTCTCATCCACTGACTTGTAGAGCTCACTGGGACCTATTTGTTCAAAACACTTTTCGGACTGAGAAACAGCGGTTGTCATATCCACCTCTTGGGTGTTTCTCTCACCTTGTGGGACCTCATGTACATCATAGGTACTCTCTTGGATGAGATGGCTACTTTTGGAAGTACCAATGCACTCTTTAAGTTCATTTGCTGGCCCCACTTGACAGTCTCCCTCATCCCATTTGTTATTTATGTCCCCTCTGGTCACCGCTTCAGCATCTCCAAATAAATTCTCACATGATGGTGAGTCAGGTCCCACCTGTTGGTCTACCAACCTTGACTGGTCATCTGTACCTCTTTTTACTAATGTCTCATCCAACAAATTTTCAGAAACATCTACTATGGCACCCACATGGCTTTCTCTTTCATTTGACTGGCCATTTCTCCCTCCTTCGGTAACCATCTGACTTTTCAAAGTTTTCCCTGTGCGGCCCACATAACATTCTCCCTCACTCAATTCATTGTTTCTCCCTCCTTCGATTACCATCTCACCCCCTAAATTTACAGAGTTCAATCCAGTAGGGCCCACATGGAATCTTCTCTCATCCAATGTATTGTCGCTGCATCCTATTATCACCTCACAACTTACATTTTTAGAATTACACTCTGTCGGCTTTTCTTCTATAATGCTTTTCTCTACTTCTTCAGTTTCATTACTTGTTTTCATTAAACCAGAGCTCACTGTTCAAAAGGAAATAGTAAAGTTATGTATAAGCTTCCATAATTTTTGAAATTCAAGAATATGTACATTGAAAGAAACCATGAAGTTGTTATGATAACTGTCGTAGAAATGGAACACCTTAAATTTATCCTTTATTCAGTTCTAACAAAATTAGCTGCTGTCTTTTTCCAGATAATTATCAAGATTGGTGTATAAAAGGCATTGTACTGGCTCAAGAGGAACAGATAATGTTCCTGAACTTAACAAGACATGATAGACAAAATGAATTTACTAAAATCATATGATACTGATCTGATGTTGCTACCATGGGCAGATTTAAGTTATGTCTAAGGAATAAAGAAGGGAAAAAAGGCCTGGAAATAAATATATACATACTATTTCAGTCCTAACTTTCCCCAAAGAACATGATAAAAAATTAAAATATCTACAAACATATAAACAAACAAATTACTGACTAGCAAAAATATAGAACATAACATGAAAGCGAGAAATACCTATCTTATCTACTACTGATTCAGTTTCAGGTGAAGAGTCACCTAATGGGCCTGGGTCATGCAATGTGCATCCAGAATCTGCTTCAACATCAGATGTTTCTATTACAAACTCCTCTTTTCTTACCATCTCACCCCCTAAGTTTTCAGAATTACATTCAATGGGGCCCATTTCCCTTTGAACTTCGTGTGTTTGGGCATTGCTCTCTCCTCCAATCGCCGTCACAACTCTAGGATTTTCTGAGTTACACATTATTATTTCTGCCTGGCTTTCTCCCTTACTCAATATACTACGGTTGCCTCCTTCAATCAACATTACACTCTTTAAACTTCCAGAATTATCCTCACTGGGGCCCATTTGCGCTTCTCTCTCATCCAATTGGTTAGTTATATCGCTTCCCAAGACCATTTCAGCACCAACTATAGAATTTAATAGTTCCTCGGACCAGATACTTGCATCATTAGTTGTGGAAGTGTGAGTGGCACTGCCTGAGGCACTAAAGGGATCCCAATCTCCATCCCGAGTTGAGAAACAACAACCTGGATCTGCGTCCAAGTCACCAAATTTGAATGCATCTTGCATCAAATTATCATCTCCGATGAGATCAAAGTTGTCATAAGAATCCATCAAGCGCTGTACATAATAATTAATATTTGTTTTCAGTTTAATTGGTAATGACAAGATAACAACAATAAAGGTACAAGGTACCACCATTTATGGTACACACGTGTGAGATTAGAACAGTGTATTTGAAAAATACCCTTAACTTTTGGTGAACAGTGTATTTGAAACCCTGTAGCAAATTTGTTTCTGGATTTTCTTTGTCAGTGGCATTTTAACAACCATCTTGTGACATTTCACAATAATTACTGGGGAAAAAGGTTACTTCTAACAGTTTGTGCTGTTTTTACTAAAAAACACAGGACACGAGAAAATGCATAAATTTTCCTTTTAGGGAAGAAAGATAAGTGCACCCAAATCCAAGAATAACTCCAACAATAAACAAAAATAAGATGAAAATCCATATAAAAGATAGTGTTCTTGTATTATCCAATTTAGTACAAGAGGGACCACTTCTACTTTGACAATTCTACAATTTGATATGTTATTTCCACATATTTCGACAGGACTCTCACTGGACTGCTGGAGGTATCATCGACCTCCACTTTAAAAGATTAAATTCACAAACACCTGACATTGTTCAACAAAACACCGGGAAATTCCCAGTGTTGCGTCGTACATTGCGCAAATATCATAAGAATACACGAACCCAAAGGGTGCTTTTCTTACGACGAATTAAAGCAAGAAAAAAGCACTGGTTCCAAGAAAGAAATAAGATAAATAATGAAGAAAATGTCAAGCAACGGAGGATTTTTCTGTGCGCGTACCAGTAAAACGGAGTGAGTTAGTTCATTAAAACCCTAATTTTTACTTTCTGCTTCGCTATACTCTCTTTTGTTTCCTTGGTACAGCTTTCTAAGCAAGAGAATATGGAGCGGGAGCGAGAAGTGGGAAAAAGAGGGAGCGGCTGCTCAAGTTCTCTCCATTCGGTGAAGAATGGAGATATCCCATTTTACCCCAGCAATTTTTTTGTTTCATTTCATATATGTTAAAAGAAAATCCATTTTAATTTTTTTCATTTGAATTCCGAAATCAAAATTGAAATTAAAATGAAATTGAAATTGTTCAAATTAGAATATTTGGCTTTCAAATATATTCAATTGAGGTTGAAATTAAAAAATAAATTTATGGATTAGTTATTCGTCATATACATAGTCTAACAATAATATCGTCCAGGTTGAATATTGTTTCATTATGCACAAAAAAAACTATTAATTACAAATTATTCAAATTTTATGCTATGGTAAATATTTTTTATAAACACTATATATAAATCATATATAATACTCATAATGTTAGATTAAATTTTTTTAATATATATGAAAATGAAACCCCAAAAAAAAATGCTACAGTACCATAACGTCCATACTGTAGCAATTTTTTTTACAGAGCTGGGGACAAAGTGGAAATTTAGCATGACATTATAAACCATAATATTTTTCTTAGATTTCAAATTTATGTGAAACTGTTCCATTGTTGATTTTTATTTTCCTATAAATAAAAAAACCCGCCTGATTTGACCGTCTAAAATTTAAAATTTGGCATGACTCCTGATGGTGATTCATTATGTTTATATTTTTTTTATTAATCAAGGTAATTTAAAATGACCTGTTTTTTTTTTGTTACAATGTACTTACGGTTATTGTACATTATTGTGATTTTTGATATTTTGTTTCAAATTCAATTTACCATATATGTGTATTTGTACGACTTATTTTGAGCTACTTGCGTATTCAAATATATTTGTAATCATATTTATTTTTCTTTCCAACAGTAACAAGATTCTACCACATCAGACAGAAGAAACCACTTTTCTGGATTTTAGATTCTTTGCTATCAACACCTTAGGAAGAAACTAAATTTACTAAAAAAATTGATGTCAAAAAAGGTGATTCTTGAATTTTCCAGGAAATTTAATTTTCCCATAAATCAAACGGATCCGTATCGTCCCAGGTACCTAACTCAAGCAAATTGAAACGGACGGCTCAGATTAATTATATATGGGCCAAACTCAATCCGGTGCCTATGGAGACTGTAAGGAGCCTGTTTTGAGATTCGTGCCATGTTAAAAGAACCGTCCGATCATAATTTGCTTGAGTCAGGTAACCTGAGGTGATGTGAATTCAAATCAAACGGCCCCTAAATTTCATGCTCCTGCACAGGTCCAACAATGTCATAGGGAACCCAATGAGTGAGGCTACAGTACTATGCATAACACAAATCGGTCTGTACTATGGCTTCATACCTTTGTTTTCAAAATTCAAATGGTCAATTAAAACCGTTTAACATGATTTTATGCGAAAATGAACTTGGTGACTAGATTTTACATTTTTTAGATAAGTAGAGAATCACTCATTTCAAATGGTCCAGAATCTTTAGATCAAGTGATTTTCTACTTATCTAAAGAAATTCTGAAAAATATAAAGTTTGGTCTCCAAGTACATTTTCATATAGATATCATGCTGAGTGGTTCGCATGGACTGTTTTGACTTTAAAATGGGAGATATGGGTCCATAGTACAAACTGGTATGCGCTATGCAGAGTACCGTAGCCTCACTCGAACTCAATACTTGTTAACACACTTCTGCATAGCTCCGCATTTATTAATAAAAACAACGCTGAACAAGAGAGAGTTCAATTTTTTCAATTTCAAATCATCTGAAGAAGTCATTGACAATCTACCAACCTAAAAGAAACTAAACCTTTTGTTCAGTAATGCTAGGGTGTTCCATGTAAAGTTGCACTTTTAAGGGGTTGCTATCCATGGATTTTATAGGTGTTATACTGCAAGGTTGCATCCATTGTTTCGTATCGGTTGGAACCCACAATTTAGCCTCCTCGCCCTCATTTTCTCGTGACAGGAGTTCCCGAAAGTAGCCGGTTATCTCCCAATTGGCACCTATACAACCACAAATAGCTGTCATGGATAAAGTGTCCATTGGGTCCATAATTAAAATTTTTGAAGAGCTCTTGTTTCTCAGAACACTTTGTTTGGTTTTAGATCTAAATTGGAGGTAAGGTAAGGTAACAAAGGGATTCAAAACATTGAAATTTGTTGCATCCCAAATTGGAATATTACAAAGGAAAGAAAGGAATTCGATGATCAAGAAAGAATTGGTTGAAAAAAAATCATAAATTTCATTTACAACCTTAACCCTCTTTAACCTCCAGTCCTATTCACCTCCTAACAATGAAAATTTGTATTATTACCTGATGGAAGGGGTTTAGCAATAGGCTCTGCAGTATTAAGCTTGACCAAGAAAGCTCTAAGAGCAAATTCTAGTTCAGTCTCACTAACACTTGATTGGTATGACTGATCAATGGTTAATTTAAAAACAAATTTCTCCATAGGTACATGGTCTTGGTCATAGAATACCACCACCACTCTCTCCGCTAATCCCTGAAACAAAAGTTAGACAAATAGTCACATAATGTCATTTTATCCTTGAATTGAAGTGAGCAAAATCACAAAAATTGAAAGAAAAAAAAAATAGAACAGAATGGAAAGACCTTTTGAATATAAGGAAGAAGGGAAAAAAGGGAAGAATGGATGTAATTAGCCAATTGGGGATGGCGTGCCTTGTTTACGACCACATTCATGTATCTTCTCCTCTCAAATGCCCCTTTTTATCCAAATTCAAATAAATAGAAAGATAACAAAGATAAAGGCATAATGAGACCAAAGGGATAACATGAGAATTACTAGTAGGATAGAGGCCTTTGAGAAAGACAATGCAATTGATCGCCACCTCTAAAAACTCTACCACGACCTGAGCGGTTTGTCCTAATGTCACAAAAAATTAAAATTAATAAAAAAAATAAAATAACAGATTGATGAAGTATTTTTGCAGGTCTGTATGAAAATATTTTAAGGTTCTGCCGAGACACGCATAAAAGTTCCTCCAAAAAATAAGAAAATATGCAGATCTTATCATATCAAAAGAAGTAAAATACATAAACAACTGAAGTTATATAACCACACCAAAACAAATGAACAGTGGAGTTACCTTGAGGTGATTGGTTCTTTCGATCCATGATACCTGCTATTAAGCAAGTATAAATAAGTGTAAGAAGGTATGATTAGAAACAATAAAAACCAAAAGCAATATAAAGCACAATTAGCTATGACCAAGCAATTCTGGAAGGAGTAAGGCTTCTGGAATTTAGGTTACCTAAGAGGCGCATAACTTGAGAATCACATGGTCGCATAACCAACTGAACAGTTAAACTAACTTTAGTCTGGCTTAACTATGCAAAAGCATCCTTCATATAGCAACAATTAACCAAATCCCTAAGAGCTTGGTAAATACTCTCCGTCTCACCATGCGACACATCTCCCGCAAAAAATTCATACGCAACCCCATCAATTTCAATAAACGAACAACCAGGCACTTTATTCTCATTTTGGTTTAGCATAAACCCTCTAATTGTTCTCACATCACTCCACATAGAACTAGCAGCGTACACATTAGACAACATCACATGGACCCCACAATTATTATTGCTATCCAGCTCTGCAATCTTATGAGCTGCATATTTCGCCATTTTAACTTCCCTGCTTGACCTACATGCAAAAAGTAGGGAACGCCAAATAACTGTATCGGGTAATATCGGCATGTTCTCTATAAATTCATACGCCTCTTGTATAAGCTTTGCCCGACCTAACAAATCGACCATGCACCCAAAGTGTGCGATCTTTGGTCTAAGGTTGTATACTTTACACATACGATCAAAATAAAAGTATCCTCTTTGAAGAAAACCAGCATGACTACAAGCTGATAAGACACCCAAAAGGGTAACCTCATTTGGCATCACTTCACCTTCCCTCTCCATTTGTTCAAACAAATGGAGAGCTTCTCTACAATATCCATTCATGGCCATACCAGATATCATACTAGTCCAAGAGAAAACATCACGTAGAGTTAACTCTAAGAAGACTTGGTATCCTTCTTTGGTATCACCGCACTTTGAGTACATATCAATTAATGCATTTTGCACGGTGAGCACCTTGTTTAGTCCATGAATATTGCAATATGCATGAATGTGCCTTCCTTGATTAAGTGCGCCCGTTTGTGCACACGAAGAAATAACTGAGGCCATAGTGGCATCATCTGGTGTAACCCTAGCCACTTGCATCTGCCTGAATAACTCCATGGCTTTCCTATGTTTGCCAAATTGCACATATCCTGAAATCAGTGCACCCCAACAAACCACATTTCTGTTGGGAATTCCATCAAACACCACATGTGCATCCTTTGTAAAGCCACATTGTGCATACATACTAACCAAGGCTGAGCCCAGATAATTATTCAAATCAAACCCATTAACAACAATTAAAGTATGGATTTGTTTACCGGCTTTCCCTAACCTTAGTTTTGCACATGCAATTAGGGCATTTACTGGAGACACCTCATCAATTAGTACCAACCCATTGACCATTTTGGTAAATACCAACAATGCTTCCTCAAACAGTTTATTATCCAAATAACCCGAAACCATACTATTCCAAGAAACTATGTCGCGGGTCCCGTCTGGGGCAGTATCAAAAACCCGTTCTGACAGACCCGTTAAGCCGTATGAAAAATACATGCCAATGAGCGAGTTAAGAACAAAGGTATTGGATTCAAACCCTAATTTGAGATTCAATGAATGGACCTGCTCGCCTTGTTTGAGGAAAGAGTAACGGGAGATGGACTTGAGAGTTGTGCTGATGGTGTAGGCATCAGGCATGATGTTTTGCTTATGGATCAGAGAGAAGAGAAAGAAAGAGAGTGAAGGGCATGGGCCTCTAGACAGTGAATTGAGAAGAGAGTTGAATAGGTACAGATTTGATGGTTGCAAGAGGTGAGAAGTAATGGAGAAAGAGAAGAACTGCAAGAGGTGTTTACGGGTAGAAATGGAGTTTGACAAGAGAAATTGGAGGGAAGGTTTAGTGTTAAGCTTTGAGGTGGAGTATAGCATTCCACAGAGAAGGTGATATGGTGGGAAAATTTTAGATACCATTGGAATGATACAATTTAGATACATTTAGTATTCAAGCAATAATTCCACCAGAGAAAACAGACTAATACAAAATATCAGCTCAAATTTGATTATCAATTGCTTAAATTTCGTTAGCCATACTAATCAGAGCAGGATTAAGTATAGATTTTGGATTGTGCAAGAAAACCCACCAGACCAAATTGCTGATTTCAGCACTGAAAAGATCAGTGGAGTAATCGAGGCGAGGAACAAGTAGATGCTCTCTCCGGGAAGTAGAAAAAGGAAGTAGAGAACGATAAAAACCCTAGGTTTTCATGCTCTGGCAGTTCAACCTCCCGCGCGGAATAAGAAACGCCCGTGGTTGAGAGAAGAGACGAGATTGGATGCGGACCGTCTGATCGAAATCCGCACGAATATTAAAGAGATCCGTAAGTTGTAATCTGGCCAGATTCTTATTGAATGGTCCAGATCCAACTTCAAATTCAAAGTTTCCCTTAGAGGATCTACGCTCATAATCCAATGCGGAAAAGGATCCCGTTTATGTTATGTTCATTTTCTACTATTTAAAAAATAACAATAATTTAACAAAAAATGTTCTCCAAATATATTTTTTCGATTTTTAAATCCGCCAAGTTTGTGATAAAGTTTTTCTTTATATGAAACAGTTTTTTGTCTGCTCTTGCCAGAATTTTTTATTTCTATTCCGCATCTTCACAAAAAAAAAATGTTCGATTTTAAAAATTAGACAACATTATTAATATTTGTGACGATATGCATGCATTTAAACATCCGATTAAATGCATAAGTTCAATTTGACATAAAAAAAAATTCAAAATACGGAGAAGAAGTAATCGAACGCAACGCATGATTTTATATGTTCAGATGTTCACCTGAATGTATGTGTATTGTGTTCAGATTTAATTCTCTCATCAAATACTTGTAAAAATTAGTCAATGTTCTGAACAACAAATGCGCAGTTAGACATATGAAGCAGTTGTCTGATATTACATTCCGCTTGGCTAATTTGACCATGTTAAAATATTGTCATGCAAGACGAGCCTTTTTTTTCTTCTTTGAATTAGTTTTAGACTTTTACAGAATTGTACTGTTAGCAAAAGTAATATGAGTGAGTCTATGGTACTATGCATAGCACGGATTAGTCCGTACTACGGAGTCATATTTTCATTTGGAAAACTCTAATGGTCGATCGGAACCGTTCAACGTGATCTCCACATGAATATGTACTTACAGTAAATTTTATATTTTTACGAATTTTTTTAGTATATTTTAAGATAGGTAGAAAATCACTTGATCTGAAAATTCTAGACCATCCAAAAACAGTGATTTTCTACCTATCTAAAAAGATAGTAAAAAATTTCTAAAAAATAGAAAATTTAGCCCGCAAGTATATTATCATATGAAAATCATGTTGAACGGTTCGGACCGACCGTTAGAATTTTGAAAATGAAAATATTAATCCGTAGTACGAACCAATCTGTGCTATGCATAGTACCATAGACTCACTCAAGTAATATAAACATACAGGAGCAGAATTAAAAAAATTTGATTGAAAGTTAAAGCATATAATGCATAATATGTAACAGTAAAATTTGAAATAAAATCTTCACGGTCACAAAGTTAGAATCTAACCACTAAACTACAAAAGCGCATTTAAAATCGTATAAAGACTTTAAAAAATCAATTAAATCTTGATTACAAATTTTAAAATCGCAAGGATAGCTATGGAAATGTGTGATTTTGAAACAAAATAATTATTATTGAGAAAGGACCTTTTCTATTGGCTAGGAAACCCGACATTTTTATTAATATCTAAAATTAAATACAAATTATTAATTATACCCAACTTAGCTAGGTATTTTTAAAAATGTCCAAACCGGCCAGAAAATGACTAGCCAAGATTAAAATTAGAACCGGCTATTTTTTGGCCGGTTGGAAATTTTTTTTTTGTGTTTCAGAATCTATAAGTACCCTATTTTCTCTCTCCTCCCTCTCACAACTCACTCAAAATCACAAGAGAGAAAGAGAGGAAGATTTTTGGTTTTTCACTACTCAAAAACAGGATACTCACGAGACAAAATCTTAAGGCGAGAGGGATGAACTGTGACACAAGATGCCTGCTGTGCGACAATTGCCCGGTGGAATCTGCAGCTCATCTTTTCTTCCTATGCCCCTACGCAATTGCATTATGGTTCCACCTAGGCGTGAGGGGAGATAGCATGATAACACCGAATCAAATGTCAACAGGCGCGATTTGGGAAACTTTCAAGGCAAGGGCGCTAGCACAGGGTAAAAACACAAGCAAACACATGGCCAGAACGTTGTGCGCGGCCTGGAGTCTCTGGAAGCAAAGAAACGAGGTGCTTTTTGGGGGAAAAAAATTGGAACCGAGGCTCTTGGCGGAGAGAGTACAACAAGATGCAAATCTTTGGGAGAAATATTGCTAAAATTACGGCGACATTGGGCAGCACCAGTACCAGATGGCGGAGCAGAGTAGTTTTACTGGCTTTTTGGTTTTTTTATTTTAGTCACTGTGTGTCTCACCTATCGATGCTATATCGGTCGGTTGGGATAGGATGTAGTATTAATTATGGTAGTTGGATGTGTTTGGAGATGTATTTTGTTTCGTTTAATTTTTCCCTATAGACTTTCATTCGTATTCAATATAGCTTGGCAGCCACTGCCAACTTTTTCAAAAAAAAAAGGGAAAGAGAGGAAGATATAGAGAGAAAGATAAGGCGGTTTCTGAGGCGAAAAGGGCAATTTCGAAGGCGATTTTTCGGGTGACAATAGGATGAACAGTAGCAACCGATGTAGATTGTCCCATCGAGGCGTATCGAGAGGAGGGTCAATTAATGGTCGAGGTAAAAATAAGGGAAAAAAACTGTCAAGTATGCCGTGATAAAAATAACTGTCAAGTATGTCTGATGGAGGAATTTCTTAGACGGCCTATTCGGAGACGATGACTTTGTGAAAAACCCCTATGGCTACGGTTTGAAAAAAAAAGAAGGTTGTTCCAGAGCCTCCAACATCGGACGATGAGTTTGTTCCGTGTACTTATACTAGTAAGGCTAGCACTTTGTCTGCTGTCACTGATCCAGAGCCGCCTACTAAGGAGTAGAATTACTAGTGCTTGTTGTGTTGTAATTTATTCTATAAAGTGGTTCTGTTGTAGGTTGGATGTAACATTGTAACTGAATCTTAATATATTTTTGAAGTTCATATATTTAGAATGGCAAATTATCTATTTTGACCCGCTTTTGGACAAGATTGTGACCCAGTTAAATACATCAATAAATTACGAATATTGGCATGCATGTAGACTTGATGTTTCTCTACAGTTTCATTAAAAGAACCAAATTTTTTATTTTGTAGAAATTCCAGAATTATTTTTTGAATATGATAAAAAATAGTAAGGTTAAAAATATTCAACTAACTCATAACTTAGTCTAAATAAAATCCACACAAATTACAAATAAAATAGTTCTCAAAGCTGCATCTAAATAAACAAGTTCACAACCTGTATACAAACATCAATTTAAATCACCTATTACTACGCCTAAACGGTATTTCGAGAAACCGATCAGTTCCAGAAGATGGCCTACCAGATGGCTCTGCTTAACTTTCAGATGCCCCTGCTTGGCTTCCAGATGTCCTTGTACGCCTACCAGTTGACCTCCTTAGTTGGCTACTATATGGCTCTCATTGCACCCCCAGCCGTCTCTCCTCCCATGGCAACTGCCTCTCCCATTGCTTCTGCAAACATAGCAGATGCATCTAAACGGCTTGTAGTTGTGCTACGCCGTGACCCTTGTGACCCAATTGCCTCTATGAACTCGCTCATTTTATGTTGCATTGGCTGCGTTTCTGGCCTCTGCATTGCATTTGTTACTTAGTAAGCTAGTCAAAATTAGAATGAAATATAATTTTTGATGAATGTGATCGCGCAAAATGCAATGCTTTTAAATTTATAACTCGGTTTGCTACGGCCATTCAATTTCTGATCGCAATTTCACATTGCGTCTATGTCAAAAATAAAATTCTAATCAAATCATGGTTTTTAGTTTATCCTTTTTTTTTACGGTAAAAATAAAAATTTCGGCACACTTTGAAATGGTACAATGGTAGAGATCTTCAGTCTCTCCCACAGAACTTTCTCCTCCAGTCCAATCAGGACTACTAAATATCACGCATATTTTTTTGGAATCCAATCCTCTATCTGTCAAGAGGAGATCTGAGCCGTTCATTATATCAATCTCAGCCACTCATCAAAACAGATCTCAATCTCAGCCTTTAATTAAAATAATTTGATTTATACATCTGTTTCATGTTGTCAAACGTGTGAAAATCTAAATTTAATGAGTTATATCCATACCACAAAATTGTATCACTGAATCTCCTTTTCTCTCTTTATTTTCCACGCGTTTTCTCCTGTTTACACGCGTTTTCTCATTACTCCTTCCCCACGCGTCCCTCCTTTTCGACGACGGCACAGAAGAAAAAATATCGCCGATAATTTTGGTTCGTCGTTCTCCCCTCTGAACAAAATAGTTCTTCGATCTCTCCTCTGAACAAAATATCGGTTCTTCGATCTCTCCCCTGAAAAGAAGTTCCTCTCCGCCGCGCAAAATGAGTACAAAGAGCTCAGCGTGCTCGACTGGAGAGAACAAGAGAGAGCTAGCATCTGACGAAGAGTTCAGCATACTGGTATCCGACGAAGAGTTCAGCGTGCTCGACTGGAGAGAACAAACAGAGAGCTAGCATTAGCAATCGCATCTCTCTCTCTTCAAAGAATTGAGCTCTTCTTTGTTGGTGGAGATCAGAGATGGATGCGCTACGAAAGCACGCTAACAAATTGGAGCAAGTCTCCAAGCAATAGCAGGTTTTTCTTTTCGTCGATTTTCAATCTTTTCAATTTCTCTGGTCATTACCGCGTTCTTTCTTATTTGTTCTTTCCTTGGTAACAATCAAAATTCGGTTCTCAAGTGCAAAACTGGAAATGTTTAGGGCTTATTTGTAATTTATTCTTTTAAGTTACTTTTGGGTGAAATTTTATTAGGTCTTTTGAATTCACTGAATTGAACTAATATTTATAAATATAAAATGTTATAGGCAGTGAATTGACTGAAATTTATCATCAGGGCTTTTAATTTCACTGAATTGAACTAATTTATTCTTATAGGTCTTTCAATTCACTGAATTCAGTAAAATTTTATTATTAAGTTCCTTTTGTTTCTTTTCTTTTTAGTTTTATTTGCAGTTAAGACTTAAATATACAGTAGGGTACTGTGAAATTACCTTTCTTTGTCTAATCTTGTTTTTAACAATATTATAGGCAGTGATAAAGCAATTTAGCGGCAGTGGCTATGAAGGCTCAGATGTAATGGTCAGAGATGAACTCGAATGGCAGAGACACCTTCAGTTAGAGAAACTATACAACTCTACTCAATCCGACAGGGTAATGTTAAAAATAAATTTTCATGGTGCCGAACTAAGAGAGAAATCTCACTTATGATCTTGCAAAATGTCAAATTATTGTTTATTTGTAAAGAAAAGTAAAAGTAGGATGGATAATTTTTGTATTTGTAAGTAACAGAGTTATCTCACAAGGTACATTTTGTTTTACAAGGGTGTATATTACATTTTAATGTTTTTATGGGGGACACGAATGGAAATAGGCCTATAACTAACTATTATTTCATTGACCATTACAGGATTTCCGGAAATATATTGCACAGCAGGTGAAGCCTTTGTTTTGTTGGGGAATAGGCACATAGAAATCCCTATTCTTGAAATTGCAGTTGCTCTATTCCCCTTTCTTCACTCAAAACCACTGATATTGTTCAAAACCCCTTGTTGTTTACTTATAACAATAACAAAATTATACTTTGATCTTAGGAGTTTCATTTTTTTTTGTTTCGTGTTCTTTCTGGATTTTGATCTATAATCTATTATTGTTCTTAAACAGTAATGATCTACGATCTGAGATCTATTACTTTGATATCTCCTCCAGCATGGATGAAAAAGGTAAATGTTCCCTCCCATTCGAATTTCAACTTTTTCAAATACAGCCCACCTCTATATATATCAATGAAATCTCATTCTTTCAAATTGCAGTTGCTCTATTCCTCTTTTTTCACTCAAAACCACTGATACTGTTCAAAACCCCTTGCTGTTTACTTATAACAATAACAAAATTATACTTTGATCTTAGGAGTATCATTTTTTTTTGTTTCTTGTTCTTTCTGGATTTTGATCTATGATATATTATTGTTCTTAAACAGTAATGATCTATGATCTATTACTGTGTCATAATATTGTTATTCGGGTTTAATGTTTTTGGTTTCTTACATAATTACATAATTTTAGTAGTTATTAATCTATTAGATGCCCCAAAGTTCATTTATTCACTTATTATTGCTTGCATAATATGCAGGAAGTTCTTTAGCTACCTCAAACACTATACCTCAGATTTTCATATTCCTTTTCACAGTAAGTCATAATTTAATTATAAGGCGGTCTTCTTGCATAGATACACTATGTTTGAATTCTCCCAACATTCTCATTCTAAAGTTTTCTCCTATGAACTCCTTTACTATTATGTTGTTGGCCTTCTTCTTTAGTTTTGTATTGATGCTTCTTTGCTGTGATAGCATGTCTAAATTTGTAGTAATATCTTAATAAATCTGTTCCCCAGGATAAAGAAAAGGTCAATTAATTAGAACTAACCAAAGTAATTTCCTCACTGTATTGTTAAATTCCCATTCAGGCCTAATATTTTGCACACTCATAATGAGATCATAAGGGTAATTCTGGAATTCTTTCAATTTTGCACACTCATATATCACTGATTTATTTTAGAAGGGTTTAGGGTTTTATGGCATATTATAACTTGAGATATCTCAATCCTGTTGCAATTTTGCACAGCTGTTGTGTCATTTTTATTTATTTTTTCTTTCATTGGTTGAGGAAACAAGTGCACTTTACATGGGCAATAAACCTGTGCTTAAAGTTGATAGCAAGGTCTGTTTTTTTTTAAGAAAGAATTCGTAAGCATCTCCTGCCTGTAAATAACTTGAAGGTTGACATTATGCAATATCATCCTAGATATAACTATTTATGAAGTACCAGTCTACCACCAGGAAATTGTATTGACCTCATCTTTTAGTGACACTATTTATGTTCTTGCATTTATTTTGTTTAATAATTGGAAAAACAGGTAAGCATAGTGATGGATCAGATGCTGAGGTTGCTACATGAGTGTGGCTTACCTCTAGAGGATGCTAATATTATTAACTCTGATGGTGTAGCCATGAAGAAGCTCTTGCTTGAGGTAAATTTTTGGAGCTCTACTTAGATGCAGTAAGAATTTACATAATTGCTTCTTTCTTTTGGTTTCTCATTGTATTTTTTCAATCTACACTTGCAAGTCTATTTTCAAATGAAATTCAGAAATATTTTTTTCATCTGTGATTTGAATTTTCTTATCTCAATTTAGGCAAAACTAAAGATGACCATTTTCACGAGAAGCTCAAGAGTGGCAGAGAAATTAACTGCTGATTTAAAAGGTCGAATCAAATTAGAAGATGCAGGTTTTAATTGGAAAATACTTGGAAAGAAAGACCTCATAGCTCCAACGGTTGATCCATACATTTATGATTCGGTGTAATTCATTTATAATTTGAAAATAATTGTCTTTAATTTGATTAATAGTATTTGGAAATATACAAATTCTTAATTTTATGTACATAACACTAAGTACATTTACAGTTTGCACAATAATTTGTGTTACGATTAACCACAAGGAGAGAAGTGAGAAAAAAACATCACACGTGAGATAATTAACAAAATATTTATAACAGTACAAATTTCAGAGTAAGATAATTAAATTTAACAAAGTATTCGCTGGTACAGTTCAAATATCACATTTAAAGAAAATGATCAAAACAAAATTATAATTTTCACGGCAACGCATGAGCGTTGCTGGCACTTACTAGTAATATACAAATTATCTTAAAAATATTAACCTCACAGATTTTAGATTTATATAGTTGCATTTTTTTTCATCTATTTGCGTACAAAAATGATATGTTAATGTTGACCGGCAATCCGAGAGAGAATTCTCCCTGACAAGCCAATCAGTTTCCATCAGAAAATAGTCCAAAACTCAGTATTCTTGACATGCCTAGAACCTATGTTGCATGGATACGGTACGGGTATACGATACGGATACAGCGATACGACAATTTTCAAAAATCTAGAATACGATACGTCTATTATATATATTATTTTTTATTATTTTATATATTGTATTTAGATAATCATAACTTTAAATCAAATTTGTATAAGAAATTAAAGGCTTAACATAAGAATATATTAAATACTAGATTACAAACGAAACTCTAGTGTAGTGGCTAAAGGTTTTGACGCTCAACTGGAAAGTCCCAGGTTCGATGCACGCGCAGCTCAACTGGGAAGTCCCAGGTTCAATTCACACGTAGCTCAACTGGAAAGTCCCAGGTTCGATTCATGCGCATGATAGAATCCCAGGTTCGATTCACGCGCAGGGCAGAAAAAAGCGTTGTATGCGCGGTTCACAGGTATGGGCGCGGTTCACGGGCACTGACACAGTACTTGGATTCGATCCAACCATATCCAACCGTATCCAGCCGTTTCAACAGAGTATCAGCAATCGTATTGGCCGAGTAAGAATACACCATGTAACCAGATACACCAGCTGGCGTATCGGATAAGTATCGGTGCCGTATCAGTATCCGATACGTGTTCGATACGGTACGGAGCCTATATTGAAATATCCGAGTAACATAACCTAGAACTATACACTTAGCCTACCATAAAGAAAAAAGAAATAACTAGTAGATTGTACACATCATCTAATAAAATGCAATTTTATCCTGCTAAAAGTTGCGGTTCTGCTTTATCAATTATCACTAGCTACCTTCTCTTTTGCTCTTTTGATGTGTGACAATATGATATACTATATATACCAATTTCAAATTGTGAAAAACAGTGTTTCTCATGAACTAAACCCAACACCGTTCCCCAATGTTGTTTGATATGCCAGTGACAAAACCTAGATTTACTGCAAATTTATCTATAGCATAGAGCGTAAACATGCACATTAGTAAATGAGAATTTGTAGGGAACATTTACTACAATTATTTCATGTCACAGCCTAACCTACATGAATGGATACAATAAATACATATCAACCAGCCCCTAGTGCAATATTTGCTAATAACTGACATTATCACATAGGTTGCATCTCCAAATCTACGTGTTCACTGTTATGGACCCTGCTGTCAGAGGAAGATTCAATATTCATCTGATTTGCATTCATTTCTTGAACTGGAGGAGGGTTCACTACAGTCATAGGACTGGCCGAGTTGTCAGATAGACGGTTCTTCATTTCTCGGTGCTCCTGGCATATGGCGCACCAATGCATGCAACAGTGCACGGCACATGGATCACATGGAGAATTCTGACAAAAAATGTTAACACAGTTACAAGTAGGTTCATAAATGACATCCTTACCCCCCGCACCCCCTCAGCCTCCCCGCAATAAAAAAATATATGTTTCATTACAAGTGGTCAGGTTATAAGGACACAAAACTTCTTTGACAACTTTTGCAATACTTGTCAAAATAAAAAATAAAAACAATAGATATGTTCTTTGTAATTTAGACGTGCCGTGTATAAATTTGGTGAAATTTAGAACCAATCAGTCATACATCAAGCGAATTTAAAAAAATAATTGCTCACTCTGATTAGTAACCAGAGGATTTTAAAATTATCTGAATTTGATACATGACTTGTCTAAATTAAACTATAAATTTTAGTTTTGCTGACAATTTTGACATCATTGTCATGATTGTCATATATACCTTCCCTTCATTTACAGACTTCCAAATCTTTATTCTTGCTTTTCTTTTCTTTTTGGCTTTTCCGGTACCTTTCAATTGTTCAAAGCAGATCCTGGGTTTTGTTAAGCTGGCATTTCATGAAAAAGTTGTGTGCTTTATTCCATAGTAGACAAAGTTTACTACTACCAACTTTCCAGCATCAATTACTAATAAGGAATCCATGCATTTTTCTTCGTAAACAACTGATATAGATATGAGTATAATAGGTATTGGAACAGGTAAGTTATAAAAATTGTCTTACTTTAAGATGGTATTTCTTCTGGAGAGATTGTCGGAATAAGCCAGTATAAATACCGCACATCCACCAACTAAAAACTAGACCTTCTCCTATGAGAAAAGAAGTTCTTGGATCTATTCCATGGAATACTGCAGTTGCTATTGCAAGAGCTATTCCACCTTCTACGCAAAAGGCATGGCATAAGCAAGGCTTCGTCCATGGTATATCTTCTCTCATTCTCTCCACATTCCGACCAAATAGCACACATGGGCAGAAGAGTCCAGTCCAGCCTAGAGAGGGGGGGGGGGGGGGGGGGGGGGGGGGTTTAAGAGAATGTTAAGGGTATAATAAATAATCATATGAATTTGTGCTTGTAATATGCTAATCGAAACAGGTACTTAACCTGACTGGTACACAGTGACTTGCAAACACTTCTAGAGGTACAAATACAATTGAGCTCTATTCAGCTTAAAAATATATGCCCATTTACAAACAAACAGAAAATAAGTACATATATCGAGGTTCAATTTTAGACTATGCTGAGATTTCACTGTACCAAGTTGCCTTGGTCCCTCCAACCTGACAAGGAGACCTCAAGTTGAGCCAGGTCAGCTCCTAAGTCAGACCTGGTCAAGCAGGAGTTGGCCCATAAAGGATGCATATCAATTTATTTATTCCTCCAATAATTTAAGAAAATTACGAGCATTTACCAATTTCAACAAAGCAAGAGGTAAAGCATCTAATAAATTTGTTAGATTTGTACTTGTAGATTTTTCATCTAAATTGATAAAAGTGAAACACACCTGTTGAAATACATTTATTTCTGAGAAATTATTTTAGCAAGAACAGCCAGCATAGCATAATTTGGTTAGATACTACATGGAAAAATTATAATACTGTACTTACAACTGTCAGTGTCGTGCATGCAGTCAAAGATACTGCTAGTCCAGGGCTCATCAGATGGTGGGGCATAGCTCTCTGGTAGTGTCTGCCCACATTCACTGCACCGCCTCCCATCCAACTAATTTTTTTACATTAAAAAAGAACCAATAAAAGAAAGAATGTTTAAAGAAACATACTAAGTGGGAAAATTAATAATGGGGATGAACATGAGAAATATCATCTTTACCAGGGCAGAAGTAAGCATCTAAGCACCCCCCCACCCCCCCCAACCCCAATCTCAATTTTCTGGTTCCACCCCTGAATTATTTACCCTCTCTAACCATGAAGGAGGCTAAGAAGTTAGGGACTTGATATTTACTATTCTCACTGGATGTATAAGAATTTACAATTTTGCATTTTCATGAATTTACAGTTTACCTATATTAAATCCATACAATTCTGGGAAAAGATCATTCTCTGTGGGTATAACTGTAAGAACATAGTATGCATATCCAAACTCTGAAAAAAATGTCTTTGTACTGAATTCTTTTGTCTTTTTATTTGTTAATAATATTTTAGGAGACAAATGCCTACTACTCAAAAATAAAACCCGCTAAAAATGACTCGTTAGTAGTCGCATAACATAGGTTAAAAGCTGCAACTCACTGGCAAAAAGTTGAAAATTGGAACTTACTTTTAGTTAGTTTATCTAATTGCAATCCTGGTTGTCCATGGTATTAGAAAAAGGGTACATAAGTAAAGACTAGCAATTACTGGTTTTCACTTTTCATAACAAAATAACCAGTCCTCCAATTGCTAAATTGAGGCTTAAATCTGAGTAATGCATGTAAACGGTACAAACCCACAAATCACAAGCGAGAGTAGATGAAAGATACGATCAAAAGAAGAATTAACTAGAGTATTAGACAGTGATAAAAGTATTTTAGCATGACTGGAGCTCGGGAACTGACACAGATATATAGAGAAAAAAAAATGGCCAATTATCGAGAAAAAAAAAAAGAAAATATGTAGAACCTGAGGGACATGAACGGGGAGGTTGAGCTCTCCTGGTCTGATGTCCTCTAGTGGCGCCTCCGCCTGATCCTTTGTTAGCTTTACATATCTCTCCGGCATCTCTGCCTCTTTCTCTTCTCCTAGTAGTAGGTAACTACAGTTCCAAATCAGGAGATCCGAAGGAAAGTGCTCCTCTCTTTCTGTCTCTAGAAGTTAATATCCTCTCCATTTGAGTCAAGTAGAACGGGGTCAGGGACTCGAATTCACATCACCCCCGGTACCGTAATAGAGAATCTTTTACAATTACTTGATCTGGACCGTTCATTTTAACTTGGCACGAATATCAAAGCCCAATAATACTGCCCCCTCTGTCAATCCGAATCCCAAACCGGCTGGGAGTTAATCTCAAACCGTAAAGTGATGGGAATCTTTTACGGTACCGGAGAGGATATGGATCCCAGGGACTCGGGGACAGAGTCGATCGAGTCCGGACTGCAGATGCTTGAGGTAACTCAAATTTTGAGTTTGGATCCGGACCGTCCGATCAGAAGAATCTGGACCAATCCTGTTCAAAGAGAAAGCACGGGGCCTTTAATATTCGTGTAGTTCGGATCTAAATTCAAAATTTAAGTTACCTTAGTTGATATGAATTGGGGTCGGTCAGGATAAAAAAAAAATTAAATAGTATGTTTTTTATTTTATGCCGCACACAGATTGTAAAATCAAATTAACAACGCTGCTAGATGTGATTCATTTGTTATCTGATGTCAAAAATTCTATGTCAAAATCAATACCCCACAGGAAAAAATATCGTTTTAGACGAAACTGGATGCATGCCATTCAAAATTTTGAAATTATATTATTTTTTCCATAATATTTCAAACGCATCAGATATAATATCTTTAGTTAATTATATTTTCTATAAAACTTCATACTTATAGAAAATTATATTTTTATTGTTATGCTAAACAAGAAAAAAAGTGCCGATTTTTCACTGTAGCATTTAAAAAATAAATTTAAAACTTTACCACATTTTTTTTGGGAAATTCGATTCACTAACATTTCAAACACATCACATATAATCTTCTAAATCTATTATACTTTCTATAAAATTTTATATTTATAAAAAAAATATTTGTATTGTTATGCTAAACAAAAAAATGTGTCGATTTTTTTTTCACTTAAGCATTTAAAAAAATTAATTAAAACCTATACCACACATTTTTTAAAAAATGGATTCGCTAATATTCCAAACGCATCATATATAATCCTCTAAATCTATTACTTTTTCTATAAAATTTTACATTTATAAAAAAATCTTTTGTTGTTATGCTAAATAAGAAAGAACGTGTCGATTTTTTTACTAACTTATTCAGGTTGAAAGAAGGTTATTTATGGAGGGGCAGGTTAATAATTTCATATCTAAATAAAATATTATTATGAATTAATATTAAAGTTTTTACATAAAATAAATAATGAAAAGGACAAAGAGTAATTATTTATATTTAGGGAGAAATAAGGTTTTGTCTGCATCTTTGAGGGTGGAATAGAAAATGGCAGTGTAGATATCCTTGAAGTAGATGTTCAGATTAATGGTGTGTTTGTTTAATAACTCGTTGGCGTAAAGTAAAGGGAGGGAAAAGCGGAAATTTTTATTAATAGCAAAAAAAAAAATTATATATTGAGAATGAACGAGAGTTTTGCTGAAATTCGACAAATAACAAAAATATAATGGTCTATAACGTCCAACTTAGCCAAAAAATTATACTTTAACTAAACAACAACAAAATAAAAAAACATAATCCCTGAATGTTTTTGTCCATCACGGTCAGAGAGGCAAAAAAAAAAATAATAATAAAACTCTGGACTTCATAGTCCATCACATTAAAAAAAAAATAAAGCCGTGGAGACAACCGATTCGGATTCGAGACTGTTTGAGGAATTCAGATCACTCCTAGTACCGTAATAGGGAATCTTTTACAATTACTTGATATGGATCGTTCTTTTTAACTTGGCACGAATCTCAAAGCCCAATAATACTGCCCCCTCCGTTAGCCCAAATTCCAAACCAGCTGGGAGTTAATCTCAAACTGAAAAGTGAAGGGAATCTTTTACGGTACCGGGGAGGATATTTGCCCCTGTTTGAGTTCCGTCCAAAATTAAAGGTTCTCCTTAGAAGACCACCATGCACTTCTAGATTACCAGCCAGTCAACAATAATTTTAACTCTTAATTAAAAACTCATGCAGTCAAATAACGTTGGTTCAGTTTCAAAATGAATATGCAATTCATTGATTGCCTTGAATCTTGTGTCTCCATTATCCAAATCTGAATCGGTTATTTCAATAAACGCACCGCGTCACATATTCTAAAAGAAATGACAATTTACAATTGCGAAGTCGAATCGGTTGTTTTTGGTGTTTTTTTTTTTTTCTCTCAGCTCTCTCGCTGTGATGGACTATAAAGTTCAGAGTTTTATTATTATTTTTTCTGTCTCTTTAGCCGTGATGGACAAAGACGTTCAGGGATTATGTTCTTTTTTTTTCACTGTTTAGTTAAGGAATAATCTTTTGGCTAAGCTGGCCGTGATGGTCTATGACGTACGTCCCCTGGATGTTATAGACTATCACGTTTTTGTTGTTTGTTGAATTTCAGCAAAATTCTTCTTCATTCTCAATTTTATTTTTTTGCTATTAATAAAAATTCGGGGGAAAAGAGGAAGCAGAAGCATAACCGCCCGACATTTTTATTAATATCCAAAGTTTAATACAAATTATTAATTATGCCCAGACTTCCAAACTTTCGCTAAAAATACCCAAACCGGCCAGAAAATGGCCGGTTTACTCCCCCCCTAAACCGGCCATTTTCTGGCCGGTTTACTCTTTTTTTTTTTAACCCCCGCAAAAACCCCTATATATACCCCTTTTTCTCTCTCTCCTCTCACAATTCTCTCATCTCTCAACCGAATTCTCTCTTCTTTGAGGTAATTTTTTTTTATCTAATTTAATTTTTAATTTATTTATTTTAGGGTTTAGGATTTAGGATTTAGGTGTTAGAATTTAAATTATATTGTTGTAATTTAGTGTAATTAGCTAAATTGACCAATATTTAGTGTATTTTGGTCATTTTTACCAGAATTAGGCTGATTTAGCGTAATTTTACCGAAATTAGCACGGTTGACCAATATTTAGGGTATTTTGGCCCTTTTTACCATAATTATGCTAATTAAGCTTAATTTTACCGAAATTAGCACAGTTGACCAATGTTTATGGTATTTTGGCATTTTTACCATAATTAGACTAATTAAGCTTAATTTAGTGTAATTAGCACGATTGACCAATATTTAGGGTATTTTGGTCTTTTTTACCATAATTAGGCTAATTAAGCGTAATTTTACCGAAATTAGCACAATTGACCAATATTTAGGGTATTTTGGCCCTTTTTACCATAATTATGCTAATTAAGCTTAATTTTACCGAAATTAGCAAAGTTGACCAATGTTTATGGTATTTTGGCATTTTTACCATAATTAGACTAATTAAGCTTAATTTAGTGTAATTAGCACGATTGACCAATATTTAGGGTATTTTGGTCTTTTTTACCATAATTAGGCTAATTAAGCGTAATTTTACCGAAATTAGCACAATTGACCAATATTTAGGGTATTTTGGCCCTTTTTACCATAATTAGGCTAATTAAGCGTCATTTGACCGAAATTAGCACGGTTGACCAATATTTAGGTTATTTTGGCCTTTTTTACCATAATTAGGCTAATTAAGCGTAATTTTACCGAAATTAGGTTATTTTAGACATCAGGATGCCTATAGCACGGCCAGTAGTGGACGAGCCGATCAGTATCAGCAGCACGGAGCACATCAGTCCTCTCCTGTGGATTCCCCACAGCGAGCACCGAGTCTCACTAGCTTCTCGTGAAGTACGTTCATTTTCTTAGATTTTCTTTAAATTTTGTTGGGTTTAAATTTTATTATGTTATCACCATGCGGAATACATTTTTCAACGCAGGACACGGGTCTGTTAGATGTGAAGTTGCGGTGTCCTCACATGCAGTATTACGATATGATGGCCCCGTACCTCATCAGTCTGGGTCTCTACCAGGTTGTGGACATCGTGCGGACAGAGAAAAACATCATCAATGCTTCTCTCATCAGCCTGGTAGTCTATTGTCAAATTTCTTATATTACTTGATAGCTTTGTATTGCAACTAACGTCTTCCATACATGATGAACCACCGAGGGCGGCTGGATAAGGACTGGAGCACCCATTTTGATGCATACTGCGGGACAGCCCAGGATCCTCAGTATCTGGACTTCTATCACGAGCCAGATCCGATTCAGCAGACCCAGGGAGATCCCCAGTTGAGGTACGATACTTGGTACATGCAGATCTGCATGGCCAGTGTCTATCTGCGGGGCGATTACGGTGCCCATCTCCGCGACATGATCCAGACTGATGATGGTTACCATCCTAACGGCCGTTCATTCGCTCGCAACGTAAGTCACCTAAAACTACATAGTTTTTCTCTAACTTAATAGTTCATCAAGGTTTGATCTGACATGACAATTTTGTTTCAGCTTTTGGCGGGGATCAAGGAGTGCGCTCATAAGATCTCCACGATGGGCAAGAAGAACTGGCGATATCTTGGGTACCGCATCCTCAGGAAAAATGCAAATGCGGTTGAGGATGCCGGGCACGGTGGGAAGATCATCACGATGCTGCGAGACGCTGGAGAGAACATCAATTGGCGTGAGATAAATCCGACCGAGCTTGACCCGGAGCCGATTATTGGACAGGAGTTCCCACCTTCTCCCGATTCGCATCCAGAGTGGGACTACCATGATTGGGTATTGTCCAACGTTGCGTGGCAGGCATGGTACGACGAGCATGGACGTCCGATGCAGCCTCATGTATGTCATACTTAAGTATCTGTCAGGTTTTAATAAATTTCTTCATTCAGATCAAATTTAATAATTTATGTGTATGATTGCAGGGTCCGGCAGAGATGCCGTCACAACCATCACCTGCGGGGTTCGATACTTCTGATATGGAGTCCCTCTCGTACAGTCTCCAGGACTACTACGGGATATTGGATGATGAGTTCAGCTCGGCACCGAGGGTACCCCGATATGGCACAGAAATGCCGCATGATGGAGAGGCGAGTGGTAGCGGGTCTCATACTCAGCCTGCCTTTGGGACTGAGTTCGCCGCATCTATCTTTAGTACACCTCCGCCAGTACCGACAGTCCCTACGGGTGATGCCATATGGGATACCGCCGATCAGATACTCAGGTCTGCCGATGCCCCAGATGAGCCCGAGAGAGACGAGCCTGGCCGCGCTGGCGCCGGGCGAACGCCGGAGTACCGCCTCAGCGATATTCCCCCTCTCCGTTTTAGTTGTATTTTTACTAGTTTTGTACTATTTATATTTGATATACTATTTATGTTTGGTATATTTGGATTATCCTATATTTCGGTTCTTGTGTATGTGTGCTTTTATAGTACTATTTTTATATTTTACAGATAAAAAAAATTATCATGATAATGCTAAACAGAAAATATTACAACATTAAAATAGTAGCACAACATAAAAAATAAACAGAAAAGTATGTTAAACAGCAAAAATAAACTCATCAAGATTAAACCGACATTTTTATTAATATCCAAAGTTGAATAAAAAGTTTGAAAACCATCATCTGGGGTTTCAAAAGTTTGAGCTTAGTCAGAAAACCATCATCTGGGGTTTCAAAAGTTCGAATATGAAAATGTGATCACGCCTTGGTTGTAATTAACAAAAAAAAAAGGCTGAAATTTTGTAAAAATAAATAAAATATGAAAATAATGCAATTAAGTCAAAATTCACCCTTTATCTATCATTTTATTTTCGAAACGTATCATGTTATAAATTATTTTGAAAAAAAATTCGATTATAAATCGTAAGTCGTAAATTATAGAATGCCGTATATCATGTAGTTATAAGAGTATATGTGCTATATTGTTTTATGGCAAATTTTTCTGTGGACTAATACCCGATATTTTTATTAATATCTAGAAGTTGAATAATGCGGGTTAAAAAAAAAAAAAAAGAGTAAACCGGCCAGAAAATGGCAGGTTTAGGGGGGGAGTAAACCAGCCATTTTCTGGCCGGTTTGAGTATTTTTAGCGAAAGTTTGAAAGTCTGGGCATAATTAATAATTTGTATTAAACTTTGGATATTAATAAAAATGTCGGCATAACCGCGTTAGACGATTTTCTTTTGGGGAAAAGAGGGGAAATAACTCTTTGTGAATTCTATATTTCACTGCATTAAACGCGCTCGCCCCGCGTTAGACGATTTTCTTTGGGCTTCTGCGGAGCCCAGAATACCGGAATCCGGACCCAGCGACCCAAACAATGCGACACGAAGTTCCCAAACGCGACAAGCACAGAAATCAGAGGGATTCTCTCTTTGCACAGCAGGGGCGGTCCGATTAATTTAGCCCGATGTCCGGTCGTATCCGTTCGATTTTCTTGAAGATTCGTGTGAACGACTTCAAGATTACTGCGAATTGAGGTTGCACGAGTCTCGATGTCAATCGGACGGATCGAACCGGTTAATGTACCGAATATGGTCCGATGACCATCGGACTTCCCCCACTCCTCTTTGCACTGGCGGGAACCGTACCGTCAGACTTGGCCAGTAGTCCAGTACAACACCCACAAGGCCATAATCTCTCTCTCTCTCTCTCTCTCTCTCTCTCTGTTTTACTGATAAGTCTAAAATAGTCGATCGGGCATGGAAGAAGGGGATGCGGGTGGTGGAGGCGATCGATCCAGCTTTGTAATCGGTTTAATTGAGAATAGAGCAAAAGAAGTATATTTTCCCTTTCTACCTGTGACATCCCTCATTCATTTATTTGATGTAAATAACATTTTTATTAATATACTCGTTGCCCGGCATTTGCTGTCAACCTTAAATTGACAGTAGATGAAGAAAAGAGTTCATACTATTTCTTCGTTTCTGGTGATAAGCTTTCCTTTTTGTATTGCTGAGATTCAACTGTTCATTATTTTAACAAATTGTACATGTTTGTTTACTTCTGTACTTTAAGGTTGGTGTGGCAGCTTTGGATCTGAGATCGGCCTCTCTTCACCTCTCTCAATATATCGAAACGAGCCGTTCTTACCAGAATACAAAGACTCTATTACATTTCTATGACCCGATGGTCATAATTGTCGCACCAGTTAAAATGGCACCGGATGGCATGTCAGGAGTCTCTGAACTCGTCGATAAGTATTTTCCTTCAAACAGAAAGGTTTTCTATTGTTTACTTTGAAATTATAGGAAATTACAGATTTTATACTTTTTCCATATTTTTACATTTTGTGGTTAATGATTTTTCTTAGGTTACAATGGCAAGAGGTTGTTTTGATGATACCAAGGTATATTTTCTGAAAGATCCTACTAGCTCATACCAGATAGGTACTGTACTCCAGTGCATAAAATCAGGCCTTGAAAATAAAAAAGGGCACAATTCTTTGCCCTGTTTGGTACATCCACTTTCTTCTAGAACAAGAAAAAATCAATTAAACAAGCTCAACAATGAAGAACAAGTGTCATTATTGGTACACTAGTTGTGCAATAAAGCGTGAACTGGCATGCTAATGCCACTCGGTAGTAAACAATTCTTCCTTTGTTGCTACATTGTTTATTTAATCGGCTTCATCATCATATTAATTCTGTGAAGGGTGCCGCATTGGTTAAGAATTTATCAGCCAAAGAGCCATCAGTACTTGGATTGGATACATACCATAAGCAATACTATCTCTGCCTAGCTTCAGCTGCCGTTACTGTAAAATGGTAAAGTTAAAAAGTAGATACATATTTGCTTAGATAGCAACCACCATCTTATTTTGATTTGCATGTCAACTGAGCCATTTTTTGACAAACTTTTATTTTGTGATAGGACTGAGGCAGAGAAAGGCATAGTTGTCATGAACCACTCTCTAACGGTACTGTTTTTGCATATAAGTCCCTGCATGTCAATTTGTGCACTCAATTTCTCAGGCTATACTAATTTATTCTCAGGTAACATTCAATGGCTCATTTGACCATATGAACATTGATGCAACGAGGTACTTGTCATTTTGATGCATCCACGTCATATTTGTAACTAGAGTAGGGTTAAATGCACCATTGGTTTTGTGCCCCAACCATAGCCCACATCTTTATCTTTGTTCTCAAAGTTCAAACAGTCGATCCGAACCGCTCAACATAATTACCTTTAAAATGTGCTTAGAAACCAAATTTTATATTTTTTGGAAATTGTTTACTATTTTTTTAGATAGGTACAAAATCAATGCTTGTGGACCATCCAAAAACAGTGATTTTGTATCTATCTAAAAAATAGTAAAATTTTTCGAAAAAATATAAATTTTGGTCTCTAAGCACATTTAACATGGATATCATGTTGAGCGGTTTGGTTCGACTGTTTGAACTTTGAAAACGGAGATAGATATGTGGGGTATGGTACCAATGGTGCATTTTAACCCTACTCTTGTAAATAATGTAATATTATGGTAAGAACTTGTTGGCTTTGTTTACCAGTGTTAAAATTCTGGAATTAATTGAACCATTACACATCGAACTTTGGGGCACTAGCAATAAAAAGAAGAGCGTCTTTCAAATGCTAAAGACTACTAGGACTACTGGAGGGTACTTTCACTTTCTACCATCTTTCTATCTTCATTATAATTTGTAATTGTTTCTAGATTTATATATATTAGTATTTACAGGACACGATTACTTAGAGCCAACCTACTTCAACCACTAAAAGATTTAGAGACGATACATGCTCGTCTTGATTGCTTAGTATGTGTTTCTTCTTGTATTATATGATTTGGGACTTGTAGTTTTTATATATTTATTGGTTGATTGTACCAGGTCTTTCCCTTTAATAACAGATATTTAATTTTAGGATGAGCTTATGAGCAATGAAGAACTTTTCTTTGGGTTGACACAAGGTCTTCGCAAATTTCCAAAAGAGACAGGTAGGATTTATTCGTACCAAATACCATGTAAAACGAAGTTGGTAATTAATAATTTCTTTGGGCCTCGATTGGCAGATAAGGTGCTGTGTCATTTCTGCTTCAAACCAAAGAAGGTAACAGATGAAGTGCTCAAGCCTCCGAATGGAAGAAAGAGCCAAATGCTTATCTCTGACATAATTGTTTTAAAGACTGCTTTGGATGCCTTGCCATTTCTATCTAAGGTAACTACGAGTAAATAAATTTCTCTCAAGCTACTTTATGTGTTTTTTAATATCATGTCGTAACGAGTGACATTATCTTCTTGTTGGATGGCTATAGTTACTGCATTCACTACTGTTATTCTTGCTTTCTGCGTTTCTTTGACCCGTGTACCTTTCCAAATTTTACTATTACTGGTACTGCTACTGAGTCCCAACCTCTATACGACCTTTGTTTGTGTTTAGATAATAATATGGCATTCATTTCAGGTTTTAAAGGATGCAAAGAGCTCCCTTCTCTCCAACATTTTTAGGACCATCTGTGAAAACCCTAAATACTCTGAGATGAGAAACAGGTTCTTTCTTTTTCTAGTCACTTTTCGTTCTTGACCCTGTTAATTGTTATGTTAGCTCAATTCACTCTTTATTATTTTCAAACCCTAGAATTGGCGAGGCAATAGATGAAGATGCAGTGCATTCAAGGGCTCCTTTTGTTGCATGGACCCAACAGTGTTTTGCAATTAAAGCTGGCATAGATGGCTTTCTAGATGTGGCAAGGCGTTCATTTTGTGACACTAGCGAAGGTACTTTATTTATTAATTTTTTGTCTGTACTTTACATATGCTGAAGAAATTCCCTTTAAATTCTTTCGTTTGTATGCTATCAATCTTCCACCTTGTTAATAATCTAACTTGCATGAAATAATGGTCTCTAAGTGCAGCTATACATGATCTAGCTACCAAGTATAGAAAAGAATTTAACATGCCGAATCTGAAAATACCACATAACAATCGGCAGGGGTTCTACTTCAGCATTCCTCAGAAGGAGATAAGCGGGAAGCTACCGGATAAATTCATCCAGGTCTTTAGCTCTCTTCCTATGAACTCTGCAGTTTAATAAAGAGATATATTTTACTGTTTTGTGCCAGTTGTGTAAAATATGTCACTAAAATGCATTTGTAGGTTGTGAAACATGGAAAGAATGTACATTGTTCAAGCTTTGAACTTGCATCGGTAATGTTATGTGGAAGCTAGTTATGAAATATAAAAATGTTATTCATAATGTAACACATGTTTGACTGGTGTTCAATTATTATGTTTCAGCTGAATGCAAGGAACAAATCTGCTGCGGCTGAATGTTTCATGCGAAGTGAACTCTGTTTGGAAGGTTACAACTGTTTCTATGGGACAAGCCTTTTGTGAATCCTAATGAATTCTAATATGTCATGGATATTTCCAAAAATGAGAAATTGTATGACCCAAAAACAGTATAGCCACAAAATATTTTAGAGTGGGGTAACACCTGACCGGATTTTGTTTAGGGTGGGATATAATATCTGTTTACTTTGGATTGTAAACGTAATTTTCTATCAGTTTTAAAAACATCATAGAGAAAACAAGGTTAAAATATTTGTCCCTCTAGCCCCATCTTGCCCACACCTACCTCAGCCCCTGCGCATCAAAACACAAGAAATATGATGTTTGCCCCTCTAACTGTAAATTGCAAATCCCTTGCTACAGCCCTTGTAGAGAAGAGCAGTGATTGACAGAGGTAGTTTGGGCACCTTTTGAAAATATGATGCAGGACAACATTGAGGATATTCTTATTTTGAAGGGGCGCAGCTCATATTTCCTCTATTTTCTATGGGTGCACTGGTTATTGCTCCATTTGCTGAGGCATGAATAATACAGCCTATTATGACATTTGGTTGGGCTACAAATGAAAAAGACCTTTATTTCACGTCATGATGTGATTTTATGAAGTCATGTCGCAGCCTTTAATCCCTAAAATAGTCTTTTGGTTATTCATTTTAGTAACACTCACCATAATCATTAAATATACAAAGGACTAATGGATGCAATAAGAGAGGATATTGCCATTTTGACCCTGCTAGCAGAGGTGTTGTGCTTCCTTGACATGATGGTTAATTCTTTTGCACATACTGTTTCCACTAAATTAGTTGGCCGATATACTCGACCTGAGTTTACAGGTAATGTTTTATGTTTCATTTTTTGTTGGGAATAATATTCTTCAGTTTAACCATAATGAGAAAATATCACTTGTGTGAATACTGTCCTACAAACATTATGACCAATGCCCAACTCTGTTCATCCTGTTTTTTCTAAAATAAAATGAAATACACGTCCTTTGTCATTAACCATTGGCAGTTGGGGGCAAGATGAATTCTTGATTCATTCTCAGCTTTTATTTGTGTTCTCTTGTCATATTGGATTAGTTTTTCTATTTTTCTTATTTTGTTTTGTCAGAAAGTGGTCCTTTGGCAATAGATGCTGGGAGACACCCAATTCTTGAAAGCCTGCATTCTGATTATATTGTATGTTTTTCTTTCCCATTTCTGTTAGATTAGCAACTTCTATGATTTAATTCAGTCAAGACACTAGTTATTTTAACCTTGATAATGCTTAAAGAAGTAGCATTCGTTGTCATGCAGCCTAATAACATATTCCTTTCTGAAGCATCCAATATGGCAATTGTGACTGGTCCAAATATGTAAGATCCATTTTGCACTTCGGCAACATATAATGACACGTTACTTGCAATATATTGTGTTGCAGCCTTGTTTGCAGTGGCTTTTATTTAATTAGTTCTTTTTAACTTTATGAGGTAGGAGTGGGAAAAGCACGTATCTTATGCAAATATGTCTAATAGTAATCCTAGCTCAGATCGGGTGTTATGTACCGGCCCGTTTCGCATCTCTAAGAGTAACTGACCGAATTTTCACACGAATTGGTATGGAGGACAGCATAGAAAGCAATTCTAGCACGGTACTGTAATTTCCTTGAATTTTCTTTGGTCTTATTCTTGGTTTATAACTGAACAACATAAATTTTGCATAATTTTGCAAACCTCCTTTGTTCGCATAAACATTTTGCAGAAATGTCCTTGAGAAACTTTTCATGGTTTGCAAAAAGCCCTTGTCTCATGTTATCCTCTTATATGGCCAGATACAAACACGAAAGTAAAAGACTAATATGATATATTGGCATATGGACATTTAAATAAAGCATCCTCTTCTTGCTTGAGTTTAGCTATTTATTGAGCCAACACATTTTCTTAACATAAATACTAAAAGTTTGTAAACCTCTCGTGCCAAATTAACAACTCTGTATGCAATAGATTGGACTCTTGCTTTCATAACCACACTAATAGGTATTCAATTTTGAGCAGTTTATGACGGAAATGAAAGAGATGGCATTCATTCTTCAGAATTTATCTCCAAAGTATTTCTCCATACACGCCTTGAATGTTTTCCTGCATTTGCATCCTTGCAAAATGAATTGATGAATGTGTCCTCATCAAGTGTCATTTACATGAATGCCCCTTTGGTATTCAATAATTTGCAATCTTTTCCAGGCTGGTGCAACAAAGAGCATTGATGATAACAGCATTTTTCGAACATTTTACATGGTTTGCATGCAAAAAAATTATTTTCCCCCCATTATTTTGGTCTGAGGGGTTCAATTGGTTATAATTCTGCAGAAGTTTAATAGTAATAGATGAATTAGGAAGGGCTACTTCTTCGACTGATGGATTTGCAATTGCATGGAGTTGTTGCGAGCATCTCTTGTCTACTAATGCGTAAGTTGCTAAGCTCTTTTCCAGTGTGCACTTGTACGTGCATTTGGCACAAACATCTTTTGGGTTGAAATTTTGATTTGTCTATAAATATTATGTCTAGAAAGTGAAATACATGGAGGATACTTACCTTGTACATGATTAATTAGGTATACCATTTTTGCAACACACATGGAGGGACTATCAGAACTAGCTAGCTTATATCCCAATGTGAAGATTCTCCATTTTGAGGTTGATCTGAGAAACAATCGCTTAGATTTCAAGGTGCATTTCTGACAAGTTCCATTTACTATTAAATTTTCATAATATCAGTTCATTATGGTAGATTTGACTTCACATATGATGTCAGTTCAATCTGAAGGACGGACCAAGGGGGGTCCCACACTATGGCCTCCTACTGGCTGGAGTTGCTGGATTACCAAGCGCTGTTATTGAAATTGCAACGCAAATTACTTCCAAGATCACCGAAGAGGTAGATTCCAAACCCTAATATTTTTTGAGTGAGGCCAGGTACTATGCATAGCGCAGACTGGTCCGTACTATGGTTCAATATCTCCATTTTCAAAGTCCAAACAATCAATCTGAACTGTTCAACATGATCTCCGTATAAAAGTGTACTTGTAGATTATATTTTACATTTTTTAGAAATTTTTTACTATTTTTAGAAATTTTTTACTATTTTTTTAGATAGATAGAAAATCACTTGATCTAAAAATTCTAGACCATTCAAAAGTAGTGATTTTCTACCTATCTAAAAAAAAGTAAAAAAATTAAGAAATGTAAAATTTAGTAGGCAAGTACATTTTCATATAGAGATCACGTTGAACGGTTCAGATGACTATTTGGACTTCGGAAATGAAATATTGTTCTGTAGTACAGACCAATCTGCACTATGCATAGTACCATAGCCTCATATTTTTTTATCTTTATTGATAATTTGCTTGGCATGGTGCAATCCAACTGTTCTTCATACAAATTTCTACCCTTAAATTTTTTGTTTTCGACTGTAGGAGGTGAAAAGGATCGATATCAACTGTGAGGAGCACAAATCAATGCAGATGGCATACCGGATAGCACAAAGATTAATATGCTTGAAATATACAAATCAAAGTGAAGAGTATATCAGACAAGCCCTTCAAGATCTCAAAGAGTGTTATCTCGAGGGCCGGTTACCATCCTAAAATTTTATCTTTAAGCTTGCATTATTAAGCACTTGAAAAGTAGAAGAGAAAACTCTGAAGTCCTGGATCAATGAGAAATTTATTGAGCCTGTGGAATATAGATCTGATGATATTTAATCGTTGACTCTTGTGACGATTAAAAATCTATACACGTGCTATCAGTAGTTGTGTATCTCCTGCGTAACAAGATGCAATTCCGCGTGAAGACAATGTATCTTTTATCCTCTATAAAATAAAGAATAGTAATTCTAGTATACATCCTATCTTTAAAATCAATGGATGAATATCTAAAAACATAATTTTTGATGGGTATAACTAATTTCGTCTCTATTTTTAAATTTGAATAATATTTTTCAAATATATGTATCATAGAAATTGAGTATATGTTAAAATTATCCTTTCAATAATCAATTTATTTGTATATATATGAAACGATTTATTAGCTTTTGATACACAAAATCAACTGAAAAATTAGAACACAGTTGAATAATCGTTCACAAACAATGGACAGAACATTTTAAATATTTATGTCACTTGCGATGAACAATCAAAATGTTCAGTCTGTTGACTAATTTGTTAAATGAAGTTCAATTACTCCTAAAAGTACCACATAGTACGGGTGGCAAAAAAGCCCGTGGCTCGCACATGACTCACTCGTTACTCGGTCCAGAATTAACGAGTTCAAGCTGGGGCCTAGCTTGCTCGCCAACTCGCGAGCTAGCTCAGCTAGGCATCAATTTGTAAATTTGTATGAATTTGTGTGCATTTTATACTGTCTAGCTCGGTCCAGCTCGATCCAAAAGTTTGTAGAATTTATTTTCTTCTTAAAACAAGATCCAGTCAGACCCAGTGAGCCAGCTCGGGCTAGCTTGTCACGATTTCTTACTGAGATTTTAACTCGGATGCCCTAGGTCCAGTTCGCTCGGTTGTAGCTCGGTCCAGAATTAGCAAGCTGAGCTAGGACCTAGCTCGGACCGAGCCAGCTCGTTGCCACCCCTACCCCATAGCAATATCAAAATTTCAAAACCGAAAACCGGACTTTGTAATGTTGTACAGCAGATCTGGATTGCGGCGGAGAGGTTGCGACATTGGATTGTTCTATACAAGAATAACAAATGTATAACGTATGGCAAAAAAAAAAACATCATCATCCATTCGGATTATAAGTACCGCATAGCTAATTCAAGTTAAGAGCAGCAGCGGAGCCACATGAACTCAGAGGAGATATTGTCTACTCGTCCAAAAAGTTTCTAAAATATATTTTTTTGACATATTTTTTTCGGAAAAATTACAAAAGTATGTTTGTGTTTTAAATAATTATGTTCTACCCTGGAAATTCTTGCTGCGCTCATAGGCAGATTTATCAAATGCACTTATGTATAACGATAATGATGATTAGATTCAGTCTCAGGAGAGCACTCAGCAGACGGCATTCTGCCAATGCACAATTCAACACAATATTCTCTCCAAGATTCTTTGAGTGAAGTTAAACCTTTGGATAATTTCTTTTTAAGATTTTTTAAGCCAGTTAAGTTAATCTGCTTCCAAATTGTCAATCACCTATGTACAATTATACTAGATCATTAATTTGCTTTTGGCTAAAATACCAACGCTAATATATTCAGATGTCTTGCAGACCTGCAGTACATTATAGTTGTAGCTTTATAATCCATACAATTTTCAAGGAAATAGTCTTATGGACTAATTAATAAAACAACCAATAAGGCCAACTACATCTAAAAAGTTGTTAAAGGCTGAAGATTTATCAAACAATGATAAATGAATAGAACCATATTAGAAGTGTTACTACCGTTCCCCCCACTTACTGCCAGAAAGGCAATTTTAATACAAACAAAAACCCTGAACAAAATTGATAAGTGTAACAAAAAGAAATGCTTGGCTCCTATCCATTACATGATAAAAGTAACATGTTCAACAAAGCATGTTGTCACTTGAAAAAAATATACAATAACATACATTCTTAAGTCTTTTGCTAAGGTGAGCTTAAAATTTGGTGAAGTTGGCATGCCAGGGCGACATTTACCAATTTTCTTTAACCAATGGAAGCTGCATAATTCAGTAAGATTTTATCAGGGTCATATATAAGGCTCCCAATTTTTAGTGCATTATATTATAAATGGATTAGGAAAGCATCCAAACTTGTTTAAAAATAAAATACTAAGCCCCGGCAAAAGAATATAAAAAAAGTGAAGACCTAACACGGTTGAAGCCGCTGTCAGTAGAAAACCAGAATGCACCAGCAAGTCAAATTTGGACAAACCTTGATTAAACCACATGCTTTGCGGTCAGTTCATTGACCAAAAATGAGCAAAATAACACCTTTAAGCAAAATCACAATATAAGAACACAATACTTTGAGAACCAAATTGAGCCTGTAACCTAAGCAAAGGGAGGTTGCATTGGAGTCCTTTCAGTCAGCATGCTTGCGTGTGCGTATAATCCTATTGATGAATTGCTTTTCACGACTATATCTATAATATTCAAACAAAAAGTAAATAACCTTATTAAAGAGACCTTGAGAAGCGCATCAAGAACATATACACATAAAAGTTTACTGAGCTAAGCAAGCTAAAATTTAGTATTGCCAAAAGATTGCCAGCTACATCAACACTTTTTTGTATAGAATTAAAATTTGGATGGCTAAGATGTAAAGGTAACTCACATAGCAGCGCAGGAAACAGAGAAGCAAACAACACCAATGGACAAGTGGATAGGGAATGTGTCCCAAAACTTTTCCCTTTTTAGAAATACTCTCTCTGAAATGACAGTTGTCAGACTAGAGAAAAATAGAAACAACCACCCACGCGGCATGCATTCCCGAAATGAGAACGAAGAGGAGTTCTGCACAATAAAATATTATATTGAAGTTCAGAAATAAATTATTGCAAATGTCCCTCAAATTTCTGAAGCTTTTGCCAATTTGAAAAGGATATTTTCCAAATGTAAAAGATAGTGAGAACAAACCTTTTCATAAAAAAAAAAATAGTGAGAACAAACCTTGAAATATTGCTTTATGAATACTGCAGAATAGACTATCCTTAATAACATATCTGCAACATAGTCAAGGAACAAAAACTGCCAGCATACTAAAAAATTGAACTAACAATCAAAGGGAAGTAACTAAGTGAGAAGTTAAAAAAAAAAGATACTGATTGAATTCGCAGTGATCAATCCAACAGCCCCAGCAGATCTAATAAGAAGCACGTTTAATATAATATAAATAGCAGAGAATATCAGCAACCAGTTGTTTGACCTCTTAAGCTGAGTCTCATTTGCCACAGCATGTAGAAATGCCTCCGTGGTTCCTATAAATACAAATTTGTAAAAGGAGTCGCCTTATGATAAAGTATATGCAAAATTAGAAAGAAAAATATGTTTAGATACTTTAGGGGAACCAAATAAAACTCGATATTTGTGATAATAAATACTACGACAGTTGAAATAGAATAAAACAAACCATTCATAGCTAAGCTAATGACATAAAAGCAATAGTAACGAAGTGCAAGAGGGGCTTCTCCATCACTCCATTTCTGGCCATAGAGAATCCTTATTAATGCATATGAATAGCTAGGCCCAAATGCGAGCACCACAAGCCCTATAAATGTTACCAAAAAAATGGAAGTCAGACAAGATTTTTTTGTTATAATTGGCCTTCAAATAGGATGGTAAATGAACTAGAAAAAACAAACCTATCATTAAAATAAGCTTGAGAGCACCAATTAAGGAGCTCTTTAACTGAGAAACAGCTTCTTGCGATTTGTCTGACACAAACAAATAACAACATTATATTAGTATTGACTTGATATTTTATATGTAGCGCCTTAAGTTTTTCGAAATACATTTTTTTTAATGATTATTAGAAACAAACCAGAAGACAGTTTAGCAAAAGTAGCATAAGAGCTTTCTTCAAACGGAAGAAACACCATTCTAACAACTAGACTTCCTGAAAAATGTTAACAGAAAAGATATTAAGAAACATCAAACATGAATTATTGAAACAGAACATAAATTTGAATGACTTAAAATTAAAGGAACAATAAAAAGCAGTGCTTACATGCCTAATTTGTCGACAAGTCCATAAACAGCTTGATTGTAAGGTGTGTCTAGAGACACAAGCACGAGCTTTTCACCCTCTTGTAATATTAGCTTTCTAAAGGATTGACCCGTAAATATCTTGCACATGTGCCACAACTGCTTATCATATTCCACTAAAGTATTTAACCTGAAACAAAATTTACCAGGAAATTTAATCCCTTGCTAAGGGTAAAATAGCAAAGGGTGTTTTGTTAACTGGCCTTCAAGGTTTCAAAGGTAATGGAAGTAAATCAAATTTAATGGTATATGTACAAAAAGAAGGTTTTGGTGGGGTCCATTGCAGAAACTAAAACAAACTAGGAGCTTACCTAAAAGGCAAAAGGTATGCAGGCTTGAGAATCTTAAATATCAAGAAATAAGCCCAATATCCAATAAATAAGGAAGCACCATATGCCACTTGTGACAGACCAAATACAATTACTTTCTCCTGAAAAAAGGGGAAAAAAAGAGAGAATGATATCATACCATGTTTAAAAATGTATAAATTATTTGAATAGAAGTAAACAAACTTTTTTTGTAAGTATAAAAATGTTACCATATCATGTTTCCCAGCAATAAAGAAGTAAGTAGTCATGCAGCGCAGCAAAGTAGCCACAGATTCAGTTACCAACCGTAACCTTAACAGAAGCAAATTCTGAGAAAGTATGTATAAGGGCTCTGCCAATAGTTCTAATATACACGCAAATCCTGACAATTGAAAATTGTATAATATAATAATTTCATGAACTGCATACAATATTTTTCTGCCCATAAAAACCTTATATTATCCCATTTCAACCTCGCTAGGCTGAGAAATAACTCATATACTACCAACAATAGTATGAAGCAGCTGATATAAACATATAATACATTAAAAATATCTCCAATACTCCTTACATCTCCATTCAATAAAAGCCTAAAACACCAATCAATTGCCAACTTAAACAAAACAAAGAAGAAGTTGAAGGAGTATAATGGATATTTTGAGTGTTTGCATAGAAACTTTTGATGCTGAAAGTAAAGCAATTTGTAAGAAAAAGGAAGTAGTACCGTTAATTAGTATCGCTCGTGCATATGGGTCAGAAAAGCTGAGATCTTTTAACCAGAAAACAAGCCCACACCCGGCAAAAGTAAAAAATATGCCAATTGGAAAAACCATCCAAGCCACCTTTACTAACCGTGTAGCATATTCCTCAATTGATCCATTATAACTGCAATTTATACCAACCGGTTTAAAACAAAATAAATGTACTTGAAAACTTGGTACTACAATAATAACTAAAAAACCCGGAAATGGTTTGATCAGGAAAGTTGCCAGCACAATACAGGTATCTGCAGAAATTAAATTACCCGTGACGAATTTGATCATGAAAGTTAACAAAGAAATACTGACATCTACAGAAATTAAATTACTCATTACTAATTTGATCATGGAAGTTAACAGAGAAATACTGGCATCTACAGAAATTAAATTACTCATTACGAATTTGATCATGGAAGTTACTGGAACAATCATGTTATCTAAAAAAAAAATTACTTGTTACAGGTCAGATTGATCAAATTCCCAACAATTGGTAGTTTGGTACTTATGGTATAGCACCTAATTTTTATATTAAATACATAGTTCCAGCATTGTGCTGGTAACTGCACAAGTAAAAGGAGTACCTAGGAACTTCAGTACGCATGCATGCTCGCCTAAAACCTTCCCGACTCAGAAATAACACACATGTAACAAATAATTGAAATTGCACTGCATATAGCTGAAAAGGGGGACGTAAAAGAAACACATCAGCAAAGATGTATAGTAAATTTTAGAATTAAATTTAAGCATCATAAATTTGGAAAACAGAAGGTTCAAAGTTAGAGACTTAACTGCATAGTCAGCTTCAGTGAGGTGCCTAACAATCCATGAATTGAACACAAAAGGGATTCCTCTGGACAGAAATTGTGTCGCTGAAATATAACAGTCAACCAAAATGTACAATCAGGTGTGAACGTGCGTAAATAGAAAGAGAGCCAGAGAGAGAGAGAGAGAAAGAGACCCATGAGGTACTTGAAGGTCTGAACCATGTTATCATGGGCGCCTGAGCTAGTGCTCGCCATTGATCAGAGGAATAACTACCAGAAAGCAACACTATCACCGAGCTGAGAAAGAGAAATCGCCAGAAGCAAAATAAAACGCAAATTCTCCAATTGATCAAGGCGGGAAGATGGGGTTGCTAGATGGAGAGTCGGAGAGGCCGGGAGAGAGAAGTAGTGGGGTCAACTTCGAATTCAGATCCAGTGCAATACCTGACCGTGTAGAATGAGATCTGAGTCGACCGTTTCAATCTGGCACGAATGTCAAAACAGACATTTTATTCTATTTTGGGCCCTGTGAGCCGACCCGGCCCGAGCCAACATTTGGTCCGGACTGAAAAACAGCGACTCGCGACCGGCTCGTAGCTAGCCCCTGGTAGCTCGGTGAGACTCACCGTGAGAGAGAGAGGGCAGGTCGGGGTGGAGGGGAAGACTAAAGAGACAGAGGAGCGGAAGGAAGGGAGACGAAGAGGGAAGGAGGGCACATGGAATCGCCAGGTGAGGTCGCGGGTGTGAGAGAGGCGGAGGGAAAGAGCTAGAGAAGAGCGGAAGGGGAGGAAAACAGAGGATCGGGAGAGAGAGCCGAAGAGGGCTGTATATACGGGCCGGGTTCAGACTCCAGATCAGCTCATTATTGGATCTAGCTGGGCCAAGGTCGAATTCATCCGGACCGAGCCGGCTCGTTTTCAGCTTGGGCTCATATTCGAGCCGAGATTTTTTTTTTTTGCCAGTCCGTCTAAATTTTGACTCGCTGAGAGTGTTATATACTCCCTCAGAGTATATAACGCTATCTGCGGAGTTTTTAAACTCCGCACCTGCGGTTTTTTTAATCTGATCCGTTAGTTTTGACTTGGCACGAATCTCAAAGTCCAATAATACTGCCCCCTCCGTTAGCCCGAATCTGGTCCGTTTGTTTTGCTCTGCAGCTGCGGAGTAGGATACGGGTCCCTCAGAGTATATGGATTCATCAACTTCTCTAGTGATTCCGATGGAAATTTGATGGATGATATTCATTCCCTGTGATGAAAGCGAGAACTGAACCAAATAATGGAAGTTAGCTGCGCCCGATTAAAGAAATCATTTTATTTCGGGCTAAACGAGATGCATTCTCAAGCGCAGAGCAGCAAATGTCAATGATTCGGAACTGAAAAGATCGGAGAGTTCAATTGATTAATTGGGATAAAAATAAAAATAAATTGAGTCCACTCACAACATTCTTCATTCAATATTGCGTACTTTGTGACTTGTGAGATAACGAACTTCAAAAATAAATGATATTTACAGTGATTAAGCAAAAAATTAAGGAGCTGTCCATTTTCTCTTAATTTGTTGCATTCTTTAATTTATGCTATATTTTTGTTTTCTGTTTGTATATCTTTCTGAGAGGCTAAATTTCTATATTATAACCTGATATTTGAAAATATATTAATGTATTTACTTTTAACTTGAATTCTTGTGATATTAATTTACTTTTAGTACGCTTTTTTTATTTTTGTGAATGTTGAGTAGTCGAATGATTGACTCAAAGTCGAAATCCACTCTAAAACAAACTTTAGTATTTTCTTGAAAAATCATAGATTATAATACCGACATTTTTATTAATATCCAATGTTTAATAGAAATTAATTAATATACTCAGATCTGCTGGGAAGTTATAAAAATATCCGTACCGGCTATTTTCTGACCGGTACTCAATTTTTTTTTTTTAATACAGTACCGGCCATCCAGTACTTAAATTTTTTTTCTTTTTAGGATAGGCATAGTGTTATGCGCAGAACGCAACGCAAGTTTCGGTACGCTTGAGAGCGTACCTTTTAAAACCACGTTAACACTCCACGAGTAAGGGATGCAAGTGCACAACCCCTATCGTGTAGTATATTCGGGTATCGATCCACAGGAACGGTTAATTGCGAGGTTAGATTCTATCAAACTCAATCAAAAACTAGAAGTGGAAAAGGTTTGGTTTGGTGTTTAATTTCCTAAAGGTTCAGATCAAACAATTCAAGAAGATGTAATAAAATGCTAGAAGAAATGTAAATTGTGTTTTGATTATGGATAAAAGGCGTTTCCAGGGTTTCAGACTTCATCTCTGATCTGCCTCTAGTGGTACGGCCCGTACCAAGTTGGTACGGCTAGGCCGTACTTCACTTGGTAAGGCAAGGCCGTACCACCCTGGTAAGACCCGTACTGGCTTCCCAGAACAGAACCTACCAGTTAGAGTGAATGCATTCCTTTGCTGGTACCTTGTGCTAAACTCTTTAGAAAGGTTCAATAGACCATACCTAAGGTTCCTAACCCTCAACCATCGTTTGTTGGATCAAGATCTAGGTTGGAATGCAATTGATTGCCTTTTAGGGTTTCTACACCCTAGCTGGTCGATTGGAGGTCTAAGGCACCCTCTAATCTGTCGATTAGAGGAGAATTCAACCTTTCGGCTTCAATTCGAACTATTCTACCATAAGCATTTGATTTGGATGAAAGATTGAGATGATCACATGACCTTGATAGGTTCGATCTAAACCTAGAGGCACATCATACAACAATCACAGCAAGCAAAGCAAAAGATAACAAAGAAGATCACAATCAATCAAACTAAAGAGTTCATACAAGATACAAGTCAAAGAAAGTCAAAACAAATCAAGAATCGATCTCTAACCCTAGAAACTAAAAGAACTACTCACAGCACATAATCAGATCTAAAAATACAATAAAAGGGAGAGAGATAGCCATGGATCGAAGGGATCGAGAGGAGGAAGCTAGATCCGTCGAGTTTCGCCTCTTTCCTCTTCCTTCCTTCTTGCTCCTAGCTCCTTAGCTCTCTTTCTCTCTCTTACTGTGCTCTCAAATGGATCTGGAATGGAATGGAATAGCTCTCGAAATTGGAGAGTTCCCCGCTTTAAATAGCCTCTGCCAAAATTTGAATCTGTCAGGCCGCCTTTAAGTACGGCCCGTACCAAATTGGTACGGCCTGGCCGTACCAGGCGTGATGAGCTGAAAACGGCTAAGTCTGGTGAGACCCGTACCAAACCTGGTAAGGGCCGTACCTCATCATCCAAATGGCTAAGTCTGGTAAGACCCGTACCAAGCCTGGTAAGGGCCGTACCTCATCATCTGAATCGCCGTTTCTTCGTGTGTTTTGCTCCAAACCTGCAGAAAACAAACAAACACTCAGCAGTACCAAATTCTAAACATATATCGATGAAATGCACATGATTCTGGTGAATTAGGGCACGAATCTGGTACTAAAATAGGCCTAAAATAGACTAAATATGCGAGGTATCACATAGCATAATTGGCTAAAAGAAAAAGTCGTAGGAAATTCGGATTGAAGTTTGCACTCGGTTTGGTTAAGATCAAACAAATGCATTTGGTTGGATGCGTGTGTTACATCGGTTACATATATCGGTGCATCATCGATGTTTTTGCAATAAAACATCGATGTTTTATTAGCCGGGTAGTGCTAAAAAAATATCGGTGCGTCGCTGATGTTTTTGTAATGAAACATCAATGTTTTGAGTACCGGCCATTTTCCGGCCAGTAATAGATTAAATTGAGTACCAGCCAGAAAATGACCGGTACGGATATTTTTATAACTTCCGAGCAGATCTGGATATATTAATTAATTTCTATTAAACTTTGGATATTAATAAAAATATCGGATTATAATAGAACCAAATGGATTTACATTTATGAGGATTTTAATCAATATACACCTCTCGTGTCATGTCATAAAGTAATTTTGTGCGAAAAACACGACTGGATCGATTTACAGACAAATTTTGAAATCATAAAAACTGACAAATATTATTCAAATATTAACTAATATTTATGGTGAATTTATTTAAATAAAAAAGAAAATATGGAAAGGTTTTAAAATTAAACAGAGAAACAAAAAATATACTGAAGTTTAGACAGAAAAATTAGGAAGGAAAGAAGTTTTGATGAGCAGCGGAGTAATTTGGAGTTCGGATCCTCTGAAATAATATACTGTTTGATTTTCAATTTGGACCGTCTGATCAGAATCTTAATCAATCCGCCCAAATATGTAATGCACGGGCCTAGGGCTGCAAACGAACCAAACCGAATCGAACTTACCTCCAGTTTAAGTTTGGTTTGAATTAATTTCGAACGAACTCAATTTCGAATCGATCTTTTTACAAACTCAATTTCGAACTTTTACGAACTTTGTTACAACTTACGAGTTATGACTTATGACTAGGCCATAGTTCGAAATTATAACACTTTAATAAAAACTCAGGCATTCTGAATTCTAATTACACAGTACACCAAATTTTATATCAAAGTTCATTACAAATACCAAATTTTATATCAAACACCAAAGTTTAGTACAATCAATGAAAGTTCAGTAAAATCACAGTATTCAAAGTTCTCCAAACAGCCATCAGGAGCAACATCACCAAAGTTTTCAAAAATCTAAAGTATTCAAAGTACAATTTAAATATCAATAGAAGTACACAACAATAACCAAAGTCTTAGAATTATTACAAACCCAAATATTATCCTAAATAAAATATTAAAGTTCATTATCAGCAGAAATTAACGGTTCACGTTTGAGTTAATTTCGAACTAAGTTTGGTTTGCGAATCTATTTCGAACGAACTAGATCCAGTTTGAGTTTGGTTTGAACTAATTTTGAACGAACTCAATTTTGAATCAATTTTTTTACGAATTTTTTTGAATCAAACTCGAATCAAATTACGCACTACAAATTTTGTGCTGCCCTAGTATATAACGAAGCGACAGGATTCAACCTCAATTTAATTTGAGGTACCTATGAATATAACAATTCGCCATTCTTCTTTCTTCCGAGTTGCGACTGTCCTCATTCCATTCAAAAATCGAAACCCTCTCTTTCTCTCTCGCACTCTAATGGCATCGCCATGGGCTTGCGCTAGGTGCACATTTCTCAACCCCCCTTCCTCAAATCCCACCTCTTGCAAAGTTTGCCTTTCCCCTTTCTCCTCTTCGCCTTGTTCTTCCTCGTCTGTCGCCACTACTAATTGGGCGTGCCATGCGTGCACCTTCTCCAACAAACCCTCTTCTCTCTCTTGCGAGATTTGTGAAGCCAGAAAAGAACCCAAACCAATCAATCCACATGCTTTATTTTCTGATTTTGGGCTTGACCAAGATGAACTCTCTGACCCGTCTATTGGTAAAGTGTTTTTGCCACTTCAGCGGTGTACCGGTCGCAAGCGTCAGGCCCCATCGCCATCGCCATCGCCAGAGAAACTCAAGTATTCTGTCTCAGGTGTTACCTTGATTCTTTTTTTTGTTAACTTTTCAAGAAATATCTTCTTTTTACAAAAATAAATAACCTTTTTTTTTTTCCTGTTGTGGTTTGTAGGAGAGAAGAAGGATTTCTCTCTTAGGCCATGTGGCAGCAGCAGCAAGCGAATTGAATTGGGTTCAGGTCTAATTAATTTTTTGGTTTTTAACAGCATGTATTTTTATAATAGAGACTAACGTTGGAAGTCATTTCTGAAGTTTTCAGTTTTGTTTAATTTTTTCATGGCAATTTGTGGCTGTCTAATCCAAGCATGGGATTGTTAGATTGTTAAGGGCATATTTAAAAAACTTCAAGAACCTGTACTGTAGTAACTTTTACAATTGCAGTAATCTCTGGTTTTTTACTTCAATTATATCTTTTTCTCTTTTGTTCAGATGAAAACACAGATGATCCTTCAAATAAAAACAAAATCATTGTCTTGAGCTATAATGTTTGGTTCCGTGAAGATTTGGAGTTAGTAGAGAGAATGGAAGCGCTTGGGCAACTAATTCAGCTATATAAACCAGATCTTATGTGCTTCCAGGCAAGAATTACCAATATATTCTCAACATTCTCTCATGACATACCTATATTATTCAAATATTAACTATTACAGGTCCTTTTATTGTTGTCTTCTATATTTTTCTCTTGTTTGATACATTTGATGTAATATAGGAAGTCACCACAGATATATATACACTTTTTGAGAACTCCCTGTGGTGGAAGGAATATAAATGCTCGGTGCCACGTCATCTTGCTGAAAATAGGCCTTATTTCTGCATGCTGGTATTATTATATATTTTTCTTTTTGTTTCTCTTTATATACATTGTTACATCGAATCACATAATCTTATTGATTTGGGTACTTTGAGGTGTTTTATTGAATTGCATAGAAGGGAACCCAGCAGTTGAAAGGAAGGAAATGTTTAGAAGCAAGTTGCTCATCTTGTATGCTTGAACACTTGGTTTTCTTATTTGAAGTAATATATGCTGTCTACAATAGTTAACCTCATATTACTAAAGCATTTCATTGCATTTGTCATTACTCATGGTGGAGTAGCAATTTTTACAATTAACATTCATTGCAGATGAGCAAGTTACCAGTAAAATTATTTTCATGCACCCCATTCTCCAATTCCATAATGGGCAGAGAACTTTGCAAGGCAGAAATCACTCTTCTGGATGGCAAAACCCTAGTTCTAGCCACGACTCATCTTGAAAGCCCGTGCCCGGCCCCACCTACATGGAACCAAATGTTCTCGAAAGAGCGTGTGGTTCAAGCCCAACAATCCATCAACCTTCTAGAAGCTTCGCCAAATATCATTTTTGCAGGAGATATGAATTGGGATGATAAAAACGATGGCCCCTTCCCCCTCACTACAAGCTGGACTGACGCGTGGACCCAGCTCAGGCCTGATGAAGACGGTTACACTTATGACACCAAACTGAATCCCATGCTGACTGGTAATAGGAGCTTGAGGAAACGGTTGGATAGGGTTTTGGTTAAATTCACAGATTTTGAGGCTACTCAGATTGAGATGATTGGGAGGGATGCAATACCAGGGGTGAAATATTTCAAGGACAAGAAGGTAAAAAAGGAGGTGAAGAAGTTGGAGTTGCCAGTTTTGCCTAGTGACCATTTTGGTCTTTTATTGACAATTTGTAGAAAGTAGGGGTATATCAGTCAATATGCTTGACTGTAGCTTTATGTAGATTAATCCGAATGCTGTAGCTGTCTCAATTTTGCTGTCACATTTTGTAGAACTGATATGCAAGAGATGGCATTCAGCATCCTTTTGTTAGCTGCTTTTATGGGCTAATAACTACTACTTAACTAAGTGCTATTTCTTTTGTTCCTTGATTAAGAATTCCAATCATCATTTCTTGTTCTTTGAGGTTAAGCGGAGATTGATACTAATCTTCTAAAATTAAAAATTTCAATATATACCCTTACAATTTACAAATGTGAAAATATTATATTTAATCAAAGTTCAAAATCTCGTTAATTATTCCATCAAGGCTGACGTTTCAATTTGAGAAATGATATTATTATCTAAATTTATATTCAGGTGTATTGAATACAGTATACGATCTTGTAGTATAAATAATTAAAATTTGAAATTAAGACAAACAAATTTATACAGGTTGCTAAGTTAGGTAGTTTGGTAAAATAAGTTCTATTAAATGTATAAGCAGAGTATATTGCAAATTCCATAAATTATTGTTTCATTTACCAGTGGACAAAAAGAAATTGAAATTTAATTTAATAGTTCAAAATTGGAAAATCTGTTAAAAGTTTTTCCGAAGAGTTTGGGTAAATGTGATGTTTGCAAGTTCCTATGGATAAATGTGAGAGCTTTTGAGTTTTAAACAGGCTAATATAATATTTTTCAGATTTACAAGGATGTATACAATTGTAAAGTTTTAAAATGATATAAATTAAATTTCGTCTAGCTTGCCAAGGAATTACACCAAATAATAATGAAGCCGTTTAGTAGAAGAAATCCCACTTAGGTATTTGTTGCTTCTGGTTAAGTATAATCTCTCGTCGGTGCTTAATTTTCTAAATTCAAAATTCAATGATAGAACAATTTAGAATAAACATTTTAATAGAGCAGTTTTGACTTCATGAAGCGCACGGATTATAGAAACAAAACAGCGCTGCATGAAGTCAAAATTGCTCTCTTAAATTCTTTACCCACAATTTAGCGTCTCTGTTTCTAGGAAGCTCTCGTTGAAAGTAACTTTGTCTTCGCTGTTTCCTGAATTATATTGCTACAAGTCTACAAATGAATTTTTCTTTCTCTGCGAAATGCCAAGGAAAAGCACTTGCATCAGCATTGCCTATATTATATAATATAAAATTTCAAGAGAGATGCGGATCAGATCGTGTGATAATTAATAGAAACTTGAAAGTGAGGGGTCAATTATTATCATGATGATTCACGACTAATAAAATTTCAAATTCGTCCTGACAAATAAAAAAATTATTGGTACTATTTTTCTTCCCAGATTCGCCGAAATGTTTTTAGTTACCAGCTCAATATTTCAACATTATAATATTACTATTAATTTTAAAAAAAAATTAAAATTTAGCACATTCGCACCGTGATTCTGCGTATGAGTTTTCTTTTTTGTTCAATCTGAGTAAATTTAAGCTGAAAATTCTTACACACATGATAACTTTTTAATTTTGCATAAAAAAATACTAAAGTCTGAATTTTGACCGATATTTTTATTAATACCAAAAAAAAAAACAAATTATCAAATCTGCCCCCACCCCAAACTTATTTTTAAATCTACCCCAACCGCCCGTCCACTGGGCGGTCCACTTTCCTCACCTGACCGCCTAGCAGCTGGGCGGTCCGCTATTGTTTTTTTTTTTATGGCGGTTTATGTTTTAATTTGTTTGAAATGTTTTATATTAAATTGTTGTAATGATTTGTTTGAATGTTTTATATTAAATTGTATGAATATATTTATTATTTGTTGACGATTATATTTTTATAATTGACGATTATTTTTATATGTTATGTAATTGTCTAGTTTTAATATAATTGATTAGTTTTATATTAAGTTTGTTAATATTTAAATGTTTCTAAATGGTAATCTAAATGGTAAGTCTAAACAATAAAAGTAGGTAATCTAAATGGTAAGTCTAAACATGAAACATAACAGTCCAAACATGAAATATAATAATCCAAACTAAAATGCTAGAAACCTATCAAACTAAAAAAATATAAAAACCCTAACGGCGATGACGAGGGTGAAGTCCGGAGAGGTCCAACCTATCAGGTGCACGGTGGTCCTTCTGCGACGGCGGATGCCTCTGGTGAACCTCATCCACCTGCATGTCATCGTGTACCGCCTCGCGCGCCTATGAGTCCTCCCCCAGGTGTAATGCATGCTCCCCATGGATCCCCGCCTGTGTACGTAACACCCACGGATCAGCCTCCCAAGTAGGAGGATACATGGCCGGAGGCGGTGTGCCAAATATAGCAGAGGCAAAGCCATCTGCAGTCTGCGCCCCACTCCCACTGGCCTCGTCGTCGTGCTGTATGGGCTCCATATACTGCGGTCTGTGGGAGCTAGCTGGCTCCCATCCGCCCTCATCTCTAGTGAGGTCATCAAATGAGAAAACGGCGACGGCAGCTTCATCCTGCATGTAAACAATGTTAAATTAGAGACATAGAAGTAAGTAGTAAATTAATTAAATAATGAACTTTTGCTATCTCGGTCTGCTGCACTGGAACTCCATGCTTGTTGTAGTACGCGTTCCATGCGTTGTTGTTCAACACCCATTGGTGGATCGCCCAACCCGAGTCATCATCTGCAGAAATGAAGATAAATTAATAAGAATGATCTTTTAAAGAGACGCTTAATAATAATCATTTGTATGGCATATTATTACCTGCAAGAGGTGGCGGCATCTCATCAGCGTAGATAGGGGCTCTAGGCTGCTCCGGATCTGGTGGTGGAGCCTTTATCTCGCGCCAATTGATGTCCTCCCCAGCATCGTGCAACATACCAACGAGGCACCCGTCCCAGCCAGAGTCCTCCACGGTCGGTGCACAGTGTTGGAAGCATTTGACATCCTATTGTTCTCTAACTTTTTCTCGCCATGCACACCAAGCTGTGTGCCACTCCTCTAATAGCAGTCAAAATCTACACACAATGTATTTTCATTATTATTATTAGAAGATGAATAAGTAACTACAAATTTTTAAGCATGTCAGTTTCATTTAAACATACCGAACGAGCATGGATCGGGCCGAAAGGCAAGTAAGTCCTAGATCCGTCACCCGTGAGTCTCTGTCGAAGAGCATCACCATAGTCCCCCTGTAGATAAACCGTCGGCATGCCCCATCTCTGGTACCAGACTAAATATCGCAATCTCCAAGACCCGACCGGCATAGGGGCATCAATAACTGGAGGCGGGGTCCATAAGTGATCCTCCAGTGATGCAGCACGCTGGTAATGCTCCCAGAAACGCGTCCTCTAGTCGACTTTGGGCTTGTTGTGTTTAGTGCTGCAATATAAATTAATTAGTAACGTGTATGGTTGAACAAGTAATAAAATAGACAAACAATAAGGCAGTGGGTAGTTACCTATGCAGCTGGGTGGTCTGCTGCTCGCCCAACTCTGGAAAATCAGGGACATAGGCATCCAAGCCAAACTGACGGGTTACTCGATCAGGATAGTGATACTCAACTATCCAGAAACATACGCACGACCCCCGATAAAACGAGAGATATCTCTGCTCTAATGTCAGCCGGCACAAAAGGTTCTGATCGTAGAACAGACGATAGGGGTACCAGGTGATGCTCGCCTCGTGAAGCATCTGGAGCTGACCCCGGACATACGAAATCCCTACGGTCCTCCCCCTGCCTGTGTCCTCGTATGTGTGGAGAGTACCCCATATGGCACCGTACCCCAGACGTCTCTCGGGGTCATCTCCCATCCATAACCCCGCCTGGGCTGGAGGAACAGGCCGACATACCGGTATATGCGACCAGGACCATTGCTGGAGTAGAAGAAGCGGTCCGGCAATCTGCTTGTTCGTCGCATAAATTTTGGACATGTGGTGCACTTCTGGTAAATATGGAACCCTAATATTTGTAATAAAAAAATTAAAATATTTGTACAAACTTACCAGACAAGCATGACCCAAGCCCCAGTATAAGTGGGCGAGCACGGCTCCACCCCAGTTCCAGCTCGATGGCCGATCAATGTGCCTCAGCAGAGAAAGGAACATAATCGGAACTGCGTCACCGCTGGAATCGACAAACATGACGCTGCCACATAAATCCATGACAAACGCTCTCACGTACCTGTAATATAAATTAGAGACATAAATAACTACATTTTTTGTTGAATCCATAACATATTTTAATTTGCAACTGTTTGTGATTATCTCAGAACGGTCCGCTCGTTACGTGTATCGGGGGTGATCCTACGCCGATGGAAGTAACTGCGGAGCGCTGTAAGACTAATGCAGTATTTGAAATACCGGTACTCCTCTTCCTCCTCTCCCTTCTTCTTCTTCTTCTTCTTCTTCTTCTTCTTCTTCTTCTTCTTCTTCTGCAAGTCCGTCGGAGCGGCCCCCAGCAGCTCCGGTATCATGTCCATCAGGTCCGGATGGTTTGAGACACCACCGATGGAGTCGCCATCTATCCATAAACCCCATAAGGCATTGTTACGACCCCGCCGCCGGGCCGGGGCTCTCGACAAGAGAGGCACCCTCGCATCCATCCTTCGTCCCGTCAACCTACGTCGCAAATAAAAACACAAAGAAACAATACGGAATAAGCTACAAAGCTCAATAACCGGTTATTTAACGACACAGCTTCTCTATAATTGGCTTAATTAAACAACCATTCAAACAGACTGGATTAATCTACACAAATTCAAATCAAATTATGCCTGCATATTTAACCGGCGATAGCACGTCGGTCTAGGTTATCAGTAAAACAAGTCACACAGTATTTGGAATGTCTCTCACAGACCATTCCCACATTCACAATACACACAATCTCATCAGTTCACAATCAAATTCGAATCTCAGACCCGCTATCCCGTTAAATATGCCTCATAATCCAATATCCAATTCAAATATCCAATTCAACCAAAAAAACGAAAACACAGATTATAGAGAAGTCCGGTTACCTCATAGCGATCAATCCAGAAATCCAAATTAGATTGCAATCAACAGTTCAGAATCAACGCTACGTAGTCAGAATTCCAATCGGACATGAAATCAAATCTTAATCAATATCAAAATATTTCTTTTATTTTCTCCAAATTTCCTTCACATTTCCTTCTCTCTTTCTTTCTCTTTTTTTTTCATTTTTGGTATCTGTTTAATTTTTCTCTTTCCGAATCAAATAAGGAGAATAGAAGCTTTAAAGGGTTTTGAGGGAATCATCACAAATGGGCCGCGTGGCCAAGGGGTGCCACGTAGAGGAATTAAGGAGGAAGGCATGAAAGCCGCGTGGCTATTTTGGCACGTTGGCTTATTTCTCTTTTTTTTTTTTTAAGTTTTGCAATTTTACAATTAAAACCTTTAAATTTCTAATATTATAAATAAACCCAAAATAATTAAAAATATATTTATTACCGGGTGTTACAAACTTCCCCCTTTAAAAGAATTTTGTCCTCAAAATTCAAACAAATGATATTCAAATTGAACGAGACAGATCAAACAAGAATCAAATTGAATTATCAGACACTCAAAATTCAAACAAATGATATTCAAATTGAACGAGACAGATCAAACAAATTAGATAATTATCTTGAATCAAATAACTTTCAAGTAATTTTCATATCAAACTCATGAATCATATATCAAAATTTAGATTAGATATAGATAACAAATGGAACATGGACTCAAACACAGTCCGAGGAACGAATGCTCTGATACCAAAATTGTCACGATCCCGCCGCCGCGCTGACGTCACCAGTGTGATTGTCATCTCCCCAACCGGAAAGTGAAATGTATGCGTCTCCGGTCGCCATCTCTCCACTAGACCGCAAACGAGAGCTTGGTCAATATCACAGTGAGGCATGGTGGTCAACTGATACAACCCGAGATGCATGATGCACTGCTTTATCAACGGGTGACGGACGTATGGTATCTCGGGGGTGCGATGCCTCACTGTCATCATCGTCGTGTCCTGCATTTTACAATGATTTCAATATAAACGTCTAATTATCTGTAATATTAAATAATGCTATTTAAATTAGGAATACAAATCCAACGTACCTCCATGATGCAAGTGAGACATGGTGACTGACATGTGGGGTCCACAAAAGAGGACTAAATGTGTCAGGATGGTGAGGGGGATAATCTCCAAAGGGAGCATTTGCACCGGACGTCTCTGCACCGGATGCCTCTGCAAGGGATGCCGCTGTACTAGATGCCGCTGCACCGGATGCCTCTGCACCGGAATCCTCTGCACCGGAATCATGTGAACTCTCCCCCATCTCCAGAGGGGCATCCCATGCACGTCCCCGTCTAGTTCTGACCATACTACATTTCAATAAACAGAAGATTCTATCTTATAAATCCTGATTTATAAACCCTAACTTATAAACTCCAATTTTGTCAACCCTAAACCCTAATTTAACAATTCAACCCTAATTTAAACAATTCAACCCTAATTTAACAATTTAACCCTAAACCATAATTTAACAATTCAACCATAATTTAAACAATTCAACCCTAAACCCAAATTTAACAATTCAACCCCTAATTTAAACAATTCAATCCTAATTTAACAATTCAACTCTAATTGAAACAATTCAACCCTAATTTAAACAATTCAACCCTAAACCCTAATTTAACAATTCAACCATAATTTAACAATTCAACCATAAACCCTAATTTAACAATTCAACCCTAAACCCTAATTTAACAATTCAACCATAATTTAAACAATTCAACCATAATTTAACAATTCAACCATAATTTAACAATTCAACCCTAATTTAACAATTCAACCCTAAACCCTAATTTAACAATTCAACCATAATTTAAATAATTCAACCCTAAACCCTAATTTAACAATTCAACCATAAACCCTAATTTAACAATTCAACTCTAAACTTGGAAACCCTAATTTTTAACAATTAAATCGCGACGGGAAAATCAACAACCCGCACACGATAATTTAACAATTCAACCCTAATTTATAAACTTTAGTTTTGTCAACCCTAAATCCTAAACTACAAACTCTAATTTTGGAAACCCTAATTTTGAACAATTCAATCGTGTCGGGAAAATCAACAACCCGCACAAGATAATTAACAATTTAATTTTTACCAATCGTTCCAATGCCAATACAATATACAAAATATAAATTAAAAAAATTATTTAGAGACTTACTCGAAAATAATTGGATTGTCGCCGAGATGGTCGAAAATTAGAGTTCGGGTGAGAGAGAGAGAGAGAAAGAGGGAGAGGCAGAGAGAGAGTGGCAGATTTGAAGAGAGAGAGGAAGAGAGGGAGAGAGAGACTTCGGTAGTGAGGGAGGGAAAGAGGAAGGTGGTTTCGGGCGGCGGGACAGCAGAGACGCGGGACGGCGGGGAGGCAGAGAAGAAAAGAGAGAGAAGAGAGAGGGGGGTCGGACCGCTTATAAAAAAAAAAACAAGTATTTGCTATTTAATGAGTCAACAACAGAACAACTATTTAATATGTTCCATCACCGTCCACATTTAAACAAGTATTGGAGAAAGAGAAGGGGAGAGACTAGAGAGAGAGGACGAGAGAGAAGAAAAGAGATGGAAATAGAAGGGGGAGAAGAGAGAGTTCAACATGTTGTGGTAATGCGCCATGGTGATCGGATCGACCATTTCGACCCGAACTGGGTCTCACAAGCCACACGGCCATGGGACCCAGTTCTGACAGATGGTGGCAAGGCCCGAGCCCGGGTCACTGGGGCCCGTCTGTCAGGTCTAGATTTCCCAATCCACCGTGTCCTTGTCTCTCCATTTGTCCGTTGCCGTGAGACAGCTGCAGAGGTTATCACCTCTCTCTGCTCTGTTGGTGAAATCGACGGTCAAGATACCCCCATCGACCCATCACGGGTAAAGGTACTGATTCAAGAATTTCGATGAGAACAAGAAATATCACTACACTTTCAATAGCTTCTGATTTTGAAAATACTGATAAAAATGCAGGTGTCGGTTGAGTACGGATTATGTGAGATGCTGAATAATCAAGTTATAGAGCCATCTGTTATTCCAAAAGATGGAGATTGGTTTCCTGATACATCACAACTGGAGGCTATATTCCCAGAAGAAACTAGAGACCATTCTGTGACTCCCATTTACCAACAGGTGTGTATTTTGTATTTATTTTGTTTTATTTCATCTATTTCAGTGTATTGCTCTTGATTCCTAATAGAATTGTGAACTGCTAATTTGAGATGGTGCCTCTTTTAGTTTTTTTTTTAAATTTTTTTTAGTAATGTTAGAAAATAACAAAGTATACTAATAAAAAAGGAAAGAGACTTATTAAAATGTAATTTATTGAATGAAAAAAAAATGTAGATATGTTTTCTAAAGTTTAGATTGGCTGTGTATCGAATTTGATGCAATTTAGAAATCGATTGGTCATCAATTAAGTGTTGGTAAATCTCAACCATAAAATTTTCAAATCACGATAGACTACCCAATTGTTTTCAAATTGCACAAATTTAATTACACAATCTATGAAAATTATAAAAATATATAATTTCTTACTTTTTTATTTCGATAACCATTTAATCGGCTATTGTCATTGTCAAATAAATTTGTTGTCACTGTGATCTCTCATAATCTCTCGTGATGGAAAGTTTGATAAAACTAAAATCTTATTCAGCATTCTATGCAGTTTTTTGCTGCATTTGCAAATGGTTACATATAAAAAGGCGCGTCCTGCATGAAAAACGGAGAAAAATAGAATTCCATCACTAAACCAAAATATTGCTTCAAAATATGTTTATAATTTAGTTAGAAATGTTATACAGTACTATGCGTAGCGCGGATCGGTACGTACTATGGATCAGATCAATATCTTTATTGTTAAAGTCCAAACAGTCGATTCGAACCGCTTAACATGATCTCCACATGAAATGTACATGTAGATCAAAGTTTACATTTTTTACAATTTTTTTAGACAGGTAGATAATCACTTGATCTAAAAATTCTAGACCATTCAAAAGTAGTGTTTTTTTACCTTCTCTAAAATTAGTAAAATAATTCTAAAAAATGTAAATTTAGTTTGCAAGTATCTTTTCATATGAAAATCATGTTGAAAGGTTCTGATCGACTATTTGAACTTTGAAAACGGAGATATTGATCCATAGTACCGTAGCCTCACTCTGTCTTGTATGTCTATATTATATCTTTCTTACCCTGATTGTGCATTTTGGTACCTGGTGGTAATTTTTTTTTTTTTTTTTTGGGGAGGGGGGGCATGGGGGCACTGTAGCCTTGCACTAAGTTCATGCTTATTTTCAATTGCAGTCATTAATTGATCATTTATTCATTTTGCTGTCAAAATCTATATATTGTAGATGTCTATATGCATTTTTGGTGCGGAACTTGTGATAGATCATTTGAAAGCAAATATTTATTTTCTGCAATTTCATTGAAAATTTCTTTATTTTCATTTTTAGTAAGAAACAATTTCAGCTTTTAGTTTCATACATTTTTAAACTTGTGCAGATACCAACATTTGGAGAGTCAGTCGTTAATGCGAGAAGAAGATTTGCTGGCGTGATTCGATCTCTAGCAGATAAATATCCTCATGAGAACTTACTCCTAATCACCCATGGTAAAAGAGTTCATACATATATAATTTCACCTTTCTACAAGAGATAATTTAAGATTATTCTTTTTGCAAAGTCATCTCTAGCAGACTGGCTGAAATTAAATCTTTGCTGGTTCATGCCAGTAATTGAAAGTACAAAACAAACACTGGCCAAGTATACTATTTTACTCTGATTGAGCCTTAATTCATTTGTGCATGTATGAAAAAATTCATGGGTCAAATCCTCAAAAGAGTAATTGAAAGTAATCATGTTAGTTAAGCAAACCATGTGAATAACTTGTCACATACTTTTTGTAAAGTATAGGGAAATACTAGAAGCAAACGAAATTTAAAGGATCAATTTTGATGATTTTGGAATAGTTTAACTAGGGACCGATATTTATGTTTCTTAAATGTGAAATTGTGTGAATGATTAAGGGCCTAATTATCACCATCAACTTGTAAACTTAAAAGGTTGAAAATTAAATAATACTATCTGTTCTGTTATTTTTGTAAGATCCATATGGTTTGTTAATTTGGACTCGTCAACCATCAAATGGAATATATTTATTATTTATGCGAACAACTTGCACAGCAAAAAGATTTCAAATTTCTTAAAGAAATTGATGTGTCACCCACTAAGTCATAAATATTAATTGACAAATATTAATCCAAATCTATATTCGAATTTTTGTGAATTCGGATATTTATATTTTATGTTATTTTTGTTTTAATAAGAAAAATAATTTGTTGAATAATATGTTAATTTTGTTACAATATTTAAATTACAGATCTGAATTATATTCGTATCCGTATCCATTTAATATCCGATTTATACATATCTGTTTATTAATAACTGATCCGTGTCCATATTCATTTAATATAACCGTAACCGTATTTGAAAAATAAAAACAAATATGAATATAATTTTATCACTATCCGATCCATATTCAGATATGCTAAATGTTATGCCCTTCAATACAGCTTCTTTTACATTTTTCTTCCTCTAAATTACAATATTTTATTTTCTATTTCAGGTGAGGCAGTGTGGGTGTCTGTGCAATATTTCTATAGGCATGTGGAGATGTTTGTAGACTATTGTGGATTCTCTCATTTGGAAAGAAAGATATCCTTCAACTCAACAGAAGCATTCACTTCTGAGAGCTTCAATCTTCTCACCAAAAATAATGACACCGGCTTGGTATTCCGTAATTTACCATTGCCATGATAATTGTTCTATTTAGCCCTTTAATTTCGCAATAAAAGCCTTTAACTTTGTGGTTTTTTTATTAGTTATCTTTCTTTATTTATGGTTTCATTTTTGCAACTTTGTGTAAATAAGCAGTTCAAGTTCTGGTTTGTCGTAGCAATAATGATGTATACTTGACTAAAAAATAAAACAAGAATTTGTCATTATGTTTTTAAAATAGAAGAAAAAGGTGCCAGTTTTATGGAACGGACTCCGCTGCTTTTCTCTTCTGAGAGAAAAGCAGAGTCATTCTTTTCCTATCTCAACCATTCAAAATTATTAAGATCTGTGCATGAAAAAGTTTTTTTATCGAGATACGTGAATGAAAAATTTTGAATGGTTGAGATCGGAAAAGCAGAATGCTGTTTTTCTTAGAGAAAAGCAGCAAAGGCTTATCCCAGTTTTATTCTCTTCTTTCTTCTCATTCACTTCTTGTAATCATCATCAAATCAATTATCGTCATGAAAAAGGTGAAGATTACGGCTCAAATTGCAGAATTATATGATTTTTTTGTCTTTTGTTTACATATAACTGCCCAGACAGCTGATTCATCTTGTACTTTTAATAAAACTTTTCAAGTATCATATAATATATATTCGTGTTTTGCAAAAATTATATTTTACTATTACATAATGCACTCTCGTTTTATTTTAAAGTATCAGTCAAAACACATTTTTTACAGATTTTAATTTTCGCATGCACTGTCCAAATCACTCTAAAATACACATTTAATTGTTATACAATTTATATTTAAATATTATATATTGCATACTGGACTATTACATAATACATACTTGATTATTATTTCCTTTTTTGTCGAGAAATTTACTACAAAGAGTCAGAGGTATTTTTGGGTATTTCAACATAAATAATAGAAATTGTAGCAATAAAAAAATATTCTAGCTGTGAACTCGAAATACACTTCCCGGACAAAAGTTATACCAGGCCCAAAGTCAAAATTATCTATAAATGAAGGAAAACATGAACGATCAGTTGTTGCTCATTGGTGTATTTTATTTCTTGTGTATCGTAGTTGGAGCCCATTATCTTATCATCCTAGGTTGACCGCTGTTAAATAAATCTCATCCGTTCGTTGTATCAATAAATACACACAAGCAGCATCTTAACGGTGACAAATGACTGAGATTCGTCTACTTGAGCGGAAATAAATAACGGATTGGTTCGCCAGAATTTTGTTATAACTGCATTTTGTCGTTTGTAACAGACAGTTAATTAATATTGACCGTCCGATCTTCTCTGGCGATTATATTAAAGGGTTCACCTAGGACCGGATTGGCTAAGATTCTGATCGGACAGTCAGAATATAAACTCAAAACTTGGTTACTTTAGGGATCCAAATCCCCCAATGTTAGTGTGGCGCTGAACCACTGGTCATTGGTCAAGTGAATTAGTAGAAAGTAGTAGAATTTGGCGCTAGAGACAATCATGACTTTTCAAATCCCATCCCCTCTCTCTCTCTCTCTCTCTCTCTACTAGTTGATCAAATCATCAACAGAAGAAAATCAAATCCGTGCTCTCTCAAAAGTGAAAAAAGGGGAAGAGCACGAGAGAAGGTGGAATACATTAAATACAGGTATTATTTATCTAAGGCTATTGATATGTGGTTCTCATTCTTATTCTCATTCGGAGGTTTAAGGCTTCAATTTATTTTTCTTTTGAATAATCGAAACTGCTCTTATTATTGATAACCATCCGCTCTCTGATACATGAATTTTGGATAAATATCCTGAATAGGAGCTGATTAAACAAATTTTAGTTACAAGCGGTAGTAAGCTGGAGCTTGATTAGACTGATGAAAAGTTCTGATTGAAAACCAATGGATAAAAACGAGTTAGGTTTAAATTAATTTCCAGAAATTTTTTATGCTTAATACTTCAACTAATTTGGATTTTTTTTTCTTTTATTTTATAGCATGGCTTTGGATGCATCACCAGCCTGGCGTCAGAAGGCCACAGATTTCTTCTCTTCTTCTGGTAAATCAATTTTTATGTTCTGAATTCTAAGCATTAAAATAGAAGCAGGGATGTTTATAATTGTAATTGTTAGCAAATCTGTTTAATACAGGTGTCAAGATAAAGCAAGCTGGTCAATCAGCTGGAGGTAATGTAGCTGATGTGGCAGGGAAGGTGAATTCCATGGTGAAGAACAGGTGGGCCGTCTTTCAAGAAAAAAGGCAAAGCAAACAGGAGTGGGCCCCACCTAAAGAGACTGTGCAAGAACGCCTCATATCAGCGGCTGCCTCGACGACCGTGCTTCTCAGAAAGGGTTTGAACGAGACGAAAGAGAAGGTTGTTGTTGGAAAAGTAAAAGTTGAAGAGGTAATAATGGATTGTATCAAGGACTATCATTGTTTACAAAAACACAACTTTGATTACATCTTTTTTTTTGTTTTCAGGCAGCAAAAAAAACCCTAAACAACATAGAAAGATGGCAAAAGGTTTGCATTTTGACATTTTTGTAACTCTGTGAAAATTAGAAGCAGTTATTATTCTCTTTCAGACTTTTAACTAATATTGAACTTTTACAGGGTGTGGCAAGCAACGATGGTGAGTTTGTGTTGGTTCTTTATCTGATTTAGGATTTAGTTTTGATATTGGTATCAATTATATGCTAGTTATACTGCTTATCAAAACAACTCAGTTTTTTTACTATAAAAATTACAGTTTTTGGCGTGCCAATCGAAGTAGTCTTGCAAAGAGAGCAGTCTAATACAGCTGTACCACAAGTGCTGATTACATGCGTCGATTACTTAATTGTGTCAGGTGAAGTTGCAGACATATTTTTTCAACCTTTAGTTTTAAATGTTATTTGGAATGATTTTTTTGTTATAACCCGGGGTGTGATGTGCTCACCAAGAGGGTTTGGTGAGCACAACTCTAAAAGTATATCGGATCGGTTTCAAACGGTGAATCCAAACCATTGAAATCTATGTACTTCATGAGTGATGTATGTACATGCAAAATTTTGAAAGTTTCGAATTTATTTGCTACAAGGTCAAGCGGTCAAAGAAATGATGAAAAATGAATATATAAAACAACTTAAAGGTTTATTTCTTTGACCGCTTGACCTTGTAGCAAATAAATTCGAAACTTTCAAAATTTTGCATGTACATGCATCACTCATGAAGTACATGGATTTCAATGGTTTGGATTCGCCGTTTGAAGCTGATTCGATATACTTTGGGAGTTGTGCTCACCAAACCCTCTTGGTGAGCACATCACACCCTAGTTTTGCTCTTATAACCCAATCTTATATTATGTACTATTTAGGACTGAGTTCTGAGTACTTGTTCAAATCTGAAGAGGACAAAAAAACCATCAAGCACTTAATTTCCCTTTTCAATGAAGGTGATTTGTTGTTCCTCTTATGATACTTACTGCTCTTGAAATTAATGTTCTTTTGGCTTTTTTAAAAGCACCTCCATTTTTCTTTTATCACATTATGAAAATGGGGAGAATTTAGTTAAAACCTTTATTTTTTTTGCTTGCTCAAGTCATTTTGGTAAATATTTTCTTGACAGACTGGAAGGCTTCCATACCTGATGGTACCAACCCAATAGATGTGGCTTCTCTTATCAAATGTTACCTCGCAAGCTTGCCCGAGCCACTGATTACATTTGTATTATTTAATGAAATAAGAGAGGCAAGGTCTCGCATACGTGAATTGAGAAATATTTTGAAAAAACTTCCAAGTGTTAATTACATGACACTTGAGTTTGTTACTGCCTTCTTGCTTCGGGTCAGCCAGAAATCTTCTTTGAATAAGGTACACATTTGGTACATGCTGGTATTGGTCAAGTGTCCCATAGTTCCCCTTCATTTCTTATCTGTTTGTTTTCAATTAGTTGAGCTGGTACTGGTAAAAACCTGTTGAGAAGTCCATTCTCTGTAAAAGCTCTTGTTTCTACTAGTTTTTGAATGCCATCTAAAAATTGTTGTTTTGGCAAAAGTTACTCATAAGCCCCTTCTTTTTAACCAAATTCATAGTTGTGCGTTGTATGGCTGTGTGATAAATGCAGATGGATTCCCGTAGTCTAGCAATAGAAATGGGACCTTTGATAATGTGGCAAAAGGGAGATTCTGGTGAAGAATTGCGCCTTTATTTCAGATATGGCCTAGAAGGTCCCAGTAGGTCTGCTGAGGTGGCCTCAAAAGCTAATGGTTTTGATTACTTGGGTATGTATATAATCCTTTTCCCTCTTAGCATGCATAATTCAATTGTTGTTTTCTTGTTTATATGGGTTTAATGCTGAATTTCCATAGTTGGTATTTATTACTAAAATTATTTGAAAAGTTTGGCTCGTGTGGACCCCTGAAAAAATTCACAAATTGTCATGTGAACTCCAGAAAAAAGAGATATTTCATAGATATGCCCCCAAAACATGCATGTCACATATGTGCCTATGAAGTATAAAAAATATGGCGTACTCTTGTTCACTCTTTTTAGTTTTATGGTTCATCCAAATGAGGCACAATTGACAAGAACTATCTGTCATTCACTCTTCTAACATAAATAGAGTAGGATAGCTTGGGTAATGGGTACCTCCGAACAATATAGCAGAGGGCATAGTGCATTTTGCACCAATTTAGGGGTTATGGGTGAAAATTTCTTGGTTGAAAAGCCTGTGAATGTGATGGTTTTATTTTCTATATTCTACAACCACAGACTTATATTTGACAAATCTCTCTCTCTCTCCACACACCCTCCTCTATAGAAGAAGAGGATGTACAGATCCCATTAGATGATGCAGCCCCACCAGATTATGGTGTGATAGAGGTAATACAGTGTTTAATTGAGCATCACAATGCTGTTTTCACTGATGCAAATGAGACCGTCTGGAGATAAATAGTATCTGTTTTTAGTGTATACTTTGGCCTTTGTGTTGTGGGTGTGTCTCTGCATGGCAATTTTGAATTTTTTTTCTTTTCTAGTTAAATGCTCATAGGCTAATTTTGTCTGCTCTATGGATGAATATATTGTAATTGAAGAGTGGTACAGTGGATGATTGCTTGGTGAAATTGCATAGACATTTTTCTTGCAAACTTTATCATAATTCTGAGAACCTTTTGTCTCGCTATCCATATGCCATTGAAATACTATTTTCTTGGTTTTTCTCAATCTATTTTATGAGTAGAATTCATTCAAACTTTGAAAACTACAAGTCCTCTTAAATCTACAATATGCTGCAAAGTCAAAATAAATTCGAGTATAGTTTCCATAAATTGCATATGTAATAAAATCTAAATTTTAGATTTCTGAATGTCAACGCCGACAAAATTTCCAATTTGAGTATTCTGAAATTCTAAATAATATATAAGAGCACGTGGATCTTTTTAATTATAAAAAATAGGCTCTTTTGTCTGGGAATTTAGTAATTATCACTCAAATAATATCAAATCAATTTGTTGTCAAAAATTTAAATCTATTTTTTTTTAATGCTATAGATAAAAATTCGGTTGTTTCACTCTAATACAAAACATTATTTAAAAATTAAAGTAAAATATTATTTTTGTGCGGAGGTAAAATGTTGGCATTGACAGTATTTCACTCCTATAGAAACACTGTCAATGATATATAATAATGTTTCACTCTAAAATAAAAATTACTTAGAAAAATTAAAATAAAACATCGTTTTTGTGTTGAGGTTTCAATAATTTATAATAATGTATCATTCTAAAACAAAAAATGTTTAAAAAATCGAAGTAAAAATCGTTTATGCCGAGGTAAAACAATATCATTGACATTGTTTCATTCTTAGAGAAAACACTGTTAATTGTGCATAACAACGTTTCATCCTAAAACAAAATATTATTAGAAAAATTAAAGTAAAATATTATTTCTATGTTGAGACAAAATGCGTCATTGACAATATTTTTTACTATGTTTTGAAAATTTGATTATTTGATGTCAGAATTTTTTTCTTATTAAATGTTACAGATAAAAAATTAGAATGGGAGAAAATTCATAGACGAATTCGAATCAGGTAAGATACCTAACAAAATTAAGTTAGATCTGAACCGTTCAATGTTAATTTACGCAATTTTAAAACGAGTCTCCCTATACTTTAAATTCAGACCTGTACAGTGTCCAGCGGAGGTTAACAGATCCGTGTCCGAGATTTTTATTAATATCCAAAGTAAATTAGAAATTAATAAATATACCCAGATCCGCTGGAATTCGATAAAAAACTCTACCGGCTATTTAATGGCCGGTACCGTATTTATTTAGTTACCGGCTATTTAATGGCCGGTATCATATTTATTTCAGTACCGGCCATTAAATGATCGGTACCCTTATTTATTTATTTAGTTTTGTTGTTTTAGACCTTATAAATATTCATACTTCTCTCTCTCCCCCTCACAACTCAGAATTCCAGTCGAAAATACTCTCAATTCAGGTAATTTTTTTTATTTAATTAATTTTTTAAAATTTTTTTAAATTATTTTTCAGTAACATATATGTGTAAATTAGTAACCTGACAATTGTTTACCGTTTTTCAAAATGTAGTTTGTTTGTCATGGCCATGATTTCATTACACTGTGGTGGAAAGGTTCTTAGTAATGCATACGGGACTTATTACAACAAAGACCCAATTAATTCATTTATGATTCCCGATGATATCTCACTTTGGGACTTGAAATCCATGATTTACGCATGCACTGGTTATAACCCAGAAAAGTGGAACTTATAATTGACAACCCGAGTTTGCAATGGAAACCACGGGAAATATATCATTGCAAAACTACTAGATAAAAGTACTTGGAGAGGGGTGTACGGCCATTTAAAGGTCACTGGAATTTTTATAATAGAAATCTACGCCAGAAGAGTTCCTATAGAGCCAGAGTTTGAAAGTTCTGGCTAAAATTCAGTTGCGCCAACTTATACAACACAACGAGAACCATACACTGACCCAGAAATAGACAGTCCCTATACTCCACCAGCACCCCAATCACGACTTCAACCAATACTCCAAGTTTCATCCCCACCTAGACCCGTACATGTGGCGCCTTTACTATTACCGCTACCAGAACCTTACTCCAGACCGGCACCAGTAGACGATAAAATTGGGTCGAATTTTGAAAATATTAATGAAATTTCGGAGGAAGATATGCAAAGTGGTGATGAATTTGATAAAGAAACTGGGACTCTGATCACCTGGAGGGTTGTGGTGAAGATGGTCCAGTTGAAACAGCTCAATGTCACATTCGAACCAGATATGAGAATATGCCGCTTAGTGGCCGGACTGATACGCACCCATTCCCAAACTTCAATGTTGTATATGAGTTTAGAGAAGCAGATATTGGTTCCTATGGACAATGGATTTAGTACAAAGGTGAGCTGGCGTCGGACCAATATTTTAAAAGCAAAGATGATATAATTAAGAAGATTAGATAGCACAATATTACTAAGAATCAGGAATTAGAATGAAGAAAAGTGATAGGAATCGGATCCATGTGGTGTGCAAGGACCCGCATTGTGATTACGAACTTAGGAGAAAACCAGTGGGATATGGAGATGCATGGGTGATAACGAGGCAAGACAAGCCTCACACATGTAGGACTGAGTATACAAGAACCGACAATGAATGTCTGACGGCATCAATCATTGCTGATGTCATTGAGATAAGCATTAAGAAAGACCCTTATATGAGCATCAAGACAGTGGCAGACTGTGTTTTATCTGTGTATGACAATGTAACTCCAAAATACAACCGACTATGGAGGGGCCGTGAGCTTGCAATAGCCCGAATGGAATGTACTTGCAGAGGTAACCAAATGGAATGTACTTTGTGACACGCGGTTCCGGCAACCAAATGGAATGTATCCAATTAACTTCTATTATGTGCGCTCATGACTGAGCAGTTTGTCGTGACCAAAACTGGTGTGAGGACCAATTTGTTGCATACTGGTATACTGTGAACTATCTTGAAAGTACTTGGAGTGGGGTGTTTGTTTCCATTGGCAATATGCCAGAATGGCCTGCTAATACTAAAGCAAGAATTCTCCCGAGCAGAGGCAAATGCAAATGCAAGAAACGCAAATGCAGAGGCAAGAAACGCAGCAAATACGACATAAAATGAGCGAGTTATGGCAGAGGCAAGTGGGTCCGGAGGGTCACGGCGTATCACAACTACAAGCCGTTTAGATGCATCTGCTATGTTTACAGAAGCAATGAGAGATGCAGTTGCCATAGGAGGAGAGACGGTTGGAGTGCAAGGGGAGCCATCTGGTAGGCAATCTGGTAGGCCATCTTTCAGAACTGGTTTGTTTCCCGGATTTAGTTTTAGGCGTAGTAGTAATAGGTGATTTAGATGCATGTTGTGAACTTTGTTTATTTAGATGCTGCTTTCAGAACTTTTTTATTTGTAATTTGTGTGTATTTTACTGTTTTGTATGATACGTCTAATGCATGAATAGTTTGTTGAGGTGAATCAGATTGCCTCCTTTGCAGAAATTGTTGGAGATGATGCAAGTCTGACTTGGCTGCGAATTTAATTGTGACTCTGATTTATTTCTCACGCCTTCATTTAAAAAAAAAATAACACGTGACTACTAAATAAAAAGTAATTCTAAAAAATGCATACAATTTTTACAACCCTAATTCATCCAACTACAATAATACTACTTCTTAGAATCAAACTCAAATGCATCGAAATTTTAAACCCTAACAATACTACTCCTTAGAACGCGCCGTTTTTGCCGACGAAGTGATAGCCTTACCAGTATAAGTACATGGAACAAACTCATCGTCCGATGCTAGAGGCTCTGGATCAACCTTTTTCTCGAAAAATAGCCGTAGGGATTTTCCACAAAGTCATTGTCCAAAATTTCATAGCTAAGAAATTCCAACTGTATGAATGATTGACATGTCATTTTATCAGGGCATACTTGACACTTGATCTTTTTTCCCTCATTTTTACCCCGATCACTACTTAACTCTCCTCTCGCTAGGCCATGATAGGACGATCTACCTCGGTTGCTATTGGTCATCCTTTTGGCCCCTTCAAATATTATCATTTTCGTCTCAAAAATCGTCTTTTCTTTCTCTCTGTCCCTTCCTCCCTTTCTCTTGATGGAGTTGAGGTAATTGTGAGGGGGAGAGAGAGAAAGATAGGTATTATAGGGTCTAAAATAGCGAAAAAAATTAATAAATAAGAGTACCGGCCATTTAATGGCTGGTATTGAAATAAATACGGTACTGGCCATTAAATGACCAGTAATTAAATAAATACAGTACCGGCTATTAAGAACTTTTTTATGGAACCCAGCGCATCTGCCGAAATTTTTATTAATAGAAAATAAAATAAATAAATATCGACATTGAAGAATGATTTGGCGAAAATTCGAGATCAAACAAAGACGTTATGGACCATAACGGCCAGATTAGCACCTAACTACATGTGTTAGTATAACAAAAATACAGGCCGTTATGGTCCATAACGGCCAGGGACGAGCTGAAAAAAAAAAATCCAGGCCGTTATGGTCCATAACGGCTAGCTACAATAAATTTTTTTTCAAAAATTGCAAACTGAAGCATGAAGCAAAAAAAAAAAAACACTGTAGCTGGACGTTATGGACCATAACGTCCAGTTACAGTATTTTTTTTTTTAATTAGAGATCATTAGTGATCAGATTAACTGAACAATATGGACCATAACGTCTTTGTTAGATCTCGAATTTTTACCAAATTGTTCTTCAATGTCGATATTATATTATTTTATTTTATTTTCTATTAATAAAAATTTCGGGCGCATCCGAGTATATTTATTAATTTCTAATTAACTTTGAATATCTCGGGATCAGTGTTGTTCTACCATGGCTCTCTTCCATACCCCGAAATCCCTAATACTGTGCAGTGTGCACTGATCAGTGTTCTACCATGGCTCTCTTCTCCATTTTTTGCAAGAGATTTCGCAATATTCCATTTTCTGCTCTCAGCCCCTCCTTCTACTCCACCTCCCCTTCTATCGCACCAAAACCGCCAAAAATAAAAACTCTTACTTACTACGCCGTGGAGGCCGCAATGACTGCTCTGAAAGACCATCTCTACTCCACCCGCTCTCTCCCTTTCTCTCTCGCTGAGCAAATCTCTCTCAATTCTCCCATCTCTCTCTCTTCCTATCTCAGTCGCATCCAATTTCCCGCCAGTAGCCTCAATTCTAGCGACTTCCCCCAGTTTTTCCGCCGTACTTTTTATTTCAAGGAACCCATCAACGAGTTCGACTTCCTTTTCGAATCAATTGGGGTTTTTGACAAGCCAAAACCCTCAAAATCGCTTTTTCTTTCTGATGATTTGCGATTGGTCGAAGGGGTTAACCAATTGATTCATTTAGGATTTCCTTGCAAGAAAATCGGTCTTCTGTACCCCTCAAAAGCACTTTGGGTTGCCCCAAATGAGCTTTTAAGGAGATTCGAGAAGGTATGGAATTATGGCTTTTCAGAGAGAAATTGTGTTGTTGCTATTTGTCTTGCATTTCCTAAGATTTTGACTGGAGATGATGCGGATAGTTTGTTAGGGGATCTCCGCGCTTTCTTTGTGGCTAATGATGTTGTGAATTCAATGGAAAATAAGTTGGATATTTATTTCGAGATTTGTGAGAAAATTCAGATTTTTTATGAATTGGGGTCAGCTGAGGGGTCTATTGGTAGTCTTCTGAGAAAGAATGATTGGGTGATCTTCGATACAGATAAGAAAGAACTAAGAAAAAGATTGGGCTTTTTTGCAAAATTGGGCATGAAAGAGGACTTGGGGCAGTTTGTTTTAAGAAATTCTAGAAAGATTTTCAAACTTGATTTTGAGCTCATCATTTCGATACCAGAATACTTGCACTGTGTTGGACTAGATAAAAATGAGGCTAACAATGTAATATTAGCATACCCATATGTTGTTGGAAAGAATAAATTGGGAAACTTGCCCAGTATAATGTGTGCAGTTGGCTTATCAGGTTGGTTTCTCAGTAGAGTTCAACACAGCAATATCAAAAAAATTTCTCCCAAATTTGTTTCAGATGCTTTAAATTATGACTCATTAATTGAAGAAGAGTTTGTGAAAGGGCTTGAACAGGCAAAGCTGTATAGAAGAGGTACGCTTGTGAACGAGGTTGAATTTCTACAATCAATTGGGTTCGGCATGAACAAATTTACCGCTCAACTTGCAGGTGAGCTGAGTAGTACAAAGGAAGATTTACATGAACGATTTGAGCTTCTTTTAAACTGGGGTATTGAGCCCAAGAGAATCTGTAAGATGCTTAGAAAAGCCCCAAAATTACTCAATCAAAACAAGGATGTTATAAAGGAGAAGATAAATTTTTTTTGCAACCATTTGGGTCATAATTTGGATTATTTGGATTCATTTCCTGCATTTTTGTGTTCTGATTTGGAGAACAGAATCAAACCAAGGTATAGAATTCTAGACTGGTTGAAAAAGGTGGGAGTGCTTAGGAGGTCTTTTGCACCAGCCACAGTATTGGGAAGTTCTGAAAAAAAATTCATGGAGATTTTATATGCTATTCATCCTGCTGCTCCGAAGCAATGGCTCGAGAAATTTTCAAGCCAGAATCACAGAGAGTATAATAGAAAGAACTTGTTTGCTCCCAAGGTTAATTTTAAAGGGGTCCGTGCATTCAACGTCGGACCGGATTGGCCCGGATCTTGATCAGACGGTCAGGATCTAAACTCAATGGGTTACTTTAGGGAATGGCGCTGAACAGCTGGTCATTGGTCAAGTGAAATTAGTAGAAAGTAGTAGAATATGGTGCTAGAGCCGGTCATGACTTTTCAAATCCCGTCCCCCCCTCTCTCTACTAGTTATGGAATTATCAACTGAAGAAATCAAATCCCTGCTCTCTCAAAAGTGAATAAAAGGGAAATTAGCACGAGAGAAGGTGAAATACATTAAATACAGGTATTATTTATCTAAGGCTATTGATATTTGGTTGTCATTCTCATTCTCATTCGGATGTTTAAGGCTTAATTTATTTTCTTTTGAATAATCAAAACTGCTCTTATTTATTGATAAGCATCCGCTCTCTGATACATGAATTTTGGATAAATATCCTGAATTGGAGCTGATTTAACAAAATTTTAGTTACAAGCGCTAGTAAGCTGGAGTTTTATTTGTCTCTGATGAAAAGTTCTGGATGAAAACCAATGGATAAAATAAAGTTAGGTTTAACATTATATCATGAAAATTTTTATGCTTAATACTTCAACTAATTTGGATTTTTTTTCTTTTATTTTATAGCATTGCTTTGGATGCATCACCACCCTGGCATCAGTCAGAAGGCTACAGATTTCTTCGCTTCTTCTGGTAAATCAATATTTTAACTAAAAAAAAATGGGTTCTGATTTCTGAGCATTAAAATAGAAGCTGGGATGTTTATAATTGTAATTGTTAGAAAATCTGTTTAATACAAGTGTCAGGATAAAGCAAGCTGATCAATCAGCTGGAGGTAATGTCGCTGACGTGGCAGGGAAGGTGAATTCCATGGTGAAGAACAGGTGGGCCGTCTTTGAAGAAAAAAAGACAGAGTAAACAGGGTGGGCCCCACCTAAAGAGACTGTACAGCGGCTGCCTCGACGACCGTGCTTCTCAGAAAGGGTTTTGAACGAGACAAAAGAAAAGTTTGTTGTTGGAAAAGTAAAAGTTGAAGAGGTAATAGGGATTTGATCAAGGATTAGTTGTCATTGTTTACAACAATACAACTTTGATTACATCTGTTTTTGGTTTTCAGGCAGCAAAGAAAAACCTACAACATAGAACGATGGCAAAAGGTTTGCATTTTTGACATTTTTGTAACTTTGTGAAAATTAGAAGCAGCTATTATTCTGTTTCAGACTTTTTAACTAATGTTGATCTTTTACAGGGTGTGGCAAGCAACGATGGTGAGTTTGTGTTGGTTCTTGAGGTAAGAGAAAATTTGCACTGTAGGCTGTATCATGAGGTAAGAGAAAATTTGCACTGTAGGTGGTACAGCAAGTTTCCATATGTATGCATGATCGAATTCTAAAATTTGCACTATAGGCGGTACAGCAAGTTTCCATATGTATGCATGATCGAATTCTATCCTCCCCCTGTTACAAGCATCTTGCAAACGGAATGCCGTGTATGCACCACTAGCTGTCCATTTCCATAATAGGGTATCAATTTCATTATTCAAGTTAATGGTTAACTCAACTTCCGGTAATAGGGTGGTTATAATTGGTGCTACATCCCTCAGTGATATTTTCGGTTGAGTAAGCTTTTCTTCCTGTTCTAGACTCTTAATTAGGGGTTGTCCATGCTAAGCATCAAACCAGAACGAAATGGCTTCTCCAGTCCATCTCCTCTCTCTCTCTCTCTCTCTGTTTTTTTTTTTGAAAATCTTGGCAGCGGCTGCCAAGGTATAAATTTTATTGATTTATGAATAAAACATCCTTCCAACATCACACACAGTATCCTTACATCTTAACAACAAAAAAATCAAAACACCAAAACACCAAAACATCCGAAAACACATCCACAAAATTGTTGGCCTATTCAAGGCCTATGTTATTTTATTTAGTATTTTAGTGGAAGAGAGAAAGAGAAAGGAGAAGAACTCTTATGCATAAATTTTTTCTATTATATTGAGATACACTTACAAATGACATACCTCCTATTTATAGGTCATATGGTGACCTTTTACAAACCCAAAAACATAAATATAATTAAACACAACACAAATACCAAGTGCATGAATTGCACTCTCCAACATGACCCTTGAAAACATAAACAATTAATCTATCTAGAAATTCCAAATACATTCATCTAAACATTTGACTAATTGACCCATTTAATAATTTTTTTCTTTTCTCAAAAACATTAATTTCAACACTCCCCCTTAATGTTTTTGTTTGTCATACCCAATAATTCCCGAAGATAAACAAACTTGTCACATGGAAGTGCCTTCGTGAAAATGTCCGCCAATTGATCTCCGGTCTTTACATGCTTGATGAGAATTTCTTCATCTTCAACCACTTCTCGAATGTAATGATGCTTGAGATTGATATGCTTTGTTCGGCTATGAAATACCGAATTCTTTGACATGGCAATGGCGGATTTGTTATCACAAAATAGAACCGTGGCCGCATCTTGTTGCTCCCCCATATCCTCTAAAATCTTTCTCAACCAAACAACTTGTTTAGTTGCTTCACTTGCCGACACATACTCGGCTTCCGCGGAGGAATGCGCCACTTTTTCTTGCTTCTTCGAGGCCCATGAGAATACTCCTGATCCGAGTGTAAATGTATACCCGGATATACTCTTCATGTCATCCATACTCCCGGCCCAATCACTATCACAAAATCCAAACAACTCCACATCTTCTTTTTCATTTCTCTCATACATGAGACCGAAATCTTTGGTCCCTTGTATGTAACGTAACACTCGTTTTGCAGCACCAAATTGCATTTTACTCGGTTGATGCATAAACCGAGATAACAATCCCGACGCATACATGATATCGGGTCTTGTAGTGGTAAGATATAACAAACTTCCAATCAAACTTCTAAAAGATGCCGCATCGGCACCACCACTACCATCTTCTTTAACCAACTTCTCATTCACCAACAATGGTGTCATTACCGGATTGCAATTCTCCATTTTAAATTTAGAGAGAATATTTTCAGCATACTTCTTTTGAGAAATAAAAACACCATCTTCTCTTTGATCAATTTCAATACCCAAGAAATAATGAAGCAAGCCCAAATCATTCATCTCATATTTTTTCATCATGTCACTTTTAAACTCTTGCATCATTTTCTCATCATTTCCGGTAAAAATCAAATCATCAACATAAAGAGAAACAATAAGCATACCGGTTTCACCATGCTTGACATAGAGTGTTGGCTCGCTTGGACTTCTTTTAAATCCTTTGTTGGTGAAGTATGCATCAATATTGCCATACCATGCTCGAGGTGCTTGTTTTAACCCGTACAAAGCCTTCTTCAATTTGTACACCTTAGCTTCTTCACCTTCAACTTCAAAGCCTTGCGGTTGCTCAACATACACCTCTTCTTTCAACACTCCATTCAAGAAAGCCGACTTCACATCAAGTTGATATAACCTCCAACCTTTATGTGCGGCTAAAGCAATCAACAACCTAATTGTTTCATGCCTTGCCACCGGTGCAAATGTCTCTTGATAGTCAACTCCGGGTTGTTGTGAATATCCTTTAGCAACTAACCTTGCCTTGTGCTTTTGCACCGAACCATCCGGATTTGTTTTTGTTTTATAAATCCACTTCAAACCAACTACATCTTTTTCTTTCGGTTTTTCAACTAATTCTCAAGTTTCATTTTTTTTAATCATTTTTATCTCTTCTTCCATTGCATTTACCCACACCTCATCTTTAACTGCTTGCTCAAAGCATTCCGGTTCAACAATACAAAAATTGCATGTAGCATAAATATCACTTAATCTTCTAAATCTTACCGGTGTTGAGCTTGGAGAAGTTGAACTCGACCCGGCATTTGTCGTTGGAGAATGTGGTTGATCTTCTTCATAAATGTTATCATCATTTGGCTCTTTATGTGGTTCCTCGTGGCTCGGAAAAGAAATGCTCTCTACACCTTTTTCTTTCCAATCCCACTTATCTTTCTCATTAAAAATTACATCCCGTCTTTCAATCACCTTGTTTGTTTTCAAACTAAAGAGCCTATAGCCCTTTGATTTTGTGCTATAAGCCTATAACCAACAAATACACATTTCTCACCTTTATCTTCAAGTTTGTGTCTCATTTCTTTCGGGACATGTGCATAGCAAACAGAGTCAAAAACTTTCAAGTGATTCACCGATGGCTTTTTACCACCGGACCACACCTCAAATGGTGTCTTGTTCTCAACCGCCTTTGTTGGACACCGGTTTAACAAGTAAACCGCCGTGTATGTCGCCTCGGCCCAAAATGTCATCGGCAAACCCTTCTCATTCATCATGGTCCTCGCCATTTCTACAATCGTTCTATTCTTCCTTTCGGCAACTCCATTTTGCTCCGGTGTAAAACCGACCGTCAACTGTCTTTCTAGGCCGATATCCTCACAAAATTTCTCAAACTCCTTAGAGTTGTATTCACCACCTCTATCACTTCTCAATTTTTTAATTAACCGGCCACTTTGCCTTTCAACCATGCTTTGAAACTTCTTGAAAACTGAAAAAGCTTCCGATTTTTGTCTCAAAAAATAAACCCAACACATTCTTGAAAAATCATCAATAAAAGTGATAAAGTACCTATTTCCACCATGCGAGGCTGTTTTCATAGGACCGCACACATCGGTATGAATAAGCTCTATCGGTTCATTTGCCCTCCATGCCTTATCTTTGGGAAATGACTCCCGGTGAATTTTACCGAGAGCGCAACCTTCACATACATCATGTTTTTCTTCTATGTGTGGCAACCCATACACCATATTCTTTTTACTCAATAATTTTAGACTCTCAAAGTTAACATGACCAAACCTTTTATGCCACAACCAAGATAAGTCTTCTACACCAACTTTTAAAGCAACACTTTTTTCGGGTTTGAGTGTAAGTGGAAAATTTCTATTTCTCTCCATTTTCACTAATACCATCAATTCTCTCTTTTTCTCCTTTTTGTCATAAATTTTGCACGATTCACCCTCAAAGTGAACCGCATGCCCATGCTCAATCAATTGCCTAACACTTAGTAAATTTTGTGCTAATTCTGGGACAAGCAACACATCATGAATTAACATTTTACCTTTCTTTGAAGCAACGGCAATCGTGCCCTTTCCCTTAGACTTCACAACCGCACCATTACCCATTATAATTTGAGTAGTGTCGGCCGTATCAAGTTTGCAAAACATCGACTCGTCTCCGGTCATGTGATTGCTACATCCGCTATCAACATACCACACATCTTCCCTTTTTTCAACCGCTGATTGGCATGCATAAAATGTGCTTTCAACACCTTCTTTATCACTGTTTTCCTCCTCCGTATAATTGGCATTCTCTTTATTTTTCAACCTACAATTCTTCTCAACATGGCCAAATTTCTTGCAATGGTAACATTGAGGCTTTCCCTTATTCCAACAATTCTTTTCTATATGTCTTGGTTTCTTACAAAAATTGCAAGTTCGAGTTTCTCCACTTCTACCACCATGGAACGTATCCTCTTTGGTCACATTTTGGTTAGATGACTCTTTTAAATTAACTTTTGATTGAAACGCACTTTCTAGAGAAGAGTCACTAGGTCTATTCAACCTTTGCTCATGTATTTCAAGAGAACCCATTAGGTCTTGTACACCAAGAGTAGACAGATCTTTGGTTTCTTCAATAATGGCCGCAATATAATTATACTTGGGAGAGAGACTAATTAAAATTTTCTCACAAACTGATTTATCAGTTAAGTTTTCACCCAACTTTTTAATTTGATTCACCAACTCAATCACCTTAGAAAAATACTCTTTTAAAGTCTCTTTCTCCTTCATTTGTAAATTCTGAAAATCTCTCTTAAGAGTTAAAAGTTTTACGGCTCTAACCTTTTCAGTACCTTGAAACTCATTTTGCAAAATTTGCCATGCTTCTTTCGAACTTGTCGCGCCGATTATTCTTGGAAAAATCTTGTCGGTGATGGATTGTTGAATCAAATAGAGAGCTTTCGCATCTTTCTTTTTATTCTCCTTTTTTTCATCCGACGTCTCAACCTTTTCTTTTCCCTTCTCATCTTTTTTTTCTTCACAACCTTCTTCCACTATCTCCCATAAATCTTGTGAGATTAAGAGGGTTTTCATCTTTATACTCCAATAGTCATAATTCTCACCATCAAATAAAAGTTGCGCACCTTGCGGCCCCCATGCACCACTTTGCATAGCCATTCGTGCTCTCAACTTCTTTTTTTTATCACACGTCTATTAGAGAAACCTCACTTAAATACTCACACAACTTGGCTCTGATACCACTTATGTTGGCCTATTCAAGGCCTATGTTATTTTATTTAGTATTTTAGTGGAAGAGAGAAAGAGAAAGGAGAAAAACTCTTATGCATAAATTTTTTCTATTATATTGAGATACACTTACAAATGACATACCTCCTATTTATAGGTCATATGGTGACCTTTTACAAACCCAAAAACATAAATATAATTAAACACAACACAAATACCAAGTGCATGAATTGCACTCTCCAACATGACCCTTGAAAACATAAACAATTAATCTATCTAGAAATTCCAAATACATTCATCTAAACATTTGACTAATTGACCCATTTAATAATTTTTTTTTCTTTTCTCAAAAACATTAATTTCAACAAAAATATGTAAGAAGAATAGAATTATCATCAAATTACTAGACTTCCCCTTGCGCCTTAAGCAGTTCTGCATCCAGAGCTCTGCCTCCTCAGATATCCTCTCTACCAGTAGCTGTGGTGGATCCCGGTGTCCAGCAAAAATCTTGGCATTTCGTTGCTTCCAGATTGTCCAAAGAACACATAGCAACAGTGAGGCTCCCTTTCGTTTCCACTGCACCCCTCTTTCTTTAACATTGTGGATTGAGCGTGTCCATGTAGTCTGTATATCTGGACCAAGCCGGATTAAGGTGAAACCCGCTCTCCTGCCTAGTAGAAACCATACATGAACCACGAAGGGTCATAGAAAGAAAATGTGGAAAGCTGAGTCGACCGGACAATTTCCACACATAGCACGAGACATCTCGCAGCGAATGTTCCTTCGTCTCATCACATCATGTGTGAGGAGTCTGTTTTGCAACAGTAGAAAACCAAAAATCTTTACCGTTGGTGGTGCTTTGATTTTCCAAACTCCTACATGTCTATCACAAATAAGTCCCCCTTCAATCATCATCTCCTCTCTCTCCCTCTCCCTCCCTCTCCCTCCCTCCATTCCCCCATGGAAGAAGAGAATATACATATCCCATTAGATGATGCAGCCCCACCAGATTATGATGTGATAGAGGTAATACAGTGTTTAATTGAACACCACAATGCTATTTTCACAGATGCAAATGAGACCATCTGGAGATGAATAGTATTTGTTTTTACTTTTTAGTGTATACGTGTCCTTGTGTTCTTGGTGTGTCACTGCATGGCAATTTTGATTTCTACTTTTCTGGTTAAATGCTCATAGGCTAATTTTGTCTGCACTGCAAGAATATATTGTAATTGAAGAGTGGTACAGTGGATGATTACTTGGTGAAATTGCATCGACAATTTTCTTGCAAACTTTTAGCATAATTCTGATAACCTTTTGTTTTGCTACCATATGCCATTGAAATACTATTTTTTTGGTTTTTCTCAAAGATTTAAATAACGTTTATCGTGTCATAGCGGAACGGTTAAAAAAACAACGCTATTACCATATTGTGCCGCTATAGCGCTAATAGTGCCATAGCTTTTATGGTCCAAAAATGCTATAGCGGCGTTATAGCGCCGTTATAGTGTGCTATTTAGGACCCTAGTTTTCTCTTTCTATTTTGATAGAGGTTGAAAAGTAAGCTTGTATGAAGATCTTTTCAAGAGTATAATCATTCAAACTTTGTTGAAAAGTATAGTTTCCATAAATTTCGAGATTTTTAATGATAAGATGTTACAGATAAAAAAAAAAAAACCCCATTAACTGCTCATGTAAATTTACGAAAATCTTAAAACGAGTCTCCCTACATTTCAAATCGGTCCGAAATTTATGACTCGTTGTACGCCTGTTGCTCAGTGAATCAGTGTTCATTCAACCAACTTTTTTTTTTTGTGTGTGTGATATCCCGGCCCGTAGGCCCACTCATTCAATTCATATTACCCAAGATAACATAACATTTCTGTTTAGATCCAAACCGTCCGATCAGAATCGGCATAAATATTAATGAGGCAGTCCGGATCAAAACAGAAATATGATGGTACCTGAGAGGATATCCGTAGACAGTCTCATTATTAGATTCGTGCGGCCTGAGAGGATATCCGTAGACAGTCTCATTATCAAGACCGTGGTTTCTTGTCTGTTAACCTCCAATGGATTTAGAAACCGTCCGATCCACTTTAAGTTCGTGCGCACGGATTTTGAATCTTAAAACAGATCGGACGATTATCGAACCCATCGAACTCACTTTGAGTCCGATGGGCATCGGACCCAAATTGGTTCCTCCTTAAAGATGAAGAGGCCAGCTTTCCAAGTTTTGATCCAGTCATCCAGACCGTTTGTGCAATGTCCAACGGAGGTTAACAGACAAGAAATTATGACCACGGTCCGCTCAAGAATTCATATTACCTAAGGTAACAGAGCATTTCTGTTTACATCTGGACTGTCCAATTAGAATTGGTCCGGATTCTGATCAGACGGTCCGACTCTAAACTGAAATATATGTAACCTCAGAGGATATGGACTCGGACGGGATTCCTCAAAGAGTCGAAGGTCAAAACCCTACCTCTAAATCCCTAATACCGTGCACTGATCAGTGTTCCGCCATGGCTCTTTTCTCCATTTTGTGCAAGAGATCTCGCAATGTTCCATTTTTCGCTCTTAACCCCTCCTACTCCACCTCCCCTTCTCTAGCACCAAAACCACCGAAAATAAAAGCTCTTACTTCATACCATCGAAAATTAGCCATGGAGGCCGCCATGACTGCTCTGAAAGACTATCTCTACTCCACCCGCTATCTCCCTTTATCTCTCTCTGAGCAAATCTCTCTCAATTCTCCCATTTCTCTCTCGTCCTATCTCTGTCGCCTCCAGTTTCCCACCAGTAGCTTCAATTCTAGCGACTTCCCCCAGTTTTTCCGCCGTTCTTTTTCTTTCAAGGAACCCATCAACGAGTTCGACTTCTTTTTCGAATCAATTGGGGTTTTTCACAAGCCAAAACCCTCGGAATCGCTTTTTCTTTCTGACGATTTGCGATTGGTCGAAGGGGTTAACCAATTGATTCGTTTAGGATTTCCTTACAAGAAAATCGGTCTTCTGTGCCCCTCAAAAGCACTTTGGGTTGCCCCTAATGAGCTTTCAAGGAGATTTGAGAAAGTAGCGCATTCTAGCTTTTTAAGGAGAAATTGTATCGTTGCTATTTGTCTTGCATTTCCTAAGGTTTTAACTAGAGACGATGCGGATAGTTTGTTAGGGGATCTCCGCGCTTTCTTTGTGGATAATGATGTTGTGAATTCGATGGGAAATGAGGTTGATAATTATTTGGATATCTGTGAGAAAATTCAGATTTTTTATGAACTGGGATCAGCTGAGGGGTCCATTGGCAGTCTTCTGAGAGAGAATGATTGGGTGATTTTTGATACAGATAAGAAAGAACTAAGAAAAAGACTGGACTTTTTTGCAAAATTGGGCATGAAAGAGGATTTGGGGCAGTTTCTTTTAAGAAATTCTAGAGAGATTCTTAAACTTGATTTTGAGCTCACCATTTCAATACCAGAATACTTGCACTATGTTGGACTAGAAGAAAATGAGGCTAACAATGTAATATTAGCATACCCATATGTTGTTGGAAAGAATAAATTGGGAAACTTGCCCAGTATAATGTGTGCAGTTGGCTTATCAGATTGGTTTCTCAGTGGAGTACAACACAGCAATATCAAACTTTTTTCTCCTATATTTGTTTCAGATGCTTTAAATTATGATTCAGCAATTGAGGAAGAGTTTGTGAAAGGGCTTGAACAGGCAAAACTGCATAAAAGGGGGAAACTTGTTATTTACAAGGTTGAATTTCTACAATCAATTGGGTTCGGCATGAACAAATTTACTGCTCGATTTGCAGCTGCACTGAGCGGTTCAAAGGAAGATTTACATGAACGTTTTGAGCTGCTTTTAAACCAGGGAATTGAGCCCAAGAGAATCTGTAAGATGCTTAGAAAAGCCCCAAAATTACTCAATCAAAGCAAGAATAGTATAATGGAGAAGATAACTTTTCTTTGCAACCATCTGGGTCATAATTTGGATTATTTGGATTCATTTCCTGCATTTTTGTGTTTTGATTTGGAGAACAGAATCAAACCAAGGTATAGAATTCTAGACTGGTTGAAAGAGGTGGGAGTGCTGACGAGGTCTTTTGCACCAGCCACAGTATTGGCAGGTTCTGAAAAAAAATTCATGGAGATTTTATATGCTATTGATCCTGCTGCTCCGAAGCAATGGCTCGAGAATTTTTCAAGCCGGAATCACAGGGAGAATTTTAGAAAGAACTTATTTGCTCCCAAGGTTAATTTTGGTTTTCCTTTAGTAGTAAAGAGCAACTGATTATGAGAGATTTTTAGTCTTTTCGATCTTCTCTGTGTTTAAATCATAGCAAGGGACCAGTTTAATGCATTTTTGGGTTTGGGTTTGATTTCCCAAATTGACATATATATCAAATCAAACAAAGGTCTGACCTTGAACTAAATCATTTGTTTTTAAGAGTTTGGAATGGCCTTCTTTCTGTGAATATGAATTATACCAGGAAGTTGCCGATTTCAAATACAATGAAACGAATTTTGCTCTTTTGCCTAATGATGTAATATTATGCATGTACAACGAATACAGCTTCATGTCAACTGAATTCTTGATATATTCGATAAGTTATTGGTTGGTTATTAACAATTTGATATCATAATCAGAATAAGAAGTCTTTTCAAATGACTGTCCAAAATTTAATGAAATTACAGCTATTGTAGAGCTGATTTTTAGCATGTTATTCCCCCTCATGAGCTTTCCACTAAGCTGCCGTTAATACGAAAAGGAAAAATATATTTATAAAGACTTGAGTAAGAAGGAACGAGAGAAATTAATAAGGAAAAATGGGTATAAAAAGGAGGAGAGAAATTAATTATATATTGATTTCAATTGATGCTGCAACAAAATAGAGACTTGAATAAGAAAAGTAGAAGAAAATAGGGGACTGGGTTCCAAAAAACTAAGAATTAGAGAGGGAGGGAGAAACTAAGAATTGTTTTATTTAGCGAATGGTATGATTAACCTTTCTGAGTTCCTCTGTTTCGAATAGAACTAACAATCTTTTTTTTTTAGGAAAGTAGAACTAAATCAGTCATACGTAGGGGGATGGCACAAAAGCCCATCGGCCTGTCGGCCCAGCTATGCTTGCTTGGCCCAGCCTTTTACCCGGTTGGTCCGACACTGTAATAGGCCGGGTCTAAGGACGGGCCAGGTCAGGCCTGGGCTTAAGCCGAAGCCCACAGGCAGCCCGTTGGGCCTATATTTTAATTTTATATTGTGCATTTGATTGTGTTAAATTTTATTTTGTGCATCTGATTATGTTAAATTATATTTTGTGCATTTGATTGTGTTAAATTTTCTTTTATTGGGCTGGGACGGGCATACAGGTACGGGCTGGGTAAGGCAGCCCATGGGCATGGGCGGGCAGGCGTGGGCATTGGGGAAAAGCCCATGGGCGGGCTGGGCATAGATTTTGAGGCCCATTAGATTTTAATAGGCAGGCCAGGCATGGGCTTAGCAAAATACCCGTGGGCACGGCCCATTGCCATCCCTAGTCATACTCATACCGGTCGGTTGGTCTGAGTTCTTGTCTATATTTTTAATTCAATTTATAATTATTAGGCTTTGTAATTCTTAATTCATAATCAATTATCATAATATAAAATTTGTTAAATTATATATTTTTTTTAGATAGTTGGATTTTTACAAGTTTCATTAACAACAAAATAATGTCAATAATACAAGTAAAACATAACCCAAGTAAAAAATTAATATAAATGAAAATCTTAACAAAAATCTAAATATAACAATATCCATGCAAATGCAATAGTATTATAATAATCGAATATAATATGCTAGCTAACAAATAAGAACTTCATTCATAATATAATATCACTAATATTATAATAAATAATTATATACTTTTTTTCAACGATGAATATGTATAGTTTATTTTCAAAATGATGTCGCCTCAAAATATAGTTTAGAATTCCTAAAAAAAATATAAAAATATAAAAATCAATTATATTACACGTTGAATAGGATTTACATTGTTTATTTATAATATGTGCAAGTTAATTACAATTTAATTCTCACCTCAAATAAAATTTAATTATTTTAAAAAATCAGGTTGGGTGGTTCGAGTCTGAATCTTATGCATTACCTCACCATTTGAGTTTGAATCTGAATTGTTCGATCAAAATTTGGACCAATCCGACCCACTTTTGTAATGCATAAGGTCTTTAAGATTTGTGGTAACACGTTTGAGAGCTATGTTGTTCGGATACTTCATATTGACTTTCGTACTCATATTGGACCCGTATCGGATACCAATATGCGTCCGATATGGCACCAATACGCATCCGATACGTCAGCTGGTATATCCGCTTACATGGTGTATCCTTACTTGGCCGATACAGTCGCCGATACTCTGTTGAAACTCATGGGTACGGTCGGATCAAATCCAAAAACCGTGTCTGTGTCTGCACCTGTGAACCGCGCATACACCGGCGCAAATGAGTTTTTTTTTTCTGCCCTGCGTGAATCTAACATAGGACTTTCCAGTTGAGCATCCAATCCTTTAACCACACTAAAGTTTTGTTTGTTATATATTCTAGTAACTATAGTATTTAATATAATCTTATGTTAAGCCTTTAATTTTTTGTACAAATTTGATTTAAGTTATGATTATCTAAATACAATATTAAAATAATATATGTAATAGACGTATCGTATTCTAGATTTTTGAAATTATCGTATCGCTGTATTGTTGTATCTGTATCGTATCCGATACGATACGCGTACCCGTATCCATGCAACATAGTTTGAGTGTTCGGATCCTGTGAAGTAACTCAAATTTTGAGTTTAGATCCGAAAATACATACTTCAATTTAATATTTGTGTCAAAATAGATCTGACAGTACATATCCAAACTCAACATTTGAGTCCGAAATTTTTATCAATCGAAAATTAATAAAAAAAATATCGGTAAAGAGTAATATTTGACGGAATTTTGAAATGTAGGTAGAACGGGTTGGTTTATCCCGTCCCATTAACCCATTCCCATTTAGCTTAACCACCTCTGAAAAAAAATTCAGAGATAGTATACTCGTTCCCGTCCGAGCAAAAAAAATAAATAAAATCAAAGACAGTATAGATCGTTCCGTCCAAGAAGCGAAAAATAAAAATTCACGGACGGATTAATCCGTTCCGTCCGAGACCCAAGAAAATCCGAGAACCTTTGAGCGTTAATTTGTGAAAGAAGCTAGATCTACTTTCAGATCTTGTGTGGCAGGCGAAAATGTAATGCCATAATGGACAAGGAAAAGTGGAAAGCTAGTGCGGGAATGGGTAAAACCTTAAACAGAGTAGTTTTGACTTTATGCAGCGTACGAACTATAGAATCAAAACAGCGTAGCATAGTTCATGCACTGTATGAGGCCAAAATAGCTCTGTTAACAATGTACCTTACGCGAATGCTGCAGGAAATCAATATCTAGATATTCGTCTTTGCATTTTGCAAGCTTCGTGGCATGCAGAGATACTTGCTCAAATTCAGTTCAATATCTACGACGGGACGGTTTATAAAGTCTCTGTTTTTTTTTTTGCGGTCGGACGGAAATGAATATATTGTCTTTGTTTTTTTTCCTGTTCAGTTAATTTGATTAGCGGTGATTAGCTCAAACGGAGATGAATTAGTGGGACGGATTAAAATGACTCGTCCTGTGGAACGGGATAAACCAACCCAATTTACCTAGATATCGAATTTTCGCCAAATCAAACCCCTTTCGCGATATTTTTTTATTTTATTTTCGATTAATAAAAATTTTGGAATTCCCGTTTGTGATATATGATAGAATTCATATCACTCAAGGTAACATAATATTTATTTTTAGATCCGGACCGTCCAATTAGAATTCGCACGAACGTTAAAGAGATCCCATGCAGTCATCTCGGACCGGATCTAAATAGAAACATTCTGTTACCTCAGAGGATATGGGATCCCTGAAGATATGGATATGAAGTCTGGGCGGCTCGGGGTTTATGCGGATTGCTTCCACAGTTCCACCCTTTCTAACAATTCTCTCCGCTCTCTATCTCCACCACGGCCTCTCTTTTCCCTTCGCCAAATTCCCCAATTTCTCCTTGATACTCTCTCTGTTTTTTTTTTTTCAACCGCCGGTTTTCGCTTCTCTCTTTCTCCGTTCGTCCATACCGGTATTCTTGCCGGGCTTCAAGAGGTTTGCTTTACAGTTTTCTAGTTTGTTGATTTCGTTTTTTATTTTTTTTACAATATCGTGTTCTTCCTAGGTGTAATTAATCGTTCAATTTTTACTTTTTAATCATATGGGTGCTCTAAAGTTAAAAATATACCGCAAGATAAGCCATTGCCAGGACAGCTTTCGAACTACCCTCTACACTGTGTGTTGCCAAGAAATGGATATAATTTGACAGATATATGAAATCATATGTGTGTATGTTGTTATTATTGCATTTAAATTGTGACCATATAGAGCTGCTTCTTTTTATTAAAAAAAAAAAATCTGTTTTGTGGTTCATATCCCTCCAGAAGATGACAAGGCTAGACAATTTTCCAAAATGCATTATTGTTTGCATTCTGTGTTGATCATGTGTTATTTCTGAATGCAAGGATAAGATGGTGTTTGTGTTGTCTCCCACCCCCTTCTCTTCACTTTCACCTTCAACTTGCCAATCCCAATCCCAATCCCCATTGGTTTCTCGCCGAGGTCTCTACTTTGTCAGCTACGCATTTCCCAAATCCAAATCTCAACCCAAGAGAATCACCAACAAACCAAATTTACTGCCCACTACCACTCATTTCCCCAGCAACACCAATTTTGATGACCTTTCTGGGAAGATTGGGAGGCCACGTCAGCAGCAGGAGAAGGAGAGAAAGCAGCATCGGAAGGTAGATGCCATTTCAGCTCAAGAGGTGCTTCACCAGTTTGATCAGTTGTTAGCTGCCCCCAACCCAACCTCCATCAATAAATTCAATCAGCTCCTTGCCACCTTTGTTCGTGCCAGTACCTCAAGCAACCTTTACCCCACTGTCTTTTTCCTCTTCACCCGCTTAACCCAAGCTGAAGGAATTGGTCCTAATGAATATACCTATGCAATCATGATGAACTTCTGTGTGAGAGTGAATCGGGTCAGCCTATTGTTTGGTTTTCTGGGACGATTGCTCAAAGAGGGTCGAAAAGCTAATTCTGTGATCTTCAGTCCTATACTCAAAGGCCTCTGTCGGGAGAATAGAATTGGTGAGGCAGTAATTATGGTGCTCGATAAAATGCCTAAGCTGGGATGTGTACCCGGTTTGTTCTCATATACCATGCTTATACATAAGCTATATAAGAAAGGTGAAATTGAGAAGGCAATGGATTTTCTACATGACATGATTTCTAAAGGGCACAAGCCTGATGTCGTGACCTATAATGCTCTACTTGATGGATTATGCAAGAACGGTGAAATTGAGAAAGCAGTGGATGTTCTACATGACATGATTTCTCAAGGGCACAGGCCTGATGTGGTGACCTATAACACTCTTATAGATGGATTATGCAAGAATGGTGATTTTGAGAAGGCTATGGAGTTTCTACACGACATGATGTCTAAAGGACACGAGCCTGATATCGTGACCTATAACACTCTTATAGATGGTTTGGGCAAGAATGGTGAAATCGAGAAAGCCATGGATATTCTACATGAAATGATGTCTAAAAGGCACGGGCCTAATGTCGTGAACTATAACACTCTTATAAATGGACTGGGCAAGAATGGTGAATTTGAGAAAGCCATGGGTTTTCTACAAGCCATGATGTCTAAAGGGCACGAGCCTAATGTGGTCACCTATAACACTCTTATAAATAGACTATGCAAGAATGGTGAAGTTGAGAAAGCTGTGCATTTTCTACAAGACATGATTTCTAAAGGGTATGATCCTAATGTTGTGACCTATAATACTCTTATAAATGGACTGTGCAAGAATTGTGAAATTGAGAAAGCCATGGATTTTCTACATGACATGATATCTAAAGGGCACAGGCCTAATGTCGTGACCTATAACACTCTTATAGATAGACTATGCAAGAGTGGTGAGTTTGAGAAGGCTGTGCATTTTCTACACGACATGATTTCTGAAGGGCACGAGCCTGATGTTGTGACCTATAACACTCTTATAAATGGACTGTGCATGAATGGTGAGATTGAGAAAGCCATGGATTTTCTACATGACATGATATCTAAAGGGCACAGGCCTAATGTCGTGACCTATAACACTCTTATAGATAGACTATGCAAGAGTGGTGAGTTTGAGAAGGCTGTGCATTTTCTATACGACATGATTTCTGAAGGGCACGAGCCTGATGTTGTGACCTATAACACTCTTATAAATGGACTGTGCAAGAATGGTGAAATTGAGAAAGCCGTGGATTTTTTACATGACATGATGTCTAAAGGGCACGAGCCTGATGTGGTGACCTATAACACTCTTATAAATAGACTATGCAAGAATGGTGAATTTGAGAAAGCAGTGCATTTTCTACACGACATGATTTCTAAAGGGCATGTGCCTAATGTGGTGACCTATAACACTCTTATAAATGGATTGTGCAAGAATGGTGAAATCGAGAAAGCCATGGATTTTCTACACGACATGATGTCTAAAGGGCATGAACCTAATGTCGTGACATATAGCACTCTTATAAATGGGCTTTGCAAGAAAGGTGAAATTGAGAAGGCTGTGGGTTTTCTACACGACATGATTTCTAACGGGCACAAGCCTACTGTCAAAACCTATAACACTATTTTAAATGGACTGTGCAAGAATGGTGAAATTAAGAAAGCCATGGATGTTCTACATGACATGATGTCTAAAGGGCGAGAGCCTCATGTCGTGACCTACAACATTCTTATTGATTGGCTGTGCAAAAAAGGTGAAATTGAGAAGGCAATGGATTTTCTAGATAACATTATTTCCAAAGGGCAAAATCCTGATTGCGTGACCTATAGCACTCTTATTAATGGACTGTGCAAGAAAGGTGAAATTGAGAAGGCAATGGATTTTCTTGATGACATGATTTCCAAAGGGCACGAGCCTGATGTCGTGACCTATAGCACTCTTATAGATGGGTTTTGCAAGAAAGGTGAAATTGAGAAGGCAATGGATGTTCTAGATTATATGATTGCCAAAGGGTGTGAACCTAATGTCGTGACCTATACTGCTCTTATATATGGCCTATGCAAGAAAGGAGAAATTGACAAGGCAACGGAATTCCTACATGATATGATTGCCAAAGGGCATGAACCTAGTGCCATGACCTACAACACTGTTATAGACGGGCTTTTGCAAGAGAGGTGAAAGGATTTCTTGTTGACATGATTTCCCGAGGGCATGAACCTGATGTCTTTACCTATAGCACTCTTATAGATAGGTCACACAAGAAATGTGAAATTGAGAAGGCAATGAAATTGCAAAGGGCGTGAATGCGTGAGGCTAATGTCTGACCTACAACACTCTTATAGATGGGCTTGTGCAAGAAAAGGTGAAATTGAGAAGGCAATGGATTTTGTAGGTAACATGATTTCCAAAGAAAATATGCCTGATGTTGTGGCCTATAGTGCTCTTATAGATGTGCTGTTATTTTTCATTAATGATATAATGATTTACAGGAATGCCCATCATAGACTATTTTTGTTATTGAAGGTGCCAAAGAGAATAAAGGCAGAAAAATCATTCTATAAGGTTTCCTGCATCACTACCTGTCATCCCAGTTATAAAAAAATGTTTATTTTTTCCTTTTTTGTATAAATAATATTCCTAATTTTTCAACTCTAAATTAATGTACATAAGACAGGATCAACTTTCACAGGAAAATAATGACATGAACTTTCCATTGTGTTCAATTGTTTGTTCTTAGTCAGTTCAAAAAACCTTCTGTGAAATATGAAAGTCAGATTGGGAACTCAAAAGGTAAAATATGCAAGAGGAGCCTATAAAGTTGGGGTTCTGGTACCATTTAATGTAAGAAGCTTGAAATGAAGAATGAGGCCATAGCGCGGATTGGTTCATACTATGGATTAGTATTTTTATTTTTTAAGTCCAAACAGTTGATCTTAACCATTCAACATAATATTCATATGTACTTGCATACTAAATTTGGCCTACTCTAAACAATAAACCTAAACCTAATTCTAAATTGTTAATAAATTAAAATAAAATTACCTTTCACCGAAATTTTTCGCTGCTTACATCCAGGATTTTGGGATTTCACTATATACGTGGAAGGGTATTTATAGAAATACCATCTGCGCTGATGCGCTTGGTTCTGCACAGATCAGAGAAACGTGAATGGTAGTTTCTGAAGATAGAATTCATATACCCAAGGTAACAAAATATTTATGTTTAGATCCAGACCGTCCGATCAAAATCCGCACGAATATAAAGGGAATCTCATGCATCTCACCTCGGACTAGATTAATCCAAATTTTGATCGGACGGTCGAAATCTAAATAGAAATTTATGTTACCTCAGAGGATATGAGCTCTCTGAAGACTGAAAATTTTATTGATTGAAATAAAAAAAAAACAAAAAAAAAAAATGGAAATAGTGTTGTAGGAATTTCAAAAATAGAAAGACAACTATTTTATATGACGTTCATTTTGAACGCCATAGTAAATGGCGTCCGCACTAAAAAAATCGGATCTAGACACCATAGACAATGACGTTCAGAGAAAGAAAAAATTGCATAGACGCAAATTGATGATTTTTTTTAACAAGTCACGACATTAATTGATGTCCCAATTCTTCTTTTATTTTTTGAAATTGTAAAATCTTGAGAAAACAAATTGATGATTCTTTTTTCAAAAATAGCAATGATCGAAATATTGATTTGGTTTAGATTTGGAGCGACCAGATGAACGGTTTGGTCCATCAGACGGTTCCGATTGGACATTGAACTGGAGGGGTGTCAGACACAATATTCATGCGCACCGCTTTAAAGACATATATTTGTCTTATTTTCCTCTCTGCTATGGAAGTGATGCATATCTAATGAGCATCAGATTCAAATCAATAGTTTGATCATTGCTACTTTAAAAAAAACATCAACTTGTTTTCTCACTAATTGATTTTATAATTTAAAAAAAAAATTGGGATATCATCAATTTGAGTCTGCGTAATTTTTGTCTCTCTCTGGCGCCATTTTCTAATAGTGAGAAAACAAATTGATGATTCTTTTTTCAAAAAAAGCGATGATCGAAATATTGATTTGGTTTAGATTTGGAGCGACCAGATGAATGGTTCTGTCCATCAGACGATTCCGACTGGACATTGAACTGGAGGGGTGTCAGACACAATATTCATGTGCACTGCTTTAAAGACATATATTTGTCTTATTTGCCTCTCTGTTATGGAAGTGATGCATATCTAATGAGCATCAGGTTCAAATCAATAGTTCGATCATTGCTACTTTAAAAAAAACATCAATTTGTTTTCTCACTAATTGATTTTATAATTAAAAAAAAAAATTGGGATAACATCATTTTGTGTCTGCTTAATTTTTGTCTCTCTCTAGGCGCCATTGCCTATGGCGTTCAGGTCCAATTTTTCTTTTTCTTTTTTGTACTGCAGACGGCATTCCCGACATTTTTATTCATATCCAAAGTTAATTAGAAATTATTATTTATGTCCAAAAATTATTATTTATTCATAAAATGGCCAGTTTGGGCAATGGCGTCCAGAGAGGAGTATATAAAAGATATGATGCTCGTATTCATTCTCTTTTCACATCCTATATGCTGAGAGGCCTATGGGGTTTTATTTGTGGGGGATAGAAAACATTGATTGTATTTCCTTGTGTAAACTGCTGCATACTGTGTGAGGTTTTGTCATGAAACTGGTAAGGGCTGTCGCACCAAAGCCGGCACGAAGCATGCTGCATAGGACCTGCAAGAGAGGGCTGTCTTCACTGCTGCAACTGAGAACTTAGATGCTTTTGCAAATGGAAGGATGTCAGTGGAGCAGGTTTCCATCATTCCATGGTCTCTCCTTTTTTTTTTTAAAAAAAAAGTTAGATTTCTGTGGTCATTGTGGGACAATACAAAGGGTTCTTTGGGCACTTTTTCCATTTCGAAATTATACAAAGTATATGAATAGTACAATGACAAGAAATCTAAGCTAATAAATTTCGCTTTAAGTTGTAAACAAGGTTCAGAAAATTCCAGAAAAATATTCACCGTGATTTGAAATTTATTAGTGTTTTTAAGGAGACTTTTGTATTCGATGATCTCGCATAGGTCTCCTATATTTCAGTAACTTCGTTTCTCCTCTGTCCTCTTCAAGTTTTTTCTTTTTTAAATCTTTTTTAAAACAATGCTGTTTGCTTTCATCTTGGTCGTTGAAAAATTTTGTCGGCATTTTGTTTTCAGGAACTATCAGTGTAACAAAATGCGATTCATGCGGCCGCATATGCTTATGTGGTTGGCAACCGCATAAAAAATTAATATGCGGTATAATATGCGGTTCCGCATATGCGGCCGCATATTCGACCACATATTCGGCCGCATATTTTTACCGTATATTCGGCTGCATATTACCGCATATTACGGCATACTTATTTGTATGATACCGCATATTACCGCATACCGCATATTACAGCATACCGCATATTACCGCATACTTGTTTATATATATATTAATTCTCATTTTTAAAATCTGCATATATAAGTCCGCATAAAAATCTGCATATGCGGTCGCATACCGTATATGCGGTATGCGGTGACCTTCCGCATACTGCATAGAAACCGTATTTTAAAACATTGAAAACTATAGTATACTGTGTTCTTATACAAGAATACTTGCATATATTTTTACACATGACCTGATACCAAACACTTATTAAATTTTTCACTCATTAAATCTACTCATATTGTTTTCTAGAATCGAAACATTGATATGAAAATTATGGTCAACATCTTATGTCGATATGTAACCTGTCATGGCCAGCTGATTTGTATGTATGATGCAACCACAAAAAAAAGCAATTTAAAACGATTGTTCATGGTTTAGCATTGAAAAATAATAAAATGAAGTGACCTAGAGTATAATATATTACGAAATGGCTATAACAATGCGGTCTTATAGCGACCATCTATAGTGGTGATAATTATACTTATCATTCATTTATGCTGAGTACCTGAAGAAATTATAAGAGAATAATAGCGGGTACACTTAAAATATGCATTCGAGTAACAATTTTTGTTTTTATTTTTTGAAATTAAAATATCAAATTTTAGTAAATAAGATGGATTATTTTTTTCTCGATAAATAATTGGAAGTGAATTAATAGTTCGGTTTCACTATTTTTTCAAAATTTGTCAAGCTAACAGTTATACAATGCGGAAATTAATAGAATCAAACTAAAGATTTTGTCATATTGACCTCTCCTCAATGGGAAACCAAGTGGAAGAAAGAAAAAGAAGAAGATCCGCAATTTTTATATTTTTATGATAAAATATTGATTTAATCCTAAAACATTTCTAATATTACCGAATTATTGATTAGATGAAAATAATCGGTAATTCGATTTTATAATTTCGGGAAAACAAAAAATTATTCAAGTAATAGTAGATAACTATCCCCGTTCAGTAGCCTATTAGCCGAATCCGTATCCTTGTAGTAACCTGACTTAGTACAATTACCTCTAATTAACTTTCACCCGAGCGATTGGAATTCAGTGTTTATAGATGATCCGTTTTGGGATTCGTGCCAAATTAAAACTGATGATTCAAATCTAATTGTACTGACTTCAGTCAGGTATTACCGATTTTTTTATTAATAAAAAATAAATAAATAAAATATCGCGAAAGGGGATCGATTTGGTGAAATTTTGATATTTAGGTAAACCGAGATTGATTATGTCGTTCCACAGGATGGGACAATTTATCTCGTCCCACTAATCCAAATCCGTAACCCGCTAATTTCTTCTTACTTAATAGATTAAGCAGAGAAAAAAAATAAAAATTTGTGGGATGGGATAATCTATCCCGTCCCACAATATATTTTTTTTTTTGTTTCTTCTCTTCTTAGTTAATAAGTTAGATAGGAAAAAAATGTGGAACGGGATAGATTGACCCGTCTCATGAAATTTTTTTTTTTCTTAAAAAATTAAATTAGCGGGGTTACGAATTTGAATTAGTGGGACGGGATAACCCAATGTCGGCGACCGAGTCTAGTTATGGATTCACATCACCTCAGGTTACCTGACTAAAGCAAATTACGATCGGACGGCCTATTTAATATGACATGACAAACAGCCCCTGCAGCCACAATAGGCACCGGATTTGAATTTGGCAAATTAATCTGAGCCGGTCGTTGTAACTTGCTTGACTCAGGTAGCTGGGAGGATATCGGTCCGTCTAGTTACCGACTCGACCAACAGTAACAAAGCAAAAACAAACAAGCAACAGAGAGCCAGAGACCGAAGTCACCGAACAAGTTTTCCTTCCTCTTTTCTCCTCGGCCGATTGGTGCTCTTGACAACTCTCAAACCCTAACCATGGCGAAATCCAGCACGACCCAACTCTTCCTCCAATCGCCTCAGCTTGGTTTTGCGCCGCGCTCCATTACCCTTTCCAGCAACCTCACGCTTTCCCACCTCAAGCTCTCTCAAACCCCAACCCTAGACAAGTCCCTCCTCGATTCTCTCTATTTCTCCTTTAACGGGCGGCCTCTCCCGGACTCGACTTTGCTCTCCTCTCTACCATCCCGGTCAACTCTTCTGCTACTCCTCCGACTCCGCGGTGGCGGTGGCGATGGTGGCGCCACCGGTGCTGAATCGCGCGACTGTTATCTCAGCATGTATCTAAGCAAGAAGCCCGACAAGGTGGATCCGAACGAGAAACGTCTGTCAAAATGGACCACATGCGCTCTGTCTGGTGAGCCCTTAGTTCATCCTGTTGTTATAGATCGGCTTGGAAATATCTTCAACAAAGAACCTCTTGTTGAATCTCTGTTAAAAAAAACCCTACCAAAGGCATTTCGCCATATAAGGGGACTCAAGGATATGTTTCCAGTTAATCTAGAGCAGATACCAGGTGCCGAGGAGTATAAATCTGAGACCCGATTTCAGTGCCCTATTTCTGGGTTGGAGTTCAATGGGAAGTACCCATTTTTTGCACTCAGGGGATGTGGGCATGTGATCAGCTCTAAGGCCTTGAGAGAAGTCAAGTCATCTGCTTGTTTAGTTTGTCATAAGGAATACAGTGAATTGGATAAGATTGTAATTAATGGTAGTGAAGACGAGGTTAATGTTTTGAGAGAGAGAATGGAGGAGGAGAGAGGGAAAGTTAAGGAGAAGAGAGAGAAGAAGCGGGTTGGTGATGAGAAAGGAGATGTGCTAGAGAATGGTAAGAAGGAATCTAAGAGGTTTAAGGCTTTGGATATAGCGCCGGCAAATGCTAACAAGGCAGTGTATGCATCTATATTTACTTCTTCTAATAAGGGAGACTTTAAGGAGACCTACTCTTGTCGGTCACTGCCTCTCGGCAGGAATTGAAGCTTTTCTTTTTGTCTATCTGCATATCCTTTCTACTGCAAAATGGAATCTTTCGTGAAACATGTATTGTTTAATTGTACTGGTAGACAGTAGTTGTTCAGGATTTCTGTGGTACCTATTGACTGTTTCAACTACTTAATGTTGATCCTTAAATTTAAGTTTTCTATTATAGTGGTTGGTTGTTTATGCTGTAAATTTGTACTAAATTGTGTGTTCACCCTTTTGCTTGTTTCTGCAAAATCTTAGTTTATTTCTCATGCTTAATTTAATGATGGTAATATTTGAAATTTAGGAGTCATAGCTGATTATCAAAGGTGCTCAGTTGATCTGATGTTTTTATTGTACTTCAAAGAAAGATGTATTGTTTTTTTCACCAAGCCCCAGTTTTTAAATTGTCAGAAGCTTTAGCTCTTTCACAGGGAATTGACCTGAAAAATCTTTCCGCCAAGTAATTTTCACTTTTACTTGCATGGAAGGTGTTGTAAATGGACTTGTATGCACCTGTAATTTCTTCTATTCTACTTGGCAATTGAGGAGCATAGGCAGCTGCTTTTGTTTCCTATCGAATGCTACTGTAAAACATATTTGAGAGTATAGGTAGTCCCTTGAGCATGAAAGAGGACTTCTAACAGTTCGTTTTGAAACTTCCCAAAGAAATTTTTAAAATTGAACTCACCATATGGATGACAGAATACTTTCATTTTTTGGATTATAGAAAAAAATAGGCTACAAATGTAAATGTAATATTAGCGTTCCCATGTTGGAAAACACAAGGAAAACTGGAAACCTACCCAGTATAATGTGTGCAGTTGGCTTATCAGGTTGGTGTTTCACTATAATGCCACACAGAAATATGGAATTTCTCTCGAAGATTTGTTGCGGATGCTTTTAATTACAACGGAGGAGCCCGCATCTTCTGCATTAACTTCTCTTTAAGTTTAATGCATCTCGGCTCGGCTATCTGATCAGGATCAGAGCCAATCTGGCCCGAGCCTATGACGTACGGGGCTAATGTCGTTAGTGTGGATCTCAATCAGATGGTCGAGATCTATTAACGCACGTTCCGATAATGCAGAGGATGTGAATTCTGAAGGAGAGTTTGTGAAAAGGCACGAACATGCAAAAGCAGATACGAGACGGAGATTTTATACTGTTGGATCACAGATTACTACAAGCCGTCTCACTTTTTCGTCCGCTAGTGTTGTCTATATAAATTTAAATTTATGCAGAGTTCATATATAAATTTGCTTTTGGTAGGATAAAATTGACGTAATTTCCCTTGTAATTATTAATATGTGGCGCGCTTTGGATGATGTGCTATGAAGAGACAAAAATGTTACAGAAAAAAGTATTTCTCATTATTAATTTACAAGGATAAAAGCTTCATACTAATAGAATTATGGATATATTAGATTATTTTCTGGTTATTAACAATTCGATATCATTATGTAAGAAAGTGTATTTCTCTTTTGCAAGTGAATATCCAAAACCATCTTTTTCCCAAGGCCATGAATTACTGATGTTGAAAGTTGATTTCCAGCATGTCATTCCCACTCATGTGCTTTCCACTCTGGCAATTGCTGAATTATAAGCTGCCATTGATAGGAGACAAAAAATAATTATAAATTTAAATGTTAGGTAGGCTCACTTCTGGTATTATGACTTTCTTTTCTCGGAAAAAAGGGGGTAAATATTTTAACAGAGCAGTTTTAACTTCATCCAGCGCACAGATTATAGAATCAAAACGGTGTTGTATATGATTTGTGCGTTGCATGAAGCCAAAACTACTATGTTAAAATCTTTAACCAAAAAGGGGTGAAAGGAATAATAGTGGTAGTATAATAGTTTGTATTTATAATGAAATAATTGGAAATAATAAATTGAGAGAGCGCACTTCTCCTCTGGAGTCTTCCTTGCCAACTACAGTTTGGCACGCTAATCTCCATTTCTTTGGTTGCTGAAAACATTCAAAATACAAACATAAAACGGAAAACTTAAAATTATATCAGTCCATGACTTCATGTCATATAATTTTGATTAGCGCATACTTTTTAGAAACTAATACCTTCTTGAGTTTTTCTTTCTCTTTTGGTGTTTTTGGAGAAAGCAACTCATTTCCATCTACCACCTATAAATTTGAACTAAGCTGGTCTATAATTCAGATAGATATTATCTTTTATTTAAAGAACTATTATTTTATTCAAGCTAATATATGCATTTACCTCTACAATACATGTCCCACAGGTACCACCTCCACCACAGTTCAGCAACGGCCTAGCCTAAAATTAAATAATTAAAGGGCTTAAAGAATGTTAAATTAGCATGATTGAAAAAAAAAGAATGTTGAATTAGCATGATTGATGAATGCTTACATAAGGTCCATATAACTCAACATGATTTTCAAGCATTATATCTCTTAGTTTCTGGCCTCCACAAGCCGACCGATACTGTACGTCCGGCGAACCGTCTGGTAGTAACCTCGACTGTTTAATTATTGTAAAAGAACATAATTGAGATCAGAAACTAAAAAAGAATGAAATACATTATCCCTCCATTTGGAAATTGTACTGTCAAAATGTTCTGAACTTATTCTACAAGTTCAATTAATTACAGGATGCAAAATGTAATTTACTGTTAGAAGACATTAAATTGAAAAACTCACATTGACAAATGCAAAATCAATCACCGGGGGTCCCTCGTCAGCATCGGGTGTGGTGGTGGTAGCAGTAGTTTCACTAATGCTGCTTGTTTGAGAGTCTATGTTAATCGCATATGACTTTCTTCCCTCTCTGAGCTTTAAATTTTGAGAGAGGCGAATATGGCATTTGTTGGTTGTTTGAGGCAACAACAAAAGCCCCAGAGAATTAAATTGAAGAACCACCATCCTGGTTTATGGAGAATATTGAAAGCAAATCTGATGGGAAGAAGAGAAAATGGTAGATAGTCTTGCAGCGCCTGTTCCTATTTTTTATTTTCTTTTCTTTTTGGTGGGCCATAGTGTTTTTGCATCTTATTACTACAATTTCATGTTATCACTTTATCTGGATTGCTACGTGTGGCCATTATTTGCCTCAAGCCCTCAACTCTTGTTCTTATATTGGATCGGATTATATGTAACAAATATCCACAACCCGCATGTGTCTTGGGATACCTTTCCAGAAATCCCAATTACTTATTTGTGGCCAAATGCTCGGTAAATAATATGAAAATAAAATTTATCTTAACAACAAATGTACTTAAAATCCTGCTTCCTACAAGACAAATAAGAACATTCCATAGTAGGAGCATCTCGACCTTATCAACATAAAAAGAAAAATATTTCTACAGAAAGTTAACAGCATAGATGATATCTTGACAAAGTCATCAGCTATTCAAGAAAGCAAGCTATATACCAGAGATGTCAATAGCTAAGTACAAGCATTCGATTTTCATTTTAACTAACATATCACAAAAAAAAAATACTGAAAACAACACCCTACTTATCTCTGTACATTGAGATAGAATACTGAAAAATCAGAACCTTCTTTCTTGAACTGCAAATTAACAGCAAAAATGAAAACCAAAGAAAACAATACTATCCCTTGCACCATGCATAGTCATCAGTCCCAATCACCCTGACTTCGATTATTAAATTCCATCTATACAACAAAGAAACAAAAAAAAAAGTTAGGAGTCAAGAAATATACATCAAGTACATAAGCAGAAGATGAAGAGACCAATTTTACAAATAGTAAAAGAATCTTATGTGATAAATGGAAAAGTAATTCATCCTGATATCTAAATCTAACTAATTAGGCGATCGGAACCACATCCAGAAAAGAATTCAACAGAATTCAGTAGAATAGAGTTCAATAGAATAGATTTGATATTAATGTTGATGATCAGAATAAAAATTGGGACGAGAAAGAATTCAATTGAAACAATAAATAAATAGTCACAAACTTGACTCTATTTACGATGAGTGCCACTTCTTACGGGTTCTTTCATATTGAGAAATTTACCGGGTAATATTGAAAAAAAGAATATAAACTAACGACAATAGAGAGGAGAAAGACATTGTTTGTTTATTGGAGAGATTCACGGCGCGATTTGGAGGGAAAGAAGTCGCGCCAAATCTTTTCTTCCCTGCTTTGCCTCTTTCTTCCGATCAGCGAATTTGTGAAATGGCAAATACTATTTCGCATTTGAGGGAGAGAAATTTGGTTCCGATCATACTGTTAGTCGGACAATTGGTCATATTTAACTAGAAGAGGATCTAGTGATATATTCTATGAAAGCCATTTAGATGGAAAAGTAATTCCTAAGTTCCGATAATGCCCGTTGAAAATCCCCCAACTTCCAATCCAATGCCATATTAATGATCTCAAAAGGAAGGATACTTAGATTTAGATCTATCAATTATCTGTTCGGTTATTTTCCCTATTAAGAGCCTTTGCAACTTAGGAAAGGAATTGGCCGAATGTACCTAATATGGGCCTCTTATTAAGAAGGCTAGTAGAGCGGAATTATGAGACCATGAATTGTTAAGCTTTTGGGCCATGATAAATCAAATGTAGACTACAGGTTTCATCAAATTATCATTATATGAGGATGAAACCCATTTATCTTGAAAGATTAGATCTATTGATATATCAATTCAACCGGGTCTGGATTGAACTTCACTCAGCCCAAGCCATTGTCAATAAACATCAGGAGAGAGGGGAAAGAGAGGGATGGAGACCTGAGCTTGTTCATGGGTCATCTTCATTCTCCTGTATTCTTGTTGGGCCTTGTATGACCTGAAAAGAGCCTGTACCCTTGTCACTGATCTGGATAACCTGTCTTCAGCCTGTCTCCTGCTTATCGTGAAGAAATCCTCCTCTCCAGTCACCTCCTCTCCAATAGAACTGCTGGGGCCAGGGTCGATCCTCATGGACTCTGTCACCTCGGCTGACTGCATGCCACGTAGACCCCGTCTCTTTTTGCGCCACCTTAGAATAGCCTTTTCTACAATACCCACTGACCATATTATCTTTTTGTACTGCCTTCTCATTTGGTGACCTCTAAATACAGCCTGAAAAATAAAAATATAGGATTTAAAGTTATGTTATCCAAAAACAGTACCGCAGGCTGGAAACAATATACAAGTGAATGTAGAGAGTGCCCCGTATGAGTATAGTATTAGTTCTAACTACTAGGGCCTTTATACCATATGTACACCACCAACAATTTCATTCTCTTTATCTTGCTGTCTGCTTAACTTTTATTATTTTGGGAAGACAACTGGGGTATAACAGTGATGAAAAATGCTACTTCTCACTGCAGTACCGATTTAGCAGGCTGCCTAAGGAACTTACAAACATTTTTTTTCACTCTTCTGTATTATTTATTTTATTTTATTATTATTATTATTTTATTTTATTTTTTTTGGGGGGGGGTGGGTAGAGAGGAGACCTGAATGCGAATAGCATTGTTGCGCATGACCAAGAAGTTTTTCCGCATTTTCCAGGTACGATAATGGCTCTGGATGCGAGCAGCAGCTCTCATGACCTTCTTCCGGTTATAATTCTTATATGCATTTTGAATCTTTAGAGCCGCAACTATGCACTTTGCATCACTCTCCGACTTCTCCATTTGCACCTACAATGTTTAAACTGGTTGGCTTATTATCTTATATTTCAATTTTCAGTTCAGAGTTGCTAGTTGAAAATCAAGAAAGAAAACTGAGCAAATAAACCAACAAACCAACTAGAATATATCACTATTTGCCATCATGCACACTAAATAATTTAGTTACTCAAGATTAAGTTAGAATAAAACATTTTTAGATAATATTATATGATCCTTTCATTAAGAAACTTTTTAATTAACTAATAAAATCAACTTTTGTTGGTATATTATATTTGGTAGAAAAAGGTTTGGTTTGGCTATTTTAGTACCGCTTCGGTTTGCAACTTCAAGGTCCTCTCTCTAAAAGCGGCTTGTATCTTAGATGCTGCATCTGCCGCATTTCTATAAGCTGCCAGAGAGTCTTTTAGACAAAGCTCCTCTTCACCGAGGTTGGTGAAAAGGTGATCGTCAGGTTTGCTGGTGGAGGTCGATTTAGAGTTTGTGTCTGAGTCAATGTTTCCATGGAGAGACATGGCCTTAAAATGGGCAGTTATACCCTTTTCAGCCAGATAAGCAGCTAGACCTTCAAATCCTTGCTTGTCTGCCAGGTCAGCAGCCGTTGATCCACCAAGATAATCAGGTGTGGGGTCTGTTACCAAACTAGGATTTGCTCCCGCTGATAATAGACTCGCAACCATCCTTTCCCTAATACAACAAATATATTTATTTTATTTTCCACCATGCGTCACAAAAATATTTATGTAAACCAAAAACAGAAAGGGAAATGATATGCACCTGCCATAAAATGCCGCCCAGTGCAGAGCAGTCCAGCCAGCTGAATCCCTAAAATCAAGAGAAAGGCCTGAAAGTGCAAACATCCTTACCGCCCAATTATAATCCAACATGGCACAAAGGTGTATCACACCTTGTCCCTCTTTGTCTAAAGGCGTGATCTTGCAACCCTCTGATACCTTCTCTAGAAGCCATTCTTGAACCTTATTTCTCAACACCATTTCTAACAAACCCTTGTTAGTTGCATTCCCTTCATTGATTTGTTTAATCAGACCTGTCCAGTATTTCTCAATCACTGGTGATGTTTGACTCGCAAATTTGGTTGCCTCCTTCAACTGTTTCTGAGTCAATTTGTTGGACATGCTTGAGATTTTGTCTGAGGAGAAGAGCAGGTGCAACAGTCGGGTTTGTAAACGAATATCTTTCAATTCAGGTTCAGGCTTAGGGTTTTGAGGGTCAGAGAGGTATGTAAAAGTTATGACTTGGCTTATCGGATTTTGGCCGTCTAGGGTCATATAGAGCTCGGCAGATCCAGGAGTATTTGGTGGGACCAAGAAACGGAATACACCAGCTTTGATGAGTTCAACATTTACACATCTTCCGCCAATGCTACAATAGAGGTAAAGGTCCCTGAATTGGTCATCAAAGTCACCCACAACTAAGACCTGCTTATGTCACACAACAAAGAAATTGTTGTAATTAAGAACTAAGATGCAAAATATGAAAACTATATTATTTCAAAAGTAGATTGGATTTATCATGTTCTTCTTTTCCAGACAAAACTGTACATTTCCTCTCATTCATAGCCATTTTAAAGAAGTTAAATAAAGAGAAGCTGTCTAGTCTTAACCACTACATGGGCTATATCAGTACTGGTCTTCGAAAAAAAAACAGTTTTTGGCTAGCAGTCACCATGAAATAGAGATGACGGAGTATAAATATCTATGTAAATGAAAACTTTCAAAAAGAAAATAAGATAACATAACCAACCAAACCTTTGTTTCTTTGGTGCAATACGCCCAGGCTGGAGACACATCAGTTATAGTAAACATGAGGTTTTGGGTCAAAATGGGCTCCGTCAAAGGTTCATCTATTTGACCAAGGGCCTCTTGGCCATATAGACCTGGTAGCTGTGTCCCATATAGTTGATTAGATGTCGGAGGCAGGGAGTAACTAGTGTAATTAGTTAATGCGCCAGATAGTTGATTAGATTTCGGAGGCAGGGAGTAATTAGCGTAATTAGTTGATGCGCCAGATAGTTGATTAGATGAGCCTTGCATTGGAGTAAAGGTGCCCTGTTCAGCAAATTAAATAATATTATAATAGTAGTAATTATCAGATTATAACAGCACCTACAAGGACATTAAAAGAACATTGCAGGTACCATGCAATATTAATAAGTATGTACAGTGCTCACATTATTTACATTCATGATACTACCAGGGCCCATCCAAGACACCAAAGAACTCGAAGCACCTGCCATTCATGTCAAAATAAAATAATTAAAACCTCATAAGTCAAGGTAAAATTGGTTTCAAAGATCGTGCACCTTACAAATCATAATTGCCATCAATCCGACCAAAACTGACTGGATCAATTCACCATTGGAAGAATGGATAAACAGTTGAATGACAAGTGACCTGTTGATATGAGTTACCTTCCTGAGAATTGTCCTCACTAGGAGACTGTAACAGGTCATCCCATTCTAAGGTGTTAAGTTGATCCCATTCATTGTTCTCTGTTGCTCCAATACATTAAACCAACAAATGCAAAGCAACAAAAAGTTAAAACACTTCTCAACAAATTAGATGTCAAACTTTTCCAAGTAATGTCTTTACTAGACTCACTGTTATTGTTTCCTGAGTTAAATTCATCGGAAACTATCCCACCTCCCGAGACCTCAGAATGTTGAGAAATTGAATTTGAATCAGGAGTTTGCGAGCTCAAATTTAAATTATTTCTGGGTAATGGTGTCGACTCGCCACTTCCTATCACCAATGCACCGGGTGAAAGTGAATTTTCCTGATAATGCCAACCAAACAAAAATAATTAGCAAAACTGATTGTTATCAAGACTTGGGGCTTTCCACAAGTCAAATTGTCGACAAGAAGAAGCAAGAATTAAAACCTTAGAAGTACGAGGCACATGTAGGTAATGAACAAGAACTATACGCTCCAATTCACTAAGAACAAAGAAAAATAGTTGTTAATGCGTTAGTAATAAATGACAAAAGACACATGTAGCACTTTGGTGCAATCAGCTGATATGAGAGAGTGTCATGATCCACATGATAATGTTTGCCTTTTATAATTTGGTTACTTCTATTATGTTAAGTGGAAACTTATGCAGCTGGAAATTTGTCAGGGAGAAGAAGAGAATGCAAGACGGATTGTAACAAACAGTACAACAACATAAATCCACCTAGCACGTAGATCTCTTTGTCATCTACATTTTCGTATAAAATTTCCCTAAAAATACCCAAAAAAGTCCCTTCCGAAAAACTTTAAAACGAACAGATGGTCTAATGCCAGAACAAAGCACAACTCAGGTTTATCACAATTGGTACCAGAGCACAAGCTGGATCATAACAAGTAGTATTAAAGCACAATTTAGGTCTTAACAGAGAGGGGAGGGGGGGGGAGAGAGAGACGTACCTATCAAGAAGCCAGAAGCACCGGCGGTAAAAATCGGGGTCATCTTCACCTCTTGCATAATAGACATGCACTCTTTCTTCATTACCAACCTGTTCTTATTTAATTTTAAAAAATATAAAAATAAGCATCACTAAGATACTACGGCCCACATCAAAGAGAGTGCAGACATAACAGAATCATTATACCGAGAGAAGCTAGCTTTTGTCACTTCTTGGTTTCAACTAATGTTTTTTTTGTTATATCTGTGCATTGTTCACTGATGTTATGAGATTAACATTTTACACTTTCGCTTTAGGTATCAGGGTACTTATGCAATTGAATCTGCAAGACTTGACCTTTAGCTTCTCATGAGCTTCTTGCACAGATTTTCCATCCTTTTTCTTTCTCCAGCTATGCCCGTCCTTTCGGAAGTTTCTTACCACCTTCCGATCATACAAGAACACTGAACCACCTACCTCAAAGAAACCAAAAGTTAAGAAACAGAAAGAGCAACTTTCTATACCAACATACCGGTCAAGACAATGCAAATTGAAATTGCACTCGATTAAAAACAAAATAGTTGGGTTTCGACTACTTCATTGGTCCAATTCAATGAATTGGAACTAAAGTGGGTGCTCCTGCAAGTGAACCGCCTTTCACTCAGCTGTACCAGCTGTTGCAGTCATTGTCCCTATGTTACACTATGCGCCATACTGATCATGGGTATAAACACCTATCCAGATTTGCTAACGGACCATGCACAAACACATAAAAAGAGAGAGAGAGTACTAGATGGATTTTGAACAGGCTCCGGATGAACTGGGAGTTTGAGAAGATTGTGATTGGATAGAATGGCATGAATTTCATTCGGCCTAAACCACCCTGCTGCTGCCTTTTTTAGTTTCTCTTCTATATTCAAGGCTGTTCATTATAAATTAGTTAGTCAATCGCAATACTGAAATTTACAATAATTGACCATTGATTTCAAATAATAATATAAAAAGTGACCGAAAAATAAAATTTATTAAGGAACCAAACTTGCAGTTTCCAGGTTCTGCAGATGTCGGGGGAGGGGGTTTCTTGTTTTTCTTTTTTTTTGAGGTAGTAGGTGAAAAGCCTAGTGAATTACAGAGTTCAATACATACTTTAAATTTAAAGGGGTATACTTCTGAATTAGGGATTGCTAGTAAAGAGTTGGAAGGCATTTAAAATGCTAATAATTAGCTCAAGATTTTATACTAGCAACCTATCATACAGCTACAACTACCTATACTCTCAGTAACTAAAATAGAATAAAAAATTACATGTTCATGCCAGTCCATATATGAAAATCTAAATTAGGTCGAATCTTTAAAAAAAAAAAAAAAAAAAAAAACCTAAACACAATAATTAGTCACTGTTATGCCTGAAATTTTTGAACAAAAGTAAAGGGTCTGATTCACAATACTGAAATTTACAATAATGAACCATTAATTTCAAAGAATAATAGTAAAAGGTCATCGAAATGAAACTTAATAATGTTTTTGAGGTAGTAGGTGAAAAGCCTAGTGAATTACAGAGTTTAGGAACTTCAAATTTAGAGGGGTATACTTCTGAATTAGAGATTGCTAGTAAAGAGTTGCAAGGCATTTAAAATGCTACTAATTAGCATAAGATTTTACACTAGAAACCTATACTCACAGTTGGTAAAATCGAATAAAAATGACAAAAAGAAATCAGTAAACCACGAAAGGAGGCCACATGCTACACACCTTTGACAGTGGCAAAGCCATGGATCTCAGCTCCAGCGAGTTTCGGTGACTGGTCATTATCCCCCATCGCTGCTTTAGAAAGAGACAAGGAAACCAGAAAATGATTGGGGATGCGGAGAAGGAAGGGGTAAGAATAAAATAATAATACAGTACCCGGTATTTAATTACAAATTAACCCTCGAGCCTCAACTGAATTCAACTGAATTAGTTTCTTTTTCTTGTTTCTTGAAGATTTCCATTCGGAAATATGCAGCGTCGGAGCAGCTGCTTTTCTTCAGAAAATAATAATAATAAAAAAAATAAAAAGACAGAGCAGCAATCGATTTTACCCCGAATAAATTGTTGACTGTTGACTAGTCACCAGATCACTTCCTCCAGTGTAAACTTAACGATTGTCTCCAGTCAATGAAAACAAGGGGGATTAATATAAAGATATTAGATAGAAGATCATGTGGATAAGTAGGAATGTAAGAATGTTTAGTAGGAGATACTTAAAAGATATTTATAAAAATATTATGATTAAATTTACAAGTAACTTTCATATAATTATAACAAAACGCACAAGATCACAATAGAAGATTTTTTTTATTTATCCTCTCCCTCAAAAATTATGATGGTATCAAAATATAACTAATATTAGAATAAGATGTGTCTATTTCAAAAATAAAAAAATTAATAAAAATGATGTGGATCAGGTCATCCGGATTTTATGGACCTGATCGACAAAAAAAAAAATCAAAGAAATTTCAGAAAATAAAATTCTTATTTCTGAAAAACTTTTTGTTTTGGCCATAGGAAATTTTTCCTGCGAGCCAATTTTTTTCCTGCGTAAAATTTGTAGTTTTGACCGCAAGAATTTTCATACATGCTTAACGTAGATTTTTAAAAAAATATATTTTTATTGGTAGTAATTAATAGAAAAGAAGTGAGACAAACAGTAAGAGTACACTAATATTTATATTAGTAGTAAGATCGGTAGCAATTCTATCAATTTTAAAAATAAAAAAAGTTTGGATCGGTAGGAATTTTACCGATCTAAACTAGTTTGTCTTTTTTCCTTTTATTTTTTTCTAATAAAATATATTTTTTTACAAAAATTGATAAAGTACCTTAAAATTTAGATATATAAAAAATATTCCATCTATTTTTAGAAAAAAAATTTCATATTTCACTAGAAATCAAATATAAGAATGCTCTCCATTTATACATCAGATTAAAAAAAAAAAGTTAAAATCGGTAGAATTGCTACCAATCTTACTACCAATATAAATATTACTGTACTCTTATTGTTTGTCTCTCTTCTTTTCTAGTAATTACTACCGATAAAAAATTTCCCTTACAAAAGATGTTATTCTCGCTATATCTGGTGCCTTGTTATCTTTCTTGTATGTTTAATTACTTTTTCATAATACACCCCTCTATTATATTCTACCTAATATCTTTAACACATCATAATTATCCGTAAATCACTTTTCAAAGAAAAAATAAATAAAAGAAATTCAGGATTTCGAGTTTGTATTAATTTAAGTTATTCTAATTAAAACAATAAAAGGGGATAAAACGATCCCCAAAGAAAGTAAATAAAGGGGATAAGTTCCGTTTTGGCTTAGAAAAAATAAGATGGTTGCGTAATTTCAACAACATTAAGGACCAACGATTAATAACAACAAGAGGTAGTATACAATGAATGGAACGAATTCAAACTCAACATTGAGGTAATTCACAGTGTCACAGTCAGTAGTGGTCCTTGTGGATATCTATATTTAATGTTCAAAGCACATTGTGTACTTTGTATCGGTTGGTTACTTGTATTTTTATTTTAAAAAGTATAGTGATAGCGATTAAACCAAATTTTGACATTTGTACCCAATTTTCTTATTGATTGTGATGCTTGCCATTGCTGAGATGATGGAATCTCTCTAGTGTGGATACACTGCATCGGTAGATTCGTTGGCAGTTCGTCAACTATAGATTGTTAGTTCCTATAGTCCGATAGCGAGAGAATCCAACTCCTTGCATTCATTTCTGTGACCGACAGATGTATAGCGAGTCGGGCAGATTAGTTTCGTTTGCGCAAAAACAGTAAGTTCCGAAATTTTTATTTATAACATAGTTAAAAAAAAAAAATAAATCAAATAACTATCGTTTTTGGGAATTTCGATTTTCACTACGGCCGCACCGGTATTCGGAGGACTCAAATGTTGGAGGCTGCACAGACGTTCTGCAGACTCATTTTTTTTTTTTGGTGTTTTATCGAGGCACCACGCATCTGTATGAGATATCTCAAATTTTTTGGTTTTTTAATATTTTTTTGTTCTAGAAATGCGTGCCACATTATGTGAGATATCTCAAAGTTTGAAAAAGAAATTGGTCCGCATTGGTATTCTGCGGCCCCGCTGAAATGGGTCCGCAGAATGCCAGTGCGGCCATGGTGAAAATCGAAATTTCCAGCAACGATAGTTATTTGGTTTATTTTTTTTTTTAACTATGTTATAAATAAAAATTTCGGTAGTAAGTTGGTCGATAAGTCTAAATTTATAATCAGAAGCGTAATCAGGATATTTGTCATTATTTATGTATTAAATCTTTGTTATTTTTTATGAGAAAAATATAGAAATAACATTATATTTCGAAAAAAAAAGTTAGGAGTAAATTTATAGTTTTTAAAGTAAATATATTTTTATACTTTTCTTAAAGAGACACAAAAATAGAAGTATATTTAAAAAAAAAAAATTGAGCCAGGGTGACGAGTGCCTACCCTGACTCCACTTGGCTCCACCACTGTTTATAATTCGGTTATAGTATGAATATTTAGAAATAGTTTATTTTTGTAATATAAATTATATATTAAAGTGTTGATTTTTTTTTAAATAAAAAGTTCCATAAAATTTATGAATAATCCGGTATAATAGTATATTATAACCTATAGTTCGTCAAATTAGAAAATAACTCGATAAGATGCTGATAAAGAATTAATTCGGATATTATCCAAAACCTATTATTATATTATGTTGAATTGTTCTGTGGAAAGAGAATAAAATGCGGACTCTAAACAGATATCTTAGGGTCTGTTCGGCGCATCTATTGGAACAGGAATGAGCCTGGAAAAATGAAATTTTTGAACTGATGTTTACTGTGCGCGTGGGACAGATTTTGCGAAGTCGAACGAGACCTTATTGTTAGCAAAATGAATTCAAACATCCTGTTTTTAAATAAATGTCACTGAGACGTCAACTGACTCTAATTTCCTTTTGTCTTCTCAAAAGAAAAAGACAAGAGAGAGAAAAAAAAAAAGATAAAAGGTCTGAAAGAGTCAAAGAGCATTTGTTCCACAAGCCCTGTTGGCTTGTTAAAAGCTTAATTATTTGCATTATTGCATGACATAATACCATATAATATTATTAGTACTCAGCGTCTCAACTAATACACAAAAGATAATTGTTGGTGTTATTTATTTAATACCATGTTATTTTTCAATTTTTTCAAGTCTACTCGGAAATAGAACAAAAAACATTAGGGGAAATTTCATGTATGCCCCTCAGAAATCTTGAGGTTACATATTTCCCCCCTCTAATATTCATACTATCATATTTACCATTCTAAATTTCAAAAACTTATAAGCTTATTAAATTTATTGAACTTTTCTATTAAAACTCATTTTCAATTTATAAAGTACCCATTTTATCCTTTATTAAAAAAAATATGTAGCTTGTTTAAGAGAAATATTTACTTTTCTAATTGATTGGGTGCGAGAACAAATAGTTTATATTGTTACTTTTGACGCACACAGAAACATATGCCTAAATGTCATTGTGTATGCGTCACAAGAAGAAAATTGAACCATTTGTGTCATCGAAACCCGATTAGTTAGAATACGGAACATTATTCTTACACATATTACCTACGTGTATTTTTTAATAAAAAATAAAATGAGTACTTTATAAGTTTAAAACGAGTTTTAATAGAAAAGTTCAATAAATTAGGTGAATTTTTTGGTTTTTAAAATTTAGAATGATAAATATGATCTTATAAATTTTAGAGGGAAAGAATATGTAATTCAAGATTTTCGAGGGGCATACATGAAATTCCCCCACATTAAATAGTCCATACTCGGAGTGTATCTTACAAAGTTCCTTCAAAAAAGATGTACTTTTTTTAGACTAGAGAAATTTTTTGAATTCCCCTTCATCTGTCCCCCACTACGCCCTTCCCTTTTTTAGTATTTTCACATCCTTTGCTCAATTGCTCTACTTTTTTTAATAAAGTTTTTTTTTTTTTCTTTCTGCTCTCCACCGTTTCCTCTTCAATAATGTTTCTATGCTTCTGTTGCTCTCCTTTTATTTCTTCATTTTGTTAAATTTTCGCATAAATACAGTTATGAAAACAGGTATTGAAATAATAACACTAAAAAGTATACAACTGTAAACATTTAGGGCCTGTTCGGCCGTAGAGGAATGAGCAGAGGAATGGGTATGGAATGAAAAATTTGAACTGAAAATTACTGTTCACATGGGAAAAAAAAATGAGTGAATTTTTTTTTCCCACGTGAACAGTAATTTTTCAACAGCAGCCGAACAGGCCCTTAACATGTTGGTTCTTAACATTTAGAGTTTTAGATCTGAACACCTGGAATTTTACAAGCAATGAGAAATAAAATTTCAATTATGAACACTAGAATATACGAATAACCTATCAAGTTTAATCTTAACACCGAAAATTTGAGATCTTAACATTGAAAATGTATTTTGCACTTGATTTTTGACACGACAGGTGATGTGTCCGTATTGAGTTAGCTCAAAATCTACAAATGATGTCCAACATAATAGGAAGTTTGGATCCCCTAAAGTAACATAAATTTTTTAGTTTTATTCAAATCGTTCAATCAGAATCTGCACAATTATTAGAGAGATCTCATGTATTTCAATTTAAAGTTTTAAACTGGATTAGTCCGGATTCTTATCCGAAAATCCAGATCCAAACTCAAAATTTGAGTTACTTTAGAAGATCCGGATCCACATTAAATATGTGTGGCACATACATGTTTAATACGTAGGGTGTGCTCTAAAACGGAGGGGGAAACCCCTCATTAAAGGAAAGAAAGGAGAGAGATCGGAGGTGAGGCGCACCTCTGCACAGTGATTTTACACTCCGATTTGGAGGTGACGATTGTCGTCAAAAAGTCAAAAATCAATACAACGCTGAGCTTTTCTTTCCTCCGGTGTTCGTTCCGCTCCCTCTCCAGTTCTTCTCTTCTGAAGCAAGTGAAACCGTCAGACAAAAACGGTCTGGGGTGAAGCTCACCCCACACCACATTGATTCTCTCTTTCCTTTCCTCCGTGTCCCTCCGTCTGGAGCGCATCCAAAGAGGTGTTAGCAATCTTATAATTAGTTTTTTATATTTATTCATTAAATTTTATAAAAAAAATATTATTATTAATTTTTCGTAATTTTATTAAAAAATTACGTGATTATTTATCCAGCTTCCAATTTTAACATTTTGGTACCGGCCGTACCGCTTCTGGTGCCTATCCACGTGTCCTATCGTGTTATACATGAGCAGATTTAGGAGTAATGTCGTGCTTACACATGGCACGACAATGACATCTTTAAAACATGATCAACACCTGACAAATAGACAAAATAACAAATACTTCAAAGTTCAAACAACAGCACCGAGAAGGATCATGACTCTAGAGATGAAACCATGTAGTACGACCTTATAAATAAGGTAAAGATCTCGACCATTGCTTCTCAAATTTCTCTCTGGTCGTCTGTAATCGCCTAAAGATTCTAGAGAATCTGAACTTGTAGTTTTGGAGCTGATCTCTCTCCCACTAAAAAATCTGAACTGAGGAGATTTGAGAAAAGTTTGGAATGGCCGGTGGTGGCAAGGCCCGGCAACCAGTAGCAGGATGAAGGGGAAAAGAACAACGGCAGCAGTAAGGAGTCTGATCAAATTTAGAGAGAATTATCTTTCTCAGTCTCACTCTCTCTCTCTCTCTTCCAGTTGACAGTCACTCTCTCCCTCTCTCTCTATTCTCAAAGCATTGATCAATACCGTATTACCGTGTAATAAAGTAAGTTACAAAGATTACTTTCTGATATTCATTTCATCAGAAATTTCATGTTAATTTTTATCATCACCAATAGAAAACTAGACAAACATAACATAGAATAATAACCAGAGAAAATTTGTGATTTTGGTTTAATTTTCCTACAAGCTAGGAGAGAAAATAATAGAGTGAAAAAACAAAAATACAAGGACTGAAGCCCCCAACTATATTATAAAAGAAAAACATAATAATCATCCATAAGGGAAAAATTCAAAATACCCCGTAGACTAATTCGGTACCTGGACAAATCCTTAATTTTTATTCTGTTCATTACAAATGTAAAAAAGAAACAAAATGCACTTAATCTAACCAAAAAGATGGTTATAATCTTCATTTCACCATCTTTGTTAAGGGAGAAGAAGCTAAGGGAGTAAACGAGAAGTTTCCAGAGTATATGGCTTCTTTTTCTGTTAACCAGAGAAAATTTTGTTATCTGGCTACTAAACTACATCATGAAAAGATAAGCATTCTAATTTTTATATAAACTAACCGGTCAAAGAAAGGCAAGTTGATTCTCTCCGCACGTATCTTGCCATTGCCTACAATAAAATACAGAATATAAATATAAAATCTCATAATTTCACAACTAAAATTCCTTGATAAATTATCAGAAATAATAATGAAATATGCCTGGACAGAAATGGAAGCAGCCTCTTTCATAGAATCTGAACCATCCTCTGAGAAAATATTCCTGTTAAAAATAAATAAAATTTGTAACAAAAAAATCTCAGTAAGGCTATTCAACTAATTGACCCAAGGACATTCTAAAACAACAAAATTTCCAGGACTACAATGAAAAAGAAATAGCTTTTCAACTGCTAACCAAAATTAGCTTTTGCACAATAGACATGTAAAACCAGCAAGGGATGTTGAAAATAAGTTCTTATTTTTTTATAACATGACAAAATAAATTAAGAAAAGAATACCTCCATAAAACATTGGCGAGATCTTGATGCTTGGCTTCTTGTGTCAAAGCCGCATCATATGCCACTATATTCCCATAAAATATTTTCTCCAGATCTTTCATCCACTTTATCAATAGTAAGTTGACCTATCACAACAGAACCTAAGTTAGACAAGACAAATTCCAAACTGTTACAATACCCAGTGGCGAGGCTAGGATTTGAGCTAGGGGTAGGCAAAAACCGGATTCGGGTTCGGATTCAAGACACAATTCAAAAAAATAGCGAGAAATTAACGGGTTCGAGTTCGGGTTCAGATTTGAGTCGCTGTCTCGCTGATTTTTTAGTCGCTGTCTCGCTAATTTTTTTAATCGCGCTGTCTCCGCATCCGCTTGGGCTTTGGGAATTTTGGTTATGAGCTTCGGAGTTCGGACCTCAAAGAAATCTCAAAGAAATCACGCTGTGACATTGGGCTCTGGGGTAGGCAAGGTCAAAGAAACCCGGTTCTTAAAAAAAAAAAAAAAATTCAGGGGTAGGCAAGTGCCTACCCCAGGGACTACGTAGCCTCGCCTCTGACAATACGAGCAAGGGTTCTGCCTCCGTTACATATTTTAGTTATTTTCCGTGTTTTGTGAGATTTCAGAATGAAGTGGGACTTGGGAGCATTACACAACAACACGAAACAATCTCTGTTTTCTCTGCTCTCTTCTCTAGCATGCTTCATGTAGAATTGCATCAGTAAATGTGGCTAACCAGGTTAGGGATTTGAGAGTGATTAAAAGTAATGGAGGAAAATTAGGGTAAAATTTACAAACATCAAGCTCAATTCAGCATTATTAGAGGCTGCTTGCAATTTCAGAGGAACCAGGTGTACAAGACCATACCAGTGATATCAGTTACTTGCACAATCGGCAGGATCCCGGCTGAGTGGTTAAATTTGCATTGCTAGGTTCTAGTAAGATTATCAGCATGTATTCCAGAAACTAGATGGTAACTGAAAAGCAGAGAAAAAATACCCCGGCCTTAGAAACTCTTAGTTCAAGGTTGTGATTGTAGATTTCATAGAGATATTGACCAAATTCAGTGCCTTCTTTCCCTTCTTCTTTCAACCGGCGCAACACAAGCCACATGTGAAGCATAAGCAGGGAATATGTTGTTTTAAATGTCTTCTCCAAGTTAAAAACTGAACCAAAAAATATTTATCATGAAACTAATTAAACCTTAGAGTATAATGAAACTTCTTTCAGCAAACCACGTGAAGCATGTCAAGTTGAAATTAAATGCAAAGAAAAAGATATATTGTGAAATAACAAGAGTTGTCTCTAGCTTGGAAAATAAATTGCTAAGCTCAAATGTAATTAGCAATTTTCTAAGTCTAGTTATATATATCCAACTGCAGTAATATCAGCAAAAGCAACTTCATATAGATTCCAGTTTCTAAGGATAAGATTTAGTTGAATGACTATCTAAATTTCAACAACATCAAAATATTCAGAAAATTTGTGGAATACAATTCCATCAAACAAAGTATGATAACAAAGAGCATGTACCATCATAGATAGGAGGTTTGTCAACCTGAGAAATAATTCTCTTATAAACTATATTTGCCCCTCGAATAGACTTGCTTTGTTTACTATAGAACAAGAGTAACTTAAGCATAAGCCGCTTCATTCCCGAAAATTCTGGTTCTTCAATTCTTAGAGGAGAATCTTTTGCCAGAGCCAGTGAACATGGCTTAGACCAAAACATGGCATTCAGGTCAACCTTCACCTGTAAAAAGAAAATCGATCAATAAAGTAAAATGAAAGAGGAAATCCAATTTGGACCTTTATTCTGTTGCAACAGTTGGTGAAAATAGCATACATGCATGCTATTGTTCAATGGTACTGTTATCATTTTTCTGTTTTTGCTTTTGTTTGCACACTGTTTCCGGAGACTAATATTGTGTTTTTGTTCTCATTTTAATTGCTCCTATTGCTAACATAAAAAACAGGCTTACAATGTTCTGTATAATATTTACAAACTGAATTAAAGGAAAGAAATACGCAAATCAATATCACCACGAATCATCTACTACTTCTTTCCAAATGAATTACCAGCACTCAGAACTGACGTAGTTGTACCAGTTTTTTTTTTTTTTTTTTCCACTTCCCTATCGGATTCGATCCAATGATCCAATCCCAGTCATTGGTAAAAATGGAAAAGAGTTACCTCGGGTTTCTCTGATATGGTAGGAGGCGACGAATCAACATTGGCAGGGGCGACTTTAGAAGAGAAGGCATTGGCACTGAGAAAGCAGTAATAAGTTGTTTCTTTACGGGTGCTTTTGAAAAATATATTCGTCTGAGATGACAAGGCGGAAGAGAGGTGAGGCGCCGCACTTCTCAATCGCGATAACATCTTTACAGGTTGGGAACTAGAGAAGGAGCACGAGGGGGAGGGGCAAGGGTTTAACACAGTGAAGAAGAGGAGGAACGGGGGCGGGGGGTCGACGCGGATGCACGACGGTCCACAAATTGTGGGATGGACCAAAAATACACCGGGTTTAAAACTAAAGTAAATAACCAATAGTAGACCGGGTTCAAATGCTTTATTTTTTTTGCTTCTGTCGAGATACTTTTAATTATCTAATAATCAAAATTCTACAATTTATATATTATAACAAATCAGGTAGATGTGATATATATTATTTTCACTACATAAATATATAAATTATCACTTATTTATTTGATTTTTATATGAATTAATAAGTTAAAAAATTAACATCTAAAATTTATTCTCTACAAGTCTTCGGTACTAATCAAATAAAATCAAAATACCGTGATTTTTATGTGTACATAGAGAAAATGATATAGATCATAATTAATCGTTTTATTTTAATATTTAAATTTAAATTTTTTAAGTTATTATACTTCTAAAAACATTTGAGCCCTACTTGTAACTATATATCCTGCAATGCACGTTGGTCCACAGTATTATTTTTTTGGGAGTCGTCATGAGAAGAAGCCGAAATTTTCATTTCTATCATATTTACAAAAAAATAAACTAAAACATTCATGTTTGATCAGAATTCGAAATTTACCCATGCCGCACAATACCGCTACGGCTCCAAAACATAGGGTCGCTCAATACCACTGCGACCCCTAGTTTGAAACCGCTCAGTGCCCCTGCGGCCCCAATTTTTTTGTTTTACATATGAGAATGCACAAATTCCAATCACAGTGTACCGCATTTGCACAAATTCCAATTCCAGTATTTTTCTTCTTCTTTTCCTATTTCCCTTTCTCTAAACCGGTTTTCAATCTATTTCCTTCAACCAAAACCACTCCTAATCTGAAACCCCAAATGAATTTCTTCTAAACCGGTTTTTTGCTCCGAATGGTTCAGCGATTTTTTAGTATAACCGGTCGATTTAACCGGTTTTGACCGGTTCAATAGTATAAACGATTCTTCAAGCGAACCAAACCGGACTAGTGACCGGATCCGGTTTTTTTCGGTTTAACCGACAGTCCGGTCCGGTTTTGATAACACTGGGGTCGATAAATCATTCCCTTGTCCATACAGGTTGGCCCAATGTATAAGTGGTAGTTCTCTAGATTGTGCACCCATTAAAGGAGTGAAAAATCCAAAAAAAAAAAAACATCTGCTTTAGCCTTCTGATCCGAGTGTAGAATCCCGTCAGACTCGATGTAAGGTATGTTGTTACTGTTCTTCTTTACTGAGGCCAACCGCGTGAAATTTTTTTGTTCCTTTATCTCCATTCAATTCCCATTTTGTCTTAGCCCTTTGTTTCCATAGGTCTTCTTCTAGAACTGCTAGCTCTGTATGTCTCCCTTTAATCAAACATGCTATGAATTTTTCCAAGTCCGTAGTATTTCTATCTTCTTTCACTCTATCGTACCAACCCAAGAAATTAGACATACCTTGCATATATTTTTGTTTTTGCTTGTGTTGTTTTTCTTACTTTTTTTTTAAAGTATCACATTGCAATTAGACATACCTTGCATATATTAATAGTATGCTGGATGTACTTGTGTTTAGCCTCATAAAATACCAGATGTATGATAGATTTATTTTTAAAGGCAAATAAAAATGTACAATACAAGATTTGTCGAAAAACAAACTGAGAACAGTTTGAACTCAATATTATTGCTAATTTTGTCTTGTTTTGTAGCTTGAGGAGGAAAAGACAAGAGACTCTCAATAGAATTTGTTGAATATCATTCTAAGATTAGGTATATATATAATACACAGTGGCGAGGTTAAGATTTGAGGTAGGGGTAGGCAAAAACTGGATTCGGTTTCGAATAAATTAACGAGTTCGGATTCAAGATACAATTTAAAAAAATAGCAAGAAATTAACGGGTTCGGGTTCGGATTTGAGTCGCTGTCTCGCTGATTTTTTAGTCGATGCCTTGCTAATTTTTTTAATCACGCTGTCTCCGCATCCGCTTGGGCTTTGGGAATTTTGGTTATGGGCTTCGGAGTTCAAACCTCAAAGAAATCACGCTGTATCATTGGGCTCAGGGGTAGGCAAGATCAACCATCTAGGGTAGGCAAGGTCAAAGAAACCCGGTTCTAAAAAAAAAAAAAATTTCAGGGGTAGGCAAGTGCCTACCCCTGAGAGTATGTAGCCTCGCCTCTGATAATACACCTCCATTGTTAATGTTCTGGTTATATCATGCATGTGGAAAATAAATTATGTTTGAAATATAATAGAATTGTATAATATTCAAGATCAAAATTACAGCAGCAAAAAGCAATTTAATTTTGGAGGTTCATCTCACGTTTAAGTTCTTATAAGCCTTCTTATAATTTGTTTAGTCCATTAATTTTCTTTGTGTCTATCCTCTAAAAACGCAGCAGAAAGTAATATTATTGTAGAATAACTGAATAAGTGAAGACTTTAATACCTTTTGGTTCCATTTTTTATCACTAAAAGATTGCTTAATTGGAGGATTCAACCGTACAAAATTAATCTAAGAACCAATCGATTAGGGTCATCCGGGAGAAAAAGTTGGGGTTTTTTTTTTTCTTTTCTATTTTTCAAAGCTTAGTATATGAACAAAGTTAGCATGTTAATTTCAAACTTTATCATATTAATTTCAAATAACCGATCTAATTCACAAATAATATGTGTCATACAAATGTTGATAATTTTACAGAAAAGGTTTCCGAATTAGGACTGTAAACGGATGCGGATATCCGGGCGGATATCCGCTCCGAATCCGCACATTATCCGTATCCGGATCTAAACGGATACGGATAATTATCAATTATCCACAGAAGATGCGGATAAAGATACGGATACAGATAGTAAAACCTAAACTGAGCGGATATCTGGATTATCCCGAACCCAATAAATTTTTTCGAACCCACTAATTAAAAGAAATGGGGATTTGAACCCATGTCATGTGATATTATAAACAAAATTACAAACCACTACACTACACTATCTTTTGTTACTACTTTATTTTGTTTATATATTATATCAATGGAATGAATATCTTATATCTCTCATCTTTCCAATATTAATATCTCCATCAACTTACAATTATTCATTTATTTTCATATTTAAATTTTATTAATTATTAATTGTATCTTAAAGTACATATAACTCAATATCCGACAATTATCCGTTCTATATTCGTATTCGAATTCGTATCCGTAAATTATCCGCTCCGTATCCGTATCCGTTTAAGGCGGATATGATTTTAAATTTTGATATCCGTTTACTATCCGTATCCGTATGGACCGTATCTGCTCATTGAAAGACGGATACGGATTTGTATTTATCCGCTCCGAATCCGCTCCGTTTACACCCTATTCCGAATCCCTTTAATTAACCAAATAAAAACACAATAAATAATCAAGATTGAACAGATTTTTAAATAAACACACCCTAACATTCATTCAGGGCCCACCAGTCAGGCTCATAGAATCTTACCTTTTCTCTCACCCCAGCCGACGCCTTTCTTCTCTCTACCCACTCACTCTGCGTTCCTCTCTGTTCCGTGTCAGTCTCTCCCGAGTTCCTTCCTCCTGCCAACCCACTCGCTCCTCTCTCTCAATTACTCTCTTTTCTCTCCAGCCTGGCGACCCCTAGTCCCCTGCTCGCTAGCCTCTTCTTCTCGTGCTCTTTTAGCTGAACTCGGTCGAACCAGCTCCCATGGAGACTGTATCTTCTCCATCTCTCCCGCCCCTGTCACTACGCAGTACCTCTCTCTCTCTCACACACACACGCGCGCGCGCGCGCGCACATCACATTTGTGCAATTTTTATCCTGATGTCTCACAATTGTGGAGTTATAATCAATAATATTCTTAAACTGTAGTATTTTCAAGAATTTTTTTTTTCTGTAGGATTACCTGTAGAAACAAGATTACTACCTAGAGCTCTCAATTCTAAAAAGAAGAATGCTTCTCAGAGGTAAGCTAACTTTCTGTTTTGTTCAATTGCGTACTCAAGTGTATTTAATGGCAATTTCAATAAACTTATGATTGAGGTTTTGGTTCCTGATTGAATTGAGCCTAACCTTTGCGAAAATGGAATCTAGGCTAAGAACTGTTTTGATTCCTTTGAAACAACGCCCATCACAAATGTAGGTATTCAGATAATGAAGAATGCATTTCCAGTTGCAGCAATTTGAATCAAATGGAATGTCGGGGAAGGAGGGATGTTCTGGTAATTTCTTTTATTTCAATGGGCATGTTTGCTCCTTTTGCTGCTTATGGGAAGTCAAAAAATAAAGCTATTTACGATGAAAGGCGCTTGCTTGAACAAAACAGGAAGATGCAACAAGCCAATAATGCCCCTGAGGATTTTCCTAGTTTCATCAGAGAAGGTAAATATTTACTTTTTATTCTCAAAATTTGCTAAAATACTCATCCTGACTTGCTGGTAAAATTGAATGGGATTGTGTTGGGTTACTGTCATAAAGCTCCATTTTGCAATGAATTTCCTCTTTTCACTGAAGTAGAGTTTCAATTTCTAGTTTCTGTTGGTTGGAAGTAGTTAGAACTATCTCAGAAGATATTTATATACAATTATCATAACTATGTAATTTTAATTTGTATAATACATATAGCGGTAATGAATTCATATATGCAGTAAGGTCATCCGTCAAGACTAGTATCCAGGTTGGGTCAGGTTCTGCAACAATTGACATTTCTTAAGAATCCCTATGTGATTAAATATTTAGGTTTTGAGGTGAAGGTGGTGACTCCAGAGAACTATACAAAAAGCAACTCAGGTTTGATTTACAGGGATATAGAGGTCGGTACTGGTGACTGTCCCAAGGATGGCCAACAGGTTTGTTTAGTATTTAATTTATGAGGGTTCAGATGTCTCGTGTCTTTCATGCCTCATCATGCCTCACAACTTATATCTCCTTTTTCAAAGTCCAAAGAGTCGATCCGAACCGCTCAACATAATATCCATATTAAAATATGCTTGGAGACCAAATTTTATATTTTTTGGAAATATTTTACTATTTTTTTTAGATAGGTAGAAAATCACTGTTTTTGGATGGTCTAGAAACAGTGATTTTGTACTGTGCCTATCTAAAAAATAGTAAAAACTTACAAAAAAATATAAAATTTGGTCTCCAAGCACATTTTAATACGAAAATCATGTTGAAAAGTTCGGATCGGCTCTTTGGATTTTGAAAACAAAGATATAAGATGTGAGGCATGATAAGGCATGAAAGACATGAGGCATTTAATTGAACCCTCCTCTTAATTTATTTAAGAAGTTTAGGGTAAAGTTTTTAATTCTAGTTGTAAAATTTGTAGGTAGTGTTTCATTACACTGGATATAATGAATCAGGCCGAAGGATTGACAGTACATATCTCCAAGGCGCACCGGCAAAAATTCGTCTTGGCAACAAAAGCCTAGTTCCAGGCAAGTCAGTCTAACCCACCTGTTGCATATAGCCAGCCTGTACCAGTACCTACAAGCATATCAAGCCAAAGATATACTTTAAACTTTTTGGTAGCCTACTGGTACGTACCAGCTTAGTGGAAAACTGAGTCAAGCTTAAAACTATATGTTCTTCTGAATTAGATATGTACATGAATATAGGGTTTGAAGAAGGAATAAGAGATATGAAACCAGGTGGCAAGAGGAGAATCATTATTCCACCTGAACTCGGGCCTCCGGTGAGTCTCTTTCATATGTTTTGCTCCATTTTGATAATTTATTATTTGTGTTTATTGGTACCGGAGAAACAAGTATTCTTGGTTCAGGTGGTATCTCTTGTACTGTACTGGTATATACCTTACAGGACCCAATAGAACTTCCAGTTTATAATGTTAAGTAAGACAAATTAACTATTTGCTGCAGGTGGGGCCGTCCACATTCTTTAGTGCAAAACAATTTGAGGTTTTTGATGTAGAACTATTGCGAGTACAAGATTGCCAGAGAAGAACCATTGGATTTTATTCTGATGTCGTCTGTACCTGAGTCAAATGATTAAAATTTCTCATATCTTACATATTTCTTAGTAAGCAAGTTGTAACATCTGAAAGATCCAAAGCTGAAATTTGTTTTCTGCTATCAATACATGAAAATATGTTGAGAACGCAACAACATTCAATCTGTCCAATTCATTCGAGCCAGTCTATATTTTTATCGGATTGTGATGTCATCGGGTTGGATACAGATTTCGACTTTGTTTAATTTATTATTTTGAATTTAATTGTGAATTTATCTTAAAAAATCCATCTTGACTCCACCCACTTGCAAATAATATTGCACAATATATAAATCTTAAATATTTATATATCTAATTAGTTAATAACATGTTTGAATCACTCATATTTGATTACCACTTTTAAACCATTCTTTCTATTTTATACTGATAGGTCCATATATCCATGGCCCTTAAAAAGCCCAGACATGGCCCAAAAAGGCACTCCTAGATTCAAATTCATAGAAGGCCGGCCCAAAAACAGGCCACGGCTCAAAAATAGATCGGGACTTGGACCCCCTCCCGGGGCCAGCCCGAGACAAGAAAACAAATCGGGATTTGGACCCCCTCCCGGAGCCAACCCGAGGTTAAAGCTAGCCCGAGATTCGGACCCTCTCTCAGAGCCAGCTCGGGACCAGACAAAACAAGGCTCAAAGCCTAATATGCCGAACAGCCAGAGAAGGTCGACGCACGACCTCGCTGTTCGGTTTGAGACAGATTATGCGGATATTATCGCCTACCATGTGGACGCTCTCAACAATTATGCGGACTACCGTCATTAATGATGACAAGACCCCGCTACAGTAGGGCGTCCCCTATTTAAGGCAGAGAGGTCCCCAGAAAAGGAGGCCGCATTAACCGCATTTATTACAACCAGAGGAGGTGTTAAAAAGGGTTAGAGCGTTAATATCCCTCCGACACCCCGCGTGTCCACCGTCTTGGCCCGTTTCGCTTGAATCGGGACGAGCTACACATTCAGTCACTAGCCTCCGCACGGCCTGCTCCCCAAGGACAGGACGCGTCTGCACCTCCTCCAGGGAAGGGACGTATCATATACGATTCTAGATTTTCAATAAGAAACTTTCTATTTCATCTAGGGAATCATAAATCATCAAAATCCCAAACGGTTAAAAGGTTTCAAGCTCTAAACTCAAGCTATTTAGGACTTTAAAGATATTTGAGAATTATAAGTATTACTGTGGAATTATTATTATATCTTTGCTTTATAGATGTTATCTGTTGATGGTAGTTTCTAATAATAAATTGTATTTGAATTATCTTAGTTGATTAGATAAAATAAATATTTTTTTATTCCTTGATCTATGTCTTAATGCTTAATTATCTTTATGTTATTTTGTTTTATAATTCATCTATTTTTTAGTGGTAATTTTTTAATGTTATGTTAAATATAAGATAACAAAACGTTTATCTTAAAAAGCTCCATTAAATTTAAAATCCGTTTAATCAATCTAACTTGCAAAATTCATTGGACAAAAAATGAAATGAGTTGGATGGGCCAACTTGAAATTTTTTCAACCTCGTATAATTAGTTGGATTGAAATTTTGACAAAGTCCAGAAACTTTTGTGATAATGGATGGAATTTTGGGTTAACTGAGATATTATTTTCTTGATCAGTTCGGATTCAGCATTTTGATATTCATATTATCTCTCTCTCTATATATATATATATATCAAACTGCTCCACAGTGGGGCGGTTTGGTATGAATAGTGGACCGCTCAGTGAAGGGGCGGTCAGGGTATTTTTAATAAAAATTTGAAATTGAGGGCAGATTTGATATTTTGTTTTTTTTTTTTAGTATTAATAAAAAAAGCGGGTTGGATGGCCTATTGTTTTTTTTTTTTTATTATATAGAGGCTGGGAAGTTATGAGAGAGACTCAACTCTCGATCTTTGGACTTTAGTTATCCAACAGTTCTAAATTTTTTTTCTAACTAACTGTACTACCACTTCATTCTCGGCCAATTGTTCTTTTCTCCTCAAACTATTTCTCAAGCAACGTAAAATGATAGAAATAGAAAAACAAAGTCAAGACTAATTTTGTTTTCCCACGATGCGCATTGCTCTCTCTTCTTTGCCTATTTCTCCCCTACTTGGGATAAATACTGAACAATTCCTGTAGAGAATTCTATCTCAAGCTAACGAATCATTAGTTGATAAATCCTGTAATTGGTGTCCTGCATCAATAAATAATAAACGTGCAAAATATTCATCAAGAAACATACTAAAATTTTATTAGAGTCTCTTCTTCTTTATGTCTAAAATAATCATGCTACATATTAATAATGTTAAATAAAATTAAGAGTTAGAAAGTAACTGATTGAGAAATTAAAAACGTTATTGTTACAAATAAAATATTATTTGTCACAAATTAAAAAATAAAACCAGAGCGAATTATCCACACATTATTTTATTTTGGTACAAAATAAACAGTAAGTTTCTTCCCTTTTAATAGATAAAAAAAATTAAACACACACACACACATATATATAGGGGCTGGCTACTATGCTTATATAAGCATATGCCCACATATGCTTATAACTTATTTTTGCGTTTCCAATATTCAAATGGTCGATCCGACCGTTCATCTTGTTCTCCGTATTAATATGTGCTTGGAGACTAAATTTTACATTTTTCTGAATTTTTTTACTATTTATTAAGCCACTTTGAAAATTGCTGATCATATGGTCCAGAATTTTGGAAACACTGTTTTTACTGTTCACCCAGATCAGCAATTTTCAAAGTGGCTTAATAAATAGTAAAAAAATTCAGAAAAATGTAAAATTTGGTCTCCAAGCACATATTAATATGGAGAACAAGATGAACGGTCAGATCGACCATTTGAACATTGGAAACGCAAAAATGCTTATTTAAGCATATGTGGGCATATGCTTATATAAGCATAATAGCCAAGCACTATATATATATATATATATATATATATATATATATATATATATAGAGTAGAACTAGGGTGCTCCTAAGCTCACCAAGCCCTTCGTGAGCGCGACTCTAAAACCTATCGAATTGACTTCAAACGATATTTCTAAACCGTTAGATGTTCAATCTATTAAAATGTGCTTGGAGACCAAATTTTACATTTTTTGGAATTTTTTTACTATTTATTAAGATGGTTTGAAAATCGTTGTTTTTATTAAAATTCTGCACCATTGGAAAACAGCGATTTTCAAACCATCTTAATAAATAGTAAAAAAATTCCAAAAAATGTAAAATTTGGTCTCCAAGCACATTTTAATATAGATTGAACATCTAACGGTTTGGAAATATCGTTTGAAGTCAATTTGATAGGTTTTAGAGTCGCGCTCACGGAAGGGCTTGGTGAGCTTAGGAGCACCCTAGTTCTACTATATATATATATATATAGAGCTTGGCTACTATGCTTATATAAGCAAAAGCCCACATATGCTTAAATGAGCATTTTTTCGTTTCCAATGTTCAAATGGTCGATCCGACCGTTCATCTTGTTCTCCATATTAATATGTGCTTGGAGACCAAATTTTACATTTTTCTGAATTTTTTTACTATTTATTAAGCCACTTTGAAAGTTTCTGATCTGGCGGTCCAGAATTTTGGAAACACTGTTTTTACTGTTCACCCAGATCAGCAATTTTCAAAGTAGCTTAATAAATAGTAAAAAAATTCCAAAAAATGTAAAATTTAGTCTCCAAGCACATATTAATATGGAGAACAAGATGAACGGTCGGATCGACTATTTGAACATTGGAAACGCAAAAATGAGTTATAAGCATATGTGGGCTTTTGCTTATATAAGCATAGTAGCCAAGCTATATATATATATATATATATATATATAGAGTAAGGCTACAGTGCTTTGCAAATTAAACAGCCCCTTTTACTTCGGATTTGTGGCCGTTGGATCTGCTTCAATAGTCGTGCAGATCATCACATGGAATTTGAATTTTTTCGGAACTGGACGGGTCCAGTTGGAGCAAAATTGGATTTCCAAACCCAGTCCGATCTCTTCTTCCTCTCCTCTCCTCTCCTCTCCCAGCGAGAACCCTAACCCCCTCTCCTCTCCAGCGCCTCTCCAGCGACCCTCTCTCTCTCGCGAAACCCTCTCCTCTCCCTCTCTAGCACCGTAGCTCTCCCCATTCCCGACCCTTGCTCTCCTCTCTCTCTCGCGAAATTAGCTTGAAGGCTCGGGACTGGGGACAGTGCATCAGCTTCTTCAATTAAAGGGTAGAGGATGCAAGTTCATACTTGCATACGTGTCTCGAGCAAAGATGTATGCACTTTATTTTGTCTAATTTCAACCTTTGTTTTATAGGCTTCAGTATACATATATTATAAAGGCACGGATCATTTTTGGGACATAAACCTCAATTAATGCGTAGACCACTGCAAACCAACCAATATAATATAATACATTCTGCCACAAAAGATGAAATATCAAATATTACCTGAAAACCCATAAAAATGCCAAGAATGCCCAACACCCTCTCCTTCCTCACTTTTCCTTTTGATAAAGAAGAGCACAGAGGGGTTGATTTGAGTAGTTTTGAAGAAACAAAGATGAGATGGGTAGGTTTGGTATGGATGAAATTTCATGTTTTAAAATGAACTGAAAGTAATACACAAGATACTTGTCACTTTGTAATTTCCTAAATACCTAAGTTAGTCAATCATATATGTCTTTCTTAGTACCTGTATATTGTTTAACTAAAGGTGCAATATTGTTCTACCGGAAGATTAATCCTCAATTTTATTCCAAATTAAACATTGGTTCAATAAGGATTCCACTCTCTCATATGACTATACGTCTATACCAGGAGTTTATCCAATTTATGTTTTGTAGAAAACTGAATGAATCTCGCCTGTATGGCTGTATGAGACACCAACAGTCGATAATTCTTTAGAACCAAATAAATTTTATTTCACATTGGACCAAAGCAAGAATGTGCTTGATATCTTCTTTCCTCTTTTCCTTTTTGAACTTCTGTTGAATTTATTTTTTCTTTTTCTTTTTCTTCCATTTATTTTATGTACTTATTTATTTTGAGCAGGATGGATACTATGGTGGTGAATGAAGCAGTACAGCGCCTCTCCTCTCCTAGTACCACTAGTACCACTGGTAGCAGCCCACTCATTTTCTGGTACACTAGTACCACCGGTACCAATTGGTACCAGCCCACTGTGTGTGATTTTTGCCGACTTTGTGCCCACTTTGGTGCTTGGCTTGATTCTGATTTTTGCCGACTGTGTGTGATAGTGCCTATGGAGGTATGAGGAGGTCGAATAGAGCATATCAAAGGCATGAATTACATGTGTATATATGAAATTGTGCAGTGTTTGGATACATGGATGTATAAAGGATAGTGCACAGGGGTTAAAAAAGAAAACATACGCTGTAATTAGAGGGATAATAGTTTTAGGTTGTAAAAATTACTTCTTGATTCAATAAAATGAAATACTCGGCTTCTTTTCAAATATATGCACTGTCTGTGAAATCTTTTGTACTTGAGCTAATATTTTTTGTTTCAATTCTCTCTTGACCGGTAAATATCAAAATGAGGGATGGACCTCTAATACAATTCAGAAAAATATTGTTGACTTACTGGTAAAAGAAGGTGGCCATTGATGTAAATATTTTATACTTGGAGCATCAATCATCTACACATACACCACCATGCAAAACATTTATAACAGATTTGGCACACAGGCGATTCTACTCCATTTCATAAAAGAAAATCCACATTTAAAATTTTTCTAAGACCAACAATGAAGGTTTTAACAGGTAATACAGTACCAATAAATGACCCCTTTAATAGAAAAAGCAGAAGAAAAAAAAAGCTTATATAGTAAGACCTGATCAAGTACAACTGTACAAGTATGCATTCTCTAGCAATTAAATATATATGCACAAAATACCATAATGCGCCTTAATTTATCACTAACAATCACATAAGAAGCAATGATAATGCTTCCAATATAAAAATGAATTTCAACCAATTAAAATTATGCAATAACAATATTACATTTCCAAGAATCATGAAATTTCCAGCAAATAAGTACTGCCACCAACATATATCAAAAGATAGTATTTTCAGTTGTATACAAAAAAAAAAAAGAGCTCTAGGCCTCTATCAATCAAAATACACAAAAGACCTATCAAGTTTCTACACTATTCTACACTAAAGTTAGCTCTAACAATTCAGCATCTGAATCAAAAAAAAAAAAAAAATTCAGCATCCATTGTGTCATGTACTTATCCATGGAAGTCGTTCAGAAAAGTATTGTTCAAAGTTAGATATGTGCCCTCCTTGAAACATGAATTCTGCAAAGAAGTAAAAACATAGACTTACTTGCATTAATAAAATAATCCATAATGTGTAAATAAAGTGCTTAAATTTTGGTCCAAACAAGAAGAGAGATTGTGCATACGTAACAGAATTTACCGAAAAAAGTGAAGACAAATGACATACCTAAGGCCTAAATTTCCTTCTTAACTCTTGTACCAGAAGGTTTGGTACCAACTGGTACAAGAGTTAAGAAGGGGCAAAACATTGAACTTAACATGAGCGTAACAGTATACCTGTGAATTGCAACTCTAGAAAGAGAGAGAGGTGTTGTTAGACATTGATGTTTAGACGTTAATGTTGTGTTTTTAGATGACGATGTATTTTATGTGCATGGATGACGTTCTGGATGCAAAATAATGGATGTAATTTATGTTTATTAAATGAAAATTATATTTGACAGTCACTGTCAAGGTTACAAGAATAAAAGAGAGAGAGGTCTTGAACAATTGTATAGCATATATGATTTTCATATTTAAATGTGAAAGGGAAATTAGTAGGAGAGAATTTGTTCTTTACCTCTTGAGTACCGTTATGGTTTTTTATTATATGATCTCTGTATCAGTCAATGGATAACAATTGTCTTATCACTAAACCAGCATCTTTCAAATCTTTCACAGTTTCAAACAAAGGAACAACTCTCAACCTGTTTAAAAATTTAAAATGTAAGAAAAGGTATGTGTACCAGTAGATAAATGCTGGTTGCATTGTAACCATAGGATGATTTATGTTATGCGCAGAACGCAACGCAAGTTTCGGTACGCTTGAGAGCGTACCTTTTAAAACCACGTTAACACTCCACGAGTAAGGGATGCAAGTGCACAACCCCTATCGTGTAGTATATTCGGGTATCGATCCACAGGAACGGTTAATTGCGAGGTTAGATTCTATCAAACTCAATCAAAAACTAGAAGTGGAAAAGGTTTGGTTTGGTGTTTAATTTCCTAAAGGTTCAGATCAAACAATTCAAGAAGATGTAATAAAATGCTAGAAGAAATGTAAATTGTGTTTTGATTATGGATAAAAGGCGTTTCCAGGGTTTCAGACTTCATCTCTGATCTGCCTCTAGTGGTACGGCCCGTACCTAAGTGGTACGGCTAGGCCGTACTTCACTTGGTAAGGCAAGGCCGTACCACCCTGGTAAGACCCGTACTGGCATCCCAGAACAGAGCTTACCAGTTCGAGTGAATGCATTTCTTTGCTGGTACCTTGTGCTAAACTCTTTAGAAAGGTTCAATAGACCATACCTAAGGTTCCTAACCCTCAACCATCGTTTGTTGGATCAAGATCTAGGTTGGAATGCAATTGATTGCCTTTTAGGGTTTCTACACCCTAGCTGGTTGATTGGAGGTCTAAGGCACCCTCTAATCTGTCGATTAGAGGAGAATTCAACCTTTCGGCTTCAATTCGAACTATTCTACCCTAAGCATTTGATTTGGATGAAAGATTGAGATGATCACATGACCTTGATAGGTTCGATCTAAACCTAGAGGCACATCATACAACAATCACAGCAAGCAAAGCAAAAGATATCAAAGAAGATCACAATCAATCAAACTAAAGAGTTCATACAAGATACAAGTCAAAGAAAGTCAAAACAAATCAAGAATCAATCTCTAACCCTAGAAACTAAAAGAACTACTCACAGCACATAATCAGATCTAAAAATACAATAAAAGGGAGAGAGATAGCCATGGATCGAAGGGATCGAGAGGAGGAAGCTAGATCCGTCGAGTTTCGCCTCTTTCCTCTTCCTTCCTTCTTGCTCCTAGCTCCTTAGCTCTCTTTCTCTCTCTTACTGTGCTCTCAAATGGATCTGGAATGAATTCCCCCCTGAAATTGGAGAGTTCCCCGCTTTAAATAGCCTCTGCCCAAATTTGAATCTGTCAGGCCGCCTTCATGTACGGCCCGTACCAATTTGGTACGGCCTGGCCGTACCAGGCGTGAAGAGCTGAAAAATGGCCAAGTATGGTAAGACCCGTACCAAACCTGGTAAGGGCCGTACCTCAACATCCAAATGGCTAAGTCTGGTAAGACCCGTACCAAGCCTGGTAAGGGCCGTACCTCATCATCTGAATCGCCGTTTCTTCGTGTGTTTTGCTCCAAACCTGCAGAAAACAAACAAACACTCAGCAGTACCAAATTCTAAACATATATCGATGAAATGCACATGATTCTGGTGAATTAGGGCACGAATCTGGTACTAAAACAGGCCTAAAATAGACTAAATATGCGAGGTATCAATTTACAAAATGCTGGTTACATTGTAACCATAGGATGATTGTACTAGTATAAATAACCAATGTAACAGTCTGAACAACATATGATGTACTGAACCAGCATATAAAGGCTGTTTCTGGAAATAAAGTAAAATAAAAGAACAGGAATTTACTGGTATGTGTACCAGTAGATAAATAATAGGAATTAATCTAATGCCCAGGGACTAGATTGTAAAAACTTTTACATCTAATACAATGCCAGATGGCAACTTGCCACCTGAACTTCAAAAAAGAAAAGAAAAGGAATTTAATTTATTAGCCTTACGGTCCACCAGGGCAAGGCTTTCCAAGCTCTTCGGATACGGCAAGTCTCGTGTCTTTCTGTAAAAGTTCTACCAGTAATTAATCAATTATGGGGGTCGGGACTAGGGGTCGCGGGACTGGGGGTCGCTGGAGAGGCGTCGGGACTGGGGGTCGCGGGTTTAGGGTTTTCGCTGGGAGAGGAGAGGAGAGGTGCTGGAGAAGAGAGGGATCGGACTGGGGTCTAATCCGATTTTGCTCCCAACTTGATATGTCCAGTTCCGAAAAATTGAAATGAGATATCATGATCTGCACGACTATTGAAGCAGATCCAATGGCCACAAATACGAAGTAAAAGGGGCTGTTTAATTTGCAAAGCACCGTAGCCTTACTCTATATATATATATATAGATGAGCTATGCTACTCCATGGAGTAAAACGCGTTTGTACTTCACGCCGTATTTTTATTTTGAAAGTCCAAACGACCGATCCGAACCGCTCAACATGATCTCCATATTGAAATGTGCTTGGAGACCAAATTTTACATTTTTTAGAATTTTTTTACTATTTATTAAGCCACTTTGAAAATCACTGATCCGGCAGCTCAGAATTTTTTACTGTTTTTTACTGTTCACCCGGATTTTCAGATTTTCAAAGTGGCTTAATAAATAGTAAAAAAATTCTAAAAAATGTAAAATTTGGTCTCCAAGCACATTTCAATATGGAGATCATGTTGAGCGGTTCGGATCGGTCGTTTGGACTTTCAAAATAAAAATATAGCGGCGTGGAGCACCAACGCGTTTTACTCCATGGAGTAGCATAGCTCATCTCTATATATATATATATATGAGATGAGCTATGCTGAGCTATAGAGTAAAAAATTCTCCTCCAGATTCCTAGCGAAAGAAATAGAAACAAAAAAATAACCCAAATCCACCTCCAGCAACTCCTTTCTCCGTCACCCCTCCTCCGACTCTCTCTTTTGGAGAGGTTGCGCACCCTCACCCCTCTCTCACGATTTCCCAGTCCCCACCCTAAATCGCATTTCACCCTCTCGCCGCCCTACTCTCAGCGCCACAGCTCCATCGGACCAGCGCCAGGTTCCCTCCCCCTCTCTCAGCGCCTCAGGTCCAGCTTCTCCTTTCGCAACTCCTCCGAAACAGAAGCATGTTAGTGATAAGCTACTGTTTTTGTTAAATAAGATCTTATTGTAAAATCAAGTGATTCGCCACCAACTGCAAAACCAGAATTTATGATAGTTAAGTGAGATAGCAATTGGTCATGAGACTTCTCTTTCCTTTGTCCATACTCAAGTCTAGGTGAATCCAGTTTTAAGTTATCAGTGGGCAACTAAAGCATAGCTGAGCTAAGAAAAATTAGAAGGGTTGACTTGTATAAAGAGAACAATTGTTATACCAGATTTTTACAAGTGTTGTAACAAGATCTTATTTCTTTTGATAGGCATCAAACTCTATAAAAATGTCATCTAGTGTAGATGGAGATGAGATTAGTGATAACAGATAACAGATTGCAATTGCAGCCTTGCAGGTAATTCTCTCTCTTGAATTCATGCTTATCTGCTAGGCCCTTGCCAATCGAGCAGATTTTCTAAGTTGATACTGATTCGGCCTGTGGAGTCCAATTTGGTCCTAATCTCGTCAAATGAGTGCGACGTGTCATCATGGTTATATCTCCAATGGATGTCAATATATTTTGGGTTTTAATTGAGTTTGAAATTTGTTGTTGTAGACTTGTAGGTATATAGGGGTACAGCTGTCATTTTTCCTGTGCTTAATTTCTCTCTTTGATTGTTAAAATTTTGTGAAATGTTAAATTGTTGAAATTGCTCTTAGTTCAGTTTGTTTTTTTTTTTCTCAAGTTTCAATTATATTGACTGGTAGTGCTCTTAGTTTAGTATCAATGTTGTTTATTTATTGAATTTTTTTTTTTGAGAACATAGGCATATATAACATGAGAACAGTAAAAATTATTTAGTATCGATGTGCTCTTACCTTTATTATTTTTTATTTTTGGAGAACATAGGCACATATACCAGATTTTTACAAGTGTAACAAGGTCTTATTTCTTGTGATAGGGATTGAACTCTATAAAAATGTCATCTTGTGTCAATGAAGATGAAATTCCTGTTGATGGAGATGAGATTAGTGACAGATTGCAGTTGCAAGTAATATTTTACTCTTTTGTTGTGATACAATTTCCACTTTCATTGTAGAAAAATTATATTGTGATCAATGTTTCTTATGCTGTACAGTTTGATATTACCGATCCTTATACCTACTACATGAACCCATTAGAAGTTGAAGAGTCATCACAAGATGGAGCAATTAAGCCGTATATCGGCATGGAATTCTGTTCGCCCGAGGAGGCATACACACACTACAATAATTATGCATGCCGTGTGGGAATTAGTGTCCGCATAGGAGGTAATGGAAAGAATAAGCATGGTGTGTCATCCATTAGGTACGTATGTAATAAAGAAGGCTTTTCAAAGGTGAAAAAAAAATGGAAATGCCGATAGGAAGCTCGGCAGAACCTAGTACACCTATGAAACAGAAGGGGATAACAAGAATCGGTTGTACGGCCTCATGCAGGATCAAACTTGTAGAAGGTGGGATTTGGAGGGTGAGCCGTTTTAATGAGAATCACAATCATGATTTAATCAAGAGCCCTTCGAAGAAGAGAAATCTACGGTCCCACAAACGCATGACAGAATGTGATAAGGTAATCATACGTGACTTGAGTGCTCATAACCAACCCTACTAAACCCGAGTCTAACCCGGGCGGACCCGTCCTAACCCCCCAAACCCGACCCGAATCCGCCGAAAACCCGACGGGACCCGACCCTACCCGACCCAACCCGTCCGAATTTGAATTTGAAATTTTTTTTGCGGCATATATGTGTAGATATATGTATAGTGAACTGCTTCCAGAGGTTACGTGTACAGTACCTTTCAACAAAACTTGTTATATTATAGGAGGCATTTAAATGATAACAGCAATTCTTTATAATAAAATATTTAACATGAATAAAAATATCATGATTTAGTATTAGTATATAGGTTTAGGCCTAGTTTAAATACTATATTATTCCACTTGAATATATTATTTTTTATTTTATACGTGTTATTATTTATTTTGTTAAGTATTTTATATTTATATTGAGTGTTGTTATTATTATTATTCACATTAAATATAAGTACATTGAAGTTTCGTGATAAATATTAATTATATTTTCTATTTAATGTTTGATAAGATTTAATATCAAACTTAAGCTCTCCGATTTATTACATTTAATTTTATATTTCTAAGATATTAGATTAGACACTGAATAATCGTTTCCAATATCTATTGCATGTTTATTATATATTTGAATAAAAAGAATACAAAAACAAGTGCATAAAGATATTTACATGTAAGATTTTGAAGAAAAATTGAAAATATATAGAAATACAATAGAGATTCATCGACAGACGGTATTTATTAAAGATCTCATATGACTGCAACGGTACAGGGAAGAGAGCAAAGCCAACAAGTGGATGAGCAACACTCAAAAGCCATCGCCTCTGTGACATGCATATATATCCTTGCATGCATACATGGTACCAGAATCTATGTTTGCATCATCTTACCATTTGATTTTTCTCATCGTACCGGGAAAAGAAAAAGAGGTATCGTATCACCAACTTGGCGAGCATGAAGCCTCAACTTTTTCGGCGTTCAGAAGCAACGCAAGAAACAGCAAAAAAAAAAAAAAAAACAGCCCGGATCGTGGAACCGACCCGACCCGACCCGGCCCGACCCAACCCGCCGGGTTTGGGTTGGCCAAACCAAAAAACCCGCCAACCCCTACCCGAGCTAACCCGTGGACCGGGCGGGTTTGGACCCGATCGACCCGACCCGGCCCGTTTTCAAAACACTAATGTTAGTTTCTAATAATAAATTGTATTTGAATTATCTTAGTTGATTAGAAAATAAATATTTTTTTATTCCTTGATCTATGTCTTAGTGCTTAATTATCTTTATGTTATTTTGTTTTAATTCATCTATTTTTTAGTGGTAATTTTTTAATGTTATGTTAAAAATAAGATAACAAAACGTTTATCTTAAAAAGCTCCATTAAATTTAAAATCCGTTTAATCAATTCAACTTGCAAAATTCATTGGACAAAAAATGAAATGAGTTGGATGGGCCAACTTGAAATTTTTTCAACCTCGTATAATTAGTTGGATTGAAATTTTGACAAAATCCAGAAACTTTTGTGATAATGGATGGAATTTTGGGTTAAGTGAGATATTATTTTCTTGATCCGTTCGGATGGCCTATTGTTTTTTTTTTTTTTTTTACAGAGGTTGGGAAGTTATGAGAGAGACTCAACTCTCGATCTTTGGGCTTTAGTTATCCAACAGTTCTAAAAATATTTCCTAATTAACTATACTACCACCTCAACCTATTGATCTTTTCTTCTCAAATTATTTCTCAAGCAACGTAAAATGATAGAAATAGAAAAACAAAGTCAAGACTAATTTTGTTTTCCCACGATGCGCATTGCTCTCTCTTCTTTGCCTATTTCTCCCCTACTTGGGATAAATACTGAACAATTCCTGTAGAGAATTCTATCTCAAGCTAACGAATCATTAGTTGATAAATCATGTAATTGGTGTCCTGCATCAATAAATAATAGAGTAATTCTTTTGTCCCCCGCTCTCCAGTCCCATAAACGTCCCCTCATTCTAACTAACTATGTTAATCATTAATTAACGACTTTAACCAACAGTTAGTGGTCCCCATCTAACTGTCAATACCCACTAGCAGGACCACTATTATGAATACTTGCTCGATTAGGTATGAATACTTGTGCGACAGATAACTCGAAAGTATGTCATCATGGATCTCATTTGAAAGAGAAAATTGTGTAGAAGACGTTCGTGGTTTTAGATTTGCAAAATTCCTCATAGATCGTCAGAAATATTGGTTAGATTGAATGGAGAAAAAAAAACCACCTCTAAAAACGTGTAAAAGATGAGTAAGTGATGTGTCCAGTTTTTTTTTAAATACTTGATATCTTAGGTATGAATACTTGATGTTATATATGAATAGTTGATATCTTAGATATGAATACTTTATGTTTTAGATTCGCAAAATTTCTCACAGATCGTTATAAATATAGGCGAGATTGAATGGAAAAAAAATTTACCTCTAAAAAACGTGTAAAAGATGGGTGTGTGATAAGAAAAATAAAAAAAAAATTATATGTTCAATTTTTTTAGAAATATTTGATATCTTAGATATGAATACTTACATGACGAGTTATGAATACTTGAACGATGAAAAATCTGAAAGTACTTCATCATGGATCTCATTTGGAAGAGAAAATTACGTAGAAGATGTCGGTAGTTTTAGATTCGCAAAATTTCTCACAGATCGTCAGAAATATTAACGAGATTAAACGGAGAAAAAAAACTCACTTCTAAAAACGTGTAAAGATGAGTGTGTAATTAGAGAGAAAAAAAGTTGATGTTTTTTTTAATACTTGATGTCTTAGGTATGAATACTTAATATATTATATGATAATACTTGCACGCATAAGTATACATACATATGCGCGCCAGTTGTAAATTTTTTCAATTATAAGTGGTCTCCCAAGTAGTTAATGTAGTTAGTGGTCCCCATTGTACTTTACACATTAGTTAATCAGGGGGACGTTTAGGGGACAGAATGGAGGAGACTGTTAGTCGATCCCTAAATAATAACGTGCAAGATATTCATAAAGAAACATACTAAAATTTTATTAGAGTCTCTTCTTCTTTATGTCTAAAATAATCATGCTACATATTAATAATGTTAAATAAAATTAAGAGTTAGAAAGTAACTGATTGAGAAATTTAAAAACTTTATTGTTACAAATAAAGGATTATTTGTCACAAATTAAAAAATAAAACCAGAGCGACATTATCCACACATTATTTTTTTTTTGGTACAAAATAAACAGATAAGTTTCTTTCCTTTCAATAGATAAAAAATTAAACATATATATATATACATATATATATATATATATATATATATATATATATATATAGATAGATAGATAGATAGGCTATGGTGAGTTGTGAAGTAAAACGTCGTTTTACTTCACGCCATATTTTTATTTTAAAAATTCAAACAACCGATCCGAACCGTTCAACTTTTTCTAAATATTGAAATGTGCTTGGAGACTAAATTTTACATTTTTTGGAATTTTTTACTATTTATTAAGCCACTTTGAAATCGCTGATCCACTGTGAACAGTGAAAAACAGTAAAATTTCTGGACCACCGGATCAGCAATTTTCAAAGTGGCTTAATAAATAGTAAAAAAATTCCAAAAAATGTAAAATTTGGCCTCCAAGCACATTTCAATATAGAGAACATGTTGAATAGTTCAGATCGATTGTTTGAATTTTCAAAATAAAAATATGAGCGTGAAGTAAAAATAACATCTTACTTCACAACTCACCATAGCCCAACTCTATATATATAATTTTTATAAAATTTTATATAATTAATTCCGCGATACAATCAAATATTTATTTCAGCATATTTTTATAATCATTACCGTCCATAGAGTAGAACTAGGGTGCTCCTAAGCTCACCAAGCCCTTCGTGAGCGCGACTCTAAAACCTATCGAATTGACTTCAAACGACATTTTCAAACCGTTAGATGTTCAATCTATATTAAAATGTGCTTGGAGACCAAAATTTACATTTTTTGGAATTTTTTTACTATTTATTAAGATGGTTTGAAAATCGCTGTTTTTATTAAAATTCTGCACCATTGGAAAACAGCGATTTTCAAACCATCTTAATAAATAGTAAAAAAATTCCAAAAAATATAAAATTTGGTCTCCAAGCACATTTTAATATAGATTGAACATCTAACGATTTGAAAATGTCGTTTGAAGTCAATTCGATAGGTTTTAGAGTCGCGCTCACGGAAGGGCTTAATGAGCTTAGGAGCACCCTAGTTCTACTCACCGTCCATATTCATTAGTATAGATTACTGTAAAATAACGAGTGAGTTTCTAAATCCGTCAAAAAAAAAAAAATCCTGCGTAATTACGTGACAATCGCACGATACTTGAGAGGCTAAAGATCGGAATAGTTAGCATTCGCCTTCTGCTTTAGTGATACGTTTGCAGTTCGAGCACCAGATAATTTCTACGATCATCTACACAAGTATGAGATCTCTTATTCCTTGTGCTCTTAGCTTGTAGAATCACACCTTAAGGTAGATGGTCGTAGTAATAGTCAGTGAAGAATAAAAATTCACCCGACTGTAAAACACAGTATTTGTTTTTTTCTATTGGTACACAGTATTTATTTTACTTAACTAGAAAAGACCCCTGACAAGAAATATCCACCAACCGCTTGTTTACATGTACCAGCCTACCAGGTGACTTGTCAGTCGGGCGAATTCTCAACGGCTTGCATGAAAAGCCGAAATTTTTATTAATATCCAATATTATTAATTAATTTCACAATCTGCACCTTTTTCGTTCAGATTTCCAAAAATGACCGAACCGAAAACTTCCCAGTTTGAAGCCCTTTTCCGCAAATATTGTTCCTGATTTCTGCCTCCCAGAAACCGCAAACAAAGTTTCCGGTTCCTAGAATCGGAGACAGTTTCCGGTTTCATCAATAGAAACCGGAAACTTTGTTTGCGGTCTCGAAGTTGTGCCTATTTAGCCAACCACGCAACCCCCTCTCTGCCTCACATCTCACTTTGGCACCCCCTTTCTCCCTCACATCTATCTTTCTTTGGTTTGTCCCTTTGTCTCTTCTCGTCTTCTCTCCGTCTGTCCGATTGATCAGAACTTTAATTCAGATATTTTTAATAATTTTATTTACTATTTAATTTAGAAAATAGTAAAATAGATTAGAATATTATCTGGATAATTTAGATATTCCAAAATATGTTAGAATATTGTCCGAATAATTTCGAAATTCCAAAATGGTTTAGAATATTGTGCCAATAATTTAAAATTTTCAAAATGGTTTAGAATAATGTCCAAATAATTTAGAAAATTCCGAAATGGTTTAGAATATTGTTCGAATAATTTAGAAAATTTCAAAATAGTTTAGAATATTGTCCGAATAATTTAAAAATTCCAAAATAGTTTTTAGAATATTTTCCGAATAATTTAGAAATTTTTCAAAATAGTTTAGAATATTATAGAAAATTCCAAAATGGTTTCGAATAATTTAGAACATTCCAAAATGGTTTTAGAATATTTTAGGAAATTTCAAAATAGTTTAGAATATTTTAGAAAATTCCAAAATAGTATAGAATATTGTTCGAATAATTTAGGAAATTCCAAAATGAGTTTCGAATATTTTAGAAAATTACAAAATGGTGTAGAATAATTTAGAAATTCCAAAATAGTTTAGAATATTGTTTGAATAATTTAGAAAATTCCAAAATAGTTTAGAATATTTTAGAAAATTTCAAAATAGTTTAGAATAATTTAGAAAATTCCAAAATTATTTTATAATATTATTCGAATATTTTAGAAAATTACAAAATGGTTTAGGATAATTTAGAAAAATCCAAAATGGTTTTGTAGTATGGCAGACAAAGTACATGATCAAGGAGAGAGAAAGACGAGGAGAATGCAAGATACGTTCAGCCCGTTGTTGTGGATATCTCACAGCCATCACAGGGTATCTGAGGCTTCTAAGGAGGTAAGCATTTACATATTTGATTTTTCATAACTCGGTCAGAAATCAAATCATATTATAATACCTATTTATGTTGTAATGTAGAGTTCGGAGGTTTTAAACGTCAAACACTACAACACACACTGCGAGTAACGCGAGAAATACGCGCCGTATTTGATAAAATTGGGCTTATACCAGATCGCAGTCATGCCTGATATCGTCATCGATGCGTCACTTATACATGGACTTATCGAGCGGTGGCGTCCTGAGACACACCTTTCATCTTCCTTTCGGAGAGATGACATGTATTAACTACACTAATTCAAATAAATTTGTTATTTCTACTTTTTTTATAACGGGTCAAATAAAGAATTTGCTTATAATTTTGTATTTAAATAAATTACAGTCACGTTAGAGGACGTGAGTTGTTTGTGGGGTTTACCCATTACGGGGGCTCCAGTGACGGGGATTACAGATGGGGCGAGTGTAGAAGGCCGGGTCCTCGATTTGTTAAGGATCCGGGAGGATGAACAATCGAGCTTTATGAAAAAAGGGGGGCAGAGGGAGATCAAAAAATTTCTGACTGGATTATGCTGAAAACTAAACTCCGTCAGCGATTTAAGAACTGCCACCAAACACCGATGAACAAACGCTGAAGTGGTAAGTATTTTCTATTTATCAACTTATTTGTACTTTACATTCTCAATAATGTACTCACATTATCACGAAATTTGCTAGGTATGTCCGTGGATTCCTCTTGGATCTATTCTCGGATACTTGGTTCCTAGACAGCAGCGGAGACGGGAAACCGCTGTGGTATCTCAATTTGATTGAGAATTTGAACAAGCCAACTGACTACAATTGGGACGCAGCCGTTCTCGCATATTTATATTGACATCTATGTGTCGCATCCGCTCCCGCAATCCAATCTATGCATGGTCCGGTTATGTCGCTGCAGCACTGGTCATGGACCCGATTTCCAGTTCACCGGCCTAAGGCAAGATCAAAGGACTTTGAACCTTCCAGGGGGCGCCAACAGAAGATACATGTCTAGCTTTTGCTGACAAATGGTGTTGCAAGCATAAGTATGAGAACTCATCTCACAGCAAAACCTTCGGTCCAAGTATCTCACGTAACCATTTTCAACAATTGACCAAGAACATAGTGGAATGGGAGTCGTACGAGAGTACTTATACCCGCCTTTAGAGAGTAACTCAAGCGGGAACGGTACTACATTCTAACTCAAATTCTTACTAAATTTATCAATTTTTTTATTTATTCAGTTATATATCATCATACTTATAAATTATAACTCACATTCTTATTAAATTTATCAGCCTTAATACTTGTACCGTGGACCTCTGATATTTTTTTGGATAGTGGAGCACCACTATCCTAATCGCTACATGCGACAGTTCGGTAAATTTCAAAAGCGTCCGCCACCACCTCCCATTAATAAGCACCTTCACACCGAATTGCACAAGTATGATTTTCTAACCGTTTTTTTTCTTTTTATGTTAATTAACTTTGTGTGTTGAGTTATTATTAAATTATGAACAGGTTGAAGATGGCCTCAAAAAGGAATGAAACTTGGACCATAAAGCACGCACTTCATGTTGAACAGTATATCCTTTGTGGGAAAGATACCACAATTTCTAAAATCATTTCGAACGATGCTTGGTTTGTTACCGGTACTAATTGGTAGTCACATTGGCCATCAGTAGACATATTAAACATGGCTTGGATTTCCAGATTTGCTTTACTAACAGTATACCCAACCAGTTTATAAATTTCACTATGGAGATAATCAAAGCTATGGTTCACGGTAGAGTGGGAAAAATAGCACAGCGGAGCCGGCTTCGTCACGAAACGGCACGGCACGTGTGTCAGTTACGTACCGTGACTCGCGTGTGTCTTACATTAAAACTCAGACCGAGCATTAAAACTCAAGGAATTCTCAAATATATTTTTTCGAAACAGTAACTATTATAAATATAATAATGTAAGTTAAGTTAATTTAATATTTTGTTCTACCACATCAGTATTTTTCAATTGAGATTTATCATATCTTTCTTTGAGTGTGCATCTCAAAGAAACATGATATTTTCTAAATTTTAAAATAACAAAAAGAAACTTTTATAGGGTGGAGTTTTTTTCCAAAGGACTTTGGACAAAATCTCATCCAAAGTCAATTGTAAACCATCCGATTTGTGTTAAAATTTACACGGATAGTTTAGATTTACAGAGCCATTCAGAGTTATTAAGTTTTAAATATATTGGCACGGATATTAAAGCAAATCAAACGGTATGGTCCAGCTTTGAATGAGATTATGTCCAAAGCCTTTTGGACAAAATCTAATTCCAGTTTTATATGCACATAGCTCAAAACACATCTACAAGATCTATATATAAAGAAGGAACTAATAAAAGAAATTAATCAATCTATATATCTACCTAACAGATCACTAAAAGTGATTTTATATATGAAAGTTCATATAATTTCATCTCCTTAAGAAAATGCATGGATTATTCGTCAATTATTTACAATTCATCATAGTTTTCTTTGAAATATTGATATCAGTAAACGACAATTATATATAATACCAAAATACGATATAGAAAAAGATTTTGAAAAGTTGAAAGTACATAGTAATTGAACCTATTAAATTACCATTATTTTTTTTCCGATTACAAGACTACGTGGATCATCGTTTTTGATTAAGGTCTCCCGTTGCCACCACTCCTATAACCTCCAACGGCCCCACTCTTCCACTACCCCTATCTCCCGTCTCACTTATTTTATGTTCATCCATGTACCGAGCCAAAATTATCATTTATTTATTCTATTTTATAAGAGCTATTTTAAGAATTTTAGTATTAATTTACGATTTTTATATAACAGTAGAGATAATTTATTACATAAGAGCTATTTAAGGTAACGATATCCTCGTTATCCACTACTATTAAAACTGCCACATACTCGCTCTTTTTAATCCATGAGGAACACGATATAGAAAATCTGTAGTCCTTTTCTAAAATTATTCTAAAACTGAAAGCGACACGTCACCCCACTTTCACTGGGTCTAGACTCCCTATAGTAACTGAACATTTGAGTTTGGGATTATGGCCGTCGATCAGAATAGGGACCAATACGGTCCGATCCAGATTGTGCAGTTTTGATCAGACAGTCCATATTAAAAAGCAAAATTTGTGTTACTTCAGGGGATACAAATTATCTTTTTCACTAAGATCCCCACTCTCTCAACTTCCACCTTCCTTTGCTGTTTTCTTCTTTTTTACTCTACCAACTTTCCCTTGCTTTCTGCTTTTAAGTTTCTGTACCGTTGTCTCTTCTTTTTTACACTTCTCGCTCTCTTATCTCCCCTTCTCTCTGGAATATCTAGCAATGCAACCTGGTTCGAGCTCCAGTCAGCCACCATCCAAAAACCCTAAACCCGACCGGCCCGGTCCATGGCCTCCTCGGATCGAACCCTTTGTGCCCCGAACCGACCCCGACCACAACCCGATCGAGCTGAAAACCTGGGCCAAGCGAACGGGCTTTAACTCAAACTCCGGTGAAATTTCCCGCCCTCTCCCCACGCCATCGTCTACGGCGGGTCCCACTCGTACATTTCACGACCAACCCACCACGTCGGCAGGACCGACGTCTAAACCAGAGGACAGCTCACCTAAGGGACCGGAAAGGACGAACCGCGTCAGATTCAACCCGGTAAGGTTGGGCCGGAGGTTGAGAGAGAGATGGGAAGAGAGCACTAGTATTAACAAATCAGCGGGGTTTAGTGACACGTCAGAGGACCTAGAGAAGGGATTGGACCGGGCACCATTGCCGGATCGAGCAGTTCACCCGCATCCAGACCGGGTTGAGATAGAACCGGCTCAAGGAGGAGAAAGGAGAAGGAATGCAGGTCACGTAAGGGGAGAAGGGGATGTTGGCTTGAAAAAGGAAACAGTGGGAGTAGATTTACATGAAAAAGGATTTGATAGGGAATTTGATTCAGGGGTTCTCTCAGATTCACAATGGGAAGTGGAGGGAGAGGAGCTGAGAGACAAGGAGGTGTATAGACCCAATGGATTGAAATGCGGCGTCACAGAGAATCCCGGTTGGGGTAAGCTTGTGTTATTGTTTTTTGTTTACTTTTATCTTTTAGTGGGAATAATCACATTTAACAGCACATGAGTCCAATGTTTAAATTGGATGTAATAAGTGCTTTATTGACTGAATTTATTATAGTTTAATGTTCCAATATATATATATATATGCATATCTTCCATAGATTGGCTGTTATAATTAAATATAATATACTATAATTAATAAATAGCACAACTGGATATATTATGGTACAATTTTCCATTAATTTATTGGAAAATGGGTACGGCAGCAGTTAAAAAAAAAGTTGCAATTAACTTGTGGTTGTTTTCTTATTATTTCAGTGTCCCTATTTTTGTATGGAGTACAGCACTATTTATCCATAGCTGGTTCACTTGTTTTCATCCCCTTGATTATGGTACCTGTCATGGGTGGGTCTGATGTAAGATTTATTTTTCTCTCTTTTTTTTTCCATTTTTTTTCCTTTTCTTTTAACTAAAAATTACACGAGTGCAGCCGCGTCATTATTTAAACATAAGAAACCCAAACAGAATTAGGGTATGCTTTCTATGAAAGATTACAACATGTATCTCCCACCATTTGGTACGAACCACTGCACACACCAGCTGCTATAGAACTTTAACTTCTGAAATGCACAGTTTACTGGTACAGTATAAGAATCGGCTAATCTATGGTACCGGTATGAGAATGGTGGTATAGCATTTTTGTGTTGTGGCTGTCTATAATGAAGCTCTATTTTTGTCAAACTTGTATAAATTGAAATAATAGGAGTTAGTCTCACTTTATTTTTATTTACTTTTTACAGAAAGATACTGCTACAGTTATTTCAACAATGCTGCTAGTAACTGGCATTTCTACAATTCTGCACACATTTTTTGGCACAAGGCTTCCATTGGTGCAGGGGAGTTCTTTTGCATATCTTGCACCTGCCTTGGTAATTATAAACTCTGACGAATTCAGAAATCTCAGTCAAAATGTAAGTTTTTGACAACTCTAGTTATGATTACGAGATTTTATTTTGTTTTTATTTGTCTAGAAATATGCTAATGTTTTGTTGTCTTGCATCAAATGCAGAAATTCAAGCATATAATGAGGGAATTGCAAGGAGCTGTAATTGTTGCTTCCATCTTTCAGACAATTTTGGGTTACAGTGGTCTCATGTCTCTTCTTGTGAGGTATTTTCTTACTTTTTCTTAGTTTGTCCTATGAAAAAGCATTCCGCTTATGCCAAAATTTCAAAACGAGGAGGGAATGGGCATAAAATCATGGGAGATATTCCAATTTTTCAGGGGGCATATAAAATGTTTCTCATATCTCCCGACTTAATCTGTAAATGTGATTAATATTTTTGTGGTGTTTTAACGTTTATTGTTTTTTTAATGTAAACTATTCAAAATAATAGGATAATAAATCCAGTGGTGGTGGCACCAACAGTAGCAGTCATTGGTCTGGCATTCTTCAGTTATGGTTTTCCTCAAGCTGGTAGCTGCGTTGAGATCAGCATTCCCTTGATTGTCCTTGTTCTTCTCTTCACCTTGGTAATTTCTTGATGTCTGGTGCCACAAGCCATAACCAATATATCTCAACAACTCCATGAAACGGCTTGCAAAATATGCATGTCTATTGCATTGTTTGAGAAATATGTACTTGATATTTTACTAACAAGAGATTCTTCTTATCCTTGCAGTACATGCGACGAATTTCTTTATTTGGGAACCGTATATTCCTTGTTTATGCGGTAATTTTCTTCACTTTATTTTTGTTCCCTCTATAATACATTAAGGTTTCTCACTGTACTGATGCTGTGAATCCCATCTAAGTTTGATTTTGTTTTGCTGCTCTCTGTTGATTTTCATCTGACTTTCTTGTACCAAAAACCTCTAATTCTGTCTTCTCAAATTTTTTTCTCTATCGAATTTATTTATTTACTGTTGCTTTATTTTCAGATTCCACTCAGTGTTGGTATAATATGGGCATATGCATTCTTTCTAACTGCTGGTGGCGCCTACAACTACAAGGGGTGTAATTCGAATGTACCTAGCTCTAATATTTTATTAGATTCATGCCGAAGAAAGGTTGAAACCATGAGGCACTGCCGTACTGACGTGTCTAATGCGTGGCATACTGCTGATTGGGTCCGGATCCCTTATCCATTCCAATGGGGCCCACCCACTTTTCACATCAAGACAGTGATTATTATGGTCTTTGCTTCCCTTGTTGCATCTGTTGACTCAGTAAGTTGGCCTCTTTAAATCAAAAGAATTCCACTTAGTCATTTGCCTCTACTGGAAATCTGGAACCTCAGAATTTTACATATACCCCTGTAAAGAAAGAAACTTGACAATTTCCCATCCAAACATTGAAGTTACCTGCTGTAACATTTGTGTTATATTCTGAAAAACATTTTTGAATACTTCTCATGACGAGAGATGGAGGGATACTTTATATTCTTTTCTTCTTAGACAACAAAGCAGGTTGAGTTTGCAGGTGTATGTTTTTGGAATATCATACGCATTAATTCAAACAACACTTGCAAGTTTGTGTCTTGATAATCTTCAGAACTCTTTACAAATCCTTCTCAGGTAAAGGGAGAGCAGTATGCGCACAGTATAATACTGCAGCTGTCCTTCTCATAGTATATAATATTTATTCTTTTATTTCTTTTCAGGTGGGATCTTACCATGCTACAGCCTTACTAGTAAATTTGAGACCTCCAACACATGGAATAGTGAGCAGAGGAATAGGCCTTGAAGGAGTTACTAGTATCATTGCCGGGTTATGGGGAACGGGTCTAGGATCCACTACCCTGACAGAGAATGTACATACTGTGGGTACGACAAAGATGGCTAGCAGGAGAGCACTGCAACTTGGTGCAATAATATTGATTCTTTTCTCCTTCTTTGGTATTTATTCTTGCCCTTGAATTTTCAATTGTGACTTTGAGGATTAGTTTAGTTCCTACTTCCTAATAATGTATTACTAATGTGCTTTTAGGTAAAATTGGTGCACTCCTTGCATCCATCCCTCTAGCATTGGCCGCCTCTGTTCTGTGCTTCATATGGGCTCTTGTTGTAGCATTAGGTCTTTCTACTTTGAGATATACACAAACTGCTAGCTCCAGAAATGTCATAATTGTCGGGTTTACTTTGTTTATATCCCTCTCAGTTCCAGCGTACATCCAAGGCTATTCCCCCAATACCAGCCTTATTTTACCGAGCTATCTCATTCCATACTCCGCTGCTTCAAGTGGGCCTGTTCACACCAGTATTAGTGGGGTAAGATTTCACAGCAAACATATATAAGAAAACAAAAAAGCTTTTTTGTTTTAGCATGTACAATGCATTTGTTGATATGATCTCTAAAGTTTTATGTTTTTCTTACAGCTTAACTACACATTAAATGCGCTTCTATCAGTAAGCACAGTGGTGGCCCTTTTGGTGGCATTTATACTGGACAACACAGTACCAGGTACAAAGCAGGAGAGAGGGGTGTATATTTGGTCTGATCTAAAACGACCTGATATTGACCCAGCTTCACTTGAGCCCTACAAATTGCCACAGAAGATCTGTTGCTGGTTTAAATGTCTGAAATGCCTGGGTCCCTGAATTCAAATATTTCATTTTGTACTTCACTTAATTGGGTAGGGTTCATTTCCATGATATTTCAAGGACCTGTTTAATTGAAGTTTCTGCATTTATCAAAAGAGGTATATGAAATACCATGGAAAGGAAGAGGTTAATAATATCTGCGTTGCATTAGAATAACATATTTGTTTTTTTACTGGGTGGTCATTGTTTCTATTATTCATTTTGGTTATTAGTTTCATATGATTAACAGTTTGATTATTTTTTGCTCAATTTAAACTAGGCTTGTTTAAGAATAGAAAGGCATATATAGATGTTCTATTTAAGATCATGTGTAAATTATTTTGTCAAAACAATAATATCAGAAGGTTCAAAGAAACTGGTTGTGTAATTACCGATTGTTTGTATTATTCTATTACATGTTCTAGTCTTATAAGAAATTTTGGGGAAGTTTTTATTTGGCTGTTTGTCTTTAAATTTTGGGAAAAATTGTTCCTTCATTGGAAGTTCATCTTCAATTGAATATTTGTTCTCTTGTTAGAAAACTTTTTGGACTGGTGTGGCTGAGTAGAACATTTGACTTGGTTCTGAGATTGTAACCTAATAAAGCAGAGATCGTTTGGTAGGATGCAGGATGAATTGGTGTCGGTCTAGGTGATTTCAAGTTTTCAACTAGCTGCTCTTAAGGCCAGACCACAGATGTTAACAGTTTAAGATAACATTAAAAACTTTTTTTTTTCATCAATCTATAGTAACATTATCCAAATATCATCGAATCTAAGTGAATTAAGTACCATCTTTTAAACAACGCTTATTAACTGCGAGTTAATACAAATTAAGAGCAAATGCCTTTTCCGATATTAAGACTAGTGATGAATACCAAACTATGTCGGTTGTATCAGATACGATTGTAAAATGGATGCACTTTCATCATTCCATTTACATGTAGTTACCAAATTTCGCGCAAGCGTTTGTATTATAATTTAGCACTAGATAAATTACAAAGATAATTAGAAACACACTAAACGAAACCGAGGCATATAAGTTGGTGCAATTCATTAACAATAAGACCACAGCGCAATACTTTCTTATTTGTTCATGGCACAATTCACGTCGAATGTGTTCATGATATGTTCCTAATTTACAACAGCGCTACAAATCTGAGATGCGTGAAATTTGAGATAGTAACGAACAAGTGTTAATACAACTGTGGGAGACTTATGGTGCAATGATGCAAGGACATATCTGATGCGAGTAAAACAAATTTGATCAAAACTAAGGTAAATATGTTGTTAGAATGCACTCGTACATTGTAGTTAGAATTGTGTATTTACACTTCAAATCATGTTGTTTTACGACTTGCAACAGATCATAGCTTGATGACAAAATTAAACAATGACTAGCAGATTCCAGAGTCATGAACTCACAAAAATGAGGTTCCTAATAACCAAAATAATCAATGGCGCCAACAAATGCATCTCACAGTGAATTCTCAGGGCACAAGGGAATATCAACCAAACAAACAATTAGTTTCTAATAAAACTAAAAATAAAAAAAATCAAATATATCTTGAAAACATCAGCTCCATTCATACTAATACCAAACTACTATGTTTAAGTAAAACGTCAGTTGAGAAATGAAAACACACTGGTTATTACCAATTTACCATCACATTTGGTAGAACAAAAATTCCACTGAAATACACCAACAACAAGCCCCTACAATCAGTGACATTTATTCTACCAAAGAGAAACAGAAGAGATGGGCAGTAAGTGCCTAATTGGGGGTAGAAGAAGGTGCGGGTCTGTCATTGCCACAACCTTTACGGTTGCAAACAGTACGGAACGGGTAGTTGAGATTACTGCACTTGCTGCAAGTCCAGCTACCTTCAGGTGCTTCTCCTTGTTCCTTTTTACCAGATGAACCATTTGAATTGATGCCACCCTGCATTTGCATTTTACTTTTCTCATTAGTGGCGTAACTTGGGAAGAATAGTCGAATAAACATAAAAGAAGAAAAGAGAGCAATTACGGGGTAAGTAGGCCTAGGAGCACCACATTTTTTCATGTTGCAAGTGGTTCTAAATGCGAAGTTAACATTCTCACATTTCGGGCACTTCCAATCTCCCTCAGACGGTGATCCATCAGGTCCTGGCAAAGTGATAACAAAAAAGTTAAAGAGCTTGTGTTAAAAGAAGTATACTAGCAACAGCAGTTAAGTGACTAATAAAGGAGATTTAAAGTGATATTAATAGAACAATACCACCGCGCCGCTTCCTTGAAGAATTGTTGTCATTATTATCTGGTAATGCACCAGCAGGCCATGGACTTGGACCCTGGTTTTGTCAAAGATGATAACATTTTAGTAAAAAAAATATATATATATTTGCGAATTATAGCAACTGATACAACAATTACACAAACAAAGTAATACTAAAGTGACATTTTGCTCGGATACTAAGGGATAAGAAACTTGTATCTAGCTTTTATTACTGCCAGCAGAACTGGCTCTTTGAAATGAAAGGGAATAGACAGTAAAACCATGCAAAACTTCTTTGCATACAACTAAGCTTCTGTGTCCAACAAATTTTGACTGGGTCAACTATATGTACTTGAAACAAAGTGCAAGACAACCAACCTGTACCATTAGAGTACCAAAAGACTAAAAGATATAATACAACCATTAGCAGGTATAATACAACCAATAATTTGACAAAAAGCTACGTAGATGAGAAAAGGACAAACCGGCATTGGAGACCCGCGATAACCATAACCATACCGACCCATATCAGCCCCAGGACCATAACCTATACCTGTTATTATTCAAACAATACTCGAATGAATTTTTACCACTTAATCAGCAACAACCTAAATCAATCCAACAATATGCTATCATCTGTACCAACTCTTACTCATTCTCTAACACTTCATGCAAGCCTTTAAAGAACCTGAAAAACATTGTCAACAACCCTGGAGAAAAACAAATGCCACCTACAACCCTTTTTTAGGACACAAAAAGTTCAGCTATACCCTTCTTTATACCTTTTTTGCATCTTAACAGTAAATTGTCCCATTTACAGATTCTATAACAGAAGAGATAGAGAGAGTACCTCCCATGGGACCAGGAGAGTGGTATGAAGAATAAGGAGGGTAAGAACCAGAGCTACCATAAGGACCGGGTCCGTAGCCATAACGCATGCCGAGATGCTGATATGGTGCAGGGCCATAACTGCCTGACATGCCGACAGGAGGTGGGGGCCCATATGGAGGTGGAGGGGCCCCACCATAGTATGGAGATGGCCTGTGCTCATACCCACCCCCTACTGCAGGCGGCACCATCCTCTGTTAACAAAAATAGTTAATGAAAATGCTTTATAATGACAAAAGTTACAAAACACCTGCATGTGTGCTGACGAGAAGCGCCTACAGGTGCTTGTTCCAGAAATATGCTCGGTTATATTAATATGATACTAATCTGAATATTGCAAAATGCTGACCAGGATACTAACCAGACACGACAGTAAGCTGGGTCATTTAATTTACTTACTTTGATATCAATAAAATTACCCGGTTGCACGAGTTTCAATAGGGAAATACCAGTACCGAAATTCTCAACTGTTGTAGCCATTTCATTGTTGACATCAAATTAAAATAAGATTATCCGTTGCGGCAATTATCATCAAGGAAGCACTGATTTAAGACTCTAACCTGCCCTGGATCCAGCCAACTAACTTTGAAACTGGTACCATTCTCCCCAACCCTAGAGTATGAGACCAGAAGGGTCCACAAACCCAATCATTTTGTGAATGTATATATGTACACTAGTCAAAAAATTCAGACCAAACAGTTTCAGGGCAAGGGGCTACTACAATGGCATCTGGATCCAGGCTGACGTATAACACCCGAGAAACATAAAGAAAAGGAATATCAAAAGATATGCAATTCCTGGTTAATCCATTTTCCAAATAGCAATTCCAGTATTTAAATTGGGAACTGGAATTAACAAATAACAAAGAACATTGGCCTGAAATCATAGCTCAGTTTTGTGGTTATCCCAAACCAAAACAAGAATGAAAAAACAATTTAAATGTCATTAAAAATGAAAAACAAATAAATAGCACATTCCAGCATTAGATTGTGTTCTAGAGATGAAAATATTACCGGGCTAGGACTAGCTGATGGGCGAGGGGCCCCACAAGTGCCTCGGTTGCAAACAGCTCTAAAGCTGAAATTCACATTACCACATTTGGAGCATTTCCAATCTCCTTCTCTAGCTGCAGTAATTAAAAAGATACATTTTATCATTCAAATGAGCTAGTATTCCACGGTACAACCAAGAATATTTGTCCAGAATGCAACAATAATTGATAGACCAATCTTTCTCAAATTTCAAAGACAACCTAAGCACATTATCTATGTGTTGAAAGCATATTCTTGACAGCCAGCCAAAAAATAAAGACAGCATGATTATTAATTTATTACTGTAAAGTACTAAAATATCATAACAAAGCAACTTTATCTCAGATACTAACCAAAATAAATTTCAAAACACAGCCCAGGTTAAATTTTTGTAGCAACTTATCTCACTAAACTCACTAGAAATTGTAATATTGCAAACTAAATTAATTTAATAACTCATAATACTCCTCCATATATCCTCGTGTAGTATTATCACTTTAAATAAAGAAATATTAATATAAGCACAGGTTTCCCATTTAAGAAATTGATTAATAACAACCTTCAACAAACTACAGACCCGGTAAAAGCCCAGACAGTAGTACCACGGTTCTACGAGAATTTAGTGCTCCTGAAACCTTTTCAGATACCCCGCGCAAAACCCTAATTGGAGGATTGCTTTACGAAATTAACAAAAGATACTACAACAACTAGCTAGACTGAATAAGATTCAGTAAATTGATAAAAAGAACTGACCATCGTTGCGAGATCTCTTCGAACCGAAGGAGCCCGCACCTCGATTGTTATCCACCTATACACGTGTAAATAAACACATAAATAACGGCTGAGAGAGAGAGAGGGAGAGAGGAGACGTAGAGAGAGAGAATTACCTTCGCGGTCGCCATTAGAGCAGTGATAAAGCGATAAGGAGAGAGAGAGAGAGATTCTGGGGTTTCGATTTGGCGGAGACGACGGGTGACCTGACCTCGTGTGGGAAGAGAGGGACTCGCACGGCGCTTTATGTGGAATTTTGCGATTTAGCCCCTCTACGCTTATATAAATAGAAAGGAGATTTCTAGAAGCACTATTCTATTCCCTGTCCGGGAGCAACCCTAATGAGAAAATGGAATGGGGTCAAGATATTGACAAATCAGTTTTTGCTTCATACAGCGCACGACAATAGAACCAAAATAGCGCTGTATGAAGCAAAATCTTCTGTGTAAATATCTTTATCCGAATCAAACACTCCAAATTTACTGCCTCGCAAGTAAAGTATTCTTCTAATAGAAAACCATAAAATATGTTGAATCTTTTGCATTAAATTTTTCGACGGGAACACGTTAGTTATTGTGTGAGAAATTTAGTACCGCAAAAAATGTCTGCTACAATCATATTCTTGTTACGTTACTTTTTTTTAGCTGACATATTTGACACCTGAGATTCTAATTTCAGAAAAATATATTTCCGATTGTTTGGCTTAGGAATAATGATACTATAAAGAGTATCAGTAACAAAAAATTTAATACTAACAGCCATAAGTAACTATTTATAGTAATTATAATAAATATGTTGATGATAATGATGTAAAGCATTCTCCATCGTCCCAAAAAAATAAATAAATAAATTCTATTATTTTTAGAGAACTATTACCAGCACACACTTCTTACGCATTAGTACTGTGTACTGTAGAGCCAGACCTGTTAAAAGGCAGGATTCTATATGAAACGGCCATGCAGTTAAAATGAATTATAAATACAATAGGAGTGAGGCTATGTTACTATGCATAGCATGGCACGGTTCATATTATAGATCAATATCTTTGTTTAGAAAATCTAAATAGTCAATATGAACTGTTGATCATGATCTCTATATAAAAATGTACTTATGAATCAAAATTTATAATTATTATAATTTTTCTACTATTTTGTTAGACAGGTAGAAAATCACTACTTTTAAATGGTCTAGAATGTTGTCTTTTTCATACGGAGATCATGTTGAACGGTTCTGATCAATTATACGAACTTTAAAAACTAAAATATTGATCCATAATACGAACCAATCCGCGCTGTATATAGTACAGTATCCTCGCTCATAGTCTCATAGAGCATAGTCACAAGATTCGCGAATTATTTGTGTGAGAATTTCATTTAAGTTTTTTTACGTTAAATTTTACTAAATTAGTTTAGCTCTAAATTTTTTCCATTTGTTTAGAGTGTCTAATCGTCTTAATTTTTGCACTATACTGTGTTGTTGGAAATTATTTATAGTAGAAGAATATTCCCACAATTTTTTTTTACCTTCTTTAATCTGAATCGTACTTTATTTTTAAGCCTTTTGAATTTATGCATTGTGTTGCATTAATGTCAACTTTTTATTATTCTTATTATTTTTTTAAGTATGATGTAGTTACCGAAATAAATATTTCTCGAAATAAAAAATACTTGGAGTTCTTATTAATAATGCTCGTTACAAGTTTATTTAGAATAGTTTTAATTAAAATTCTTGCACATTTCTAACCGATTGAAAAAGGTAATGATTGATTTCTGTAATTGAAAGTAATCAATTGGATTTATGATAAAACCCATAAAACAGTCACTGATCCAATTAAGAGTACCTCTATGAAATAGACCTTAACAGAAAACTCTCCGTGGAGAAGATCGCATGTTTAAAACCTGAATGAAAGAATCCTTTCTGAATATATTTCTTAAACGCTGTTCTTTCTTTATATAAATTTTATTAAATGTTGATTTTTCTTTATATAAATTTTATGAGTTATACGAAGAGAAGGGTTCAAATAGCTTCATTTTTAAACTACAATTAACTTAAACTTTAAACCTTAAATGTCAAAATAAAACCATTAAATATGACTATATCATTTTATCTATACACAACTGCACAATACTTCGATATTAACACAACACAACCGAAGCACAATACTTTGATATTAACACAACAGAACCGAAGCAATGTGTAACTTTACACCTAATGATACTTCAACGTGTAGAAGTCACAGTAAAGACCTCTTGTTTTGTGCAAGGCAGTGTAGGTAATGTGCAAAACTACCCCGCTCCCTCAGTAAAAATCTGTGTGCTTCACGTAGCGAACAAATTATAAAATCATAGCAGCGCTGCATGAAGCTAAAACTACTCTGTTAAAATCTTTACCCTCTCTCAATGCAATCAAAACTGTTGCAAATAGGAACGCATGTAACTACTTACAAAACAACCATTTGCCACAGATATGAGTTGCAGCTTCCAGTTAAATGCCGCTAAAATTAAAGCACTTAAGCTATGTTGTAGGTAAAGATATTATGCCTATCTCACAACTGCATGGGTACGATAAAACAAGGTGCCACGCCTGAATACAAACTTGTCAATCAAGATGAAACAAATTGCTCAGCAAAAATAATACTAACCGGAAAGGAGCCATACAACATAAATTCAACCTTCATCAGACAACCACAGAACCAATATCATAACTAAATTATCATCCAACAAAATGGTAAAGGGATCAAACTTTGTATCTATAAACCCAAGCACAAGTGACTACTGATTTTCCAAAGGAAGAACTCGATCACTGGTGACTAAACCGATTTCCCGAAAGGAATACAACAGTTGTCTGACAGAGGAAATAGGTACCGAGAGAAGAAAACATATGGACTCCAGTGTGTAAGGCCTTCCCTACTTCCTACGCAATTGGATGCCGCCTCCTGTAATTCAAAGTCCCAAAAAATTATAAGAAAACAGATAATTATACTCTCCCCAAACTGATGCATGCACAAAGGATTGGTTAATAGAGGCAAGTAAGAACGTACATCAAAAGTGCACAGAACATAACCCAAAAAGAAAAAAAATATATAAGAGAAAATTCAGCAAAGATAAATATGATCTTCCTCTAACAGCATTGAGCACCATCATTATTTTGATAGAAGGTAACTGATATGCCAAACTTTCTTTTCTATTAAAAAAAAAATCATTGGCAACATATATTCAGGTACCAAGCGAGCGAGCTATTATGTCATTATGACTATACAGGGTCATTGCAAAAGTGGCAAACCCAATGTACCAAAGAAGACAGTACATAATCATGCCTTCAATGTACTAGAATAATAATAAATAATTAGATAAAAAATAAGGGTATTCAGTCATTTCCCACAAATAGCATTACTAAAACAAAATTTGATTTGAAGTGATTGTCCAAAGTTGGAAAACTGAAAACAGAAGTAGAGGTAGGGCACCAGGGATAATTACCTGCAAAATTAATATTAGGTGGTTTGAAAAAGATCATGTAGAAAAAAAAGGATGAAGTATATTAAACTAAATTAAGAGTCAATTTTAAATATGGTCCTTAGAATCACACCCTCCCCATTTTGGACCTTAAAATTTCAGAATTTTCATATTAGCTCTGAAAGTTTTCAGTGTGTACCCAATTAGACCCACGGTTAAAATGATAATAAAATGGGTAGATGATGTGGTTCTAAGGTCATGTGCATGCTGACATCAATTTCCATGTTATTTTTTTAATGAGGAAAATGCTGACTCTTACAAAGACATCATTGTATATTCAAAATTTTCATCCATTTTAGCATCCACATCATAAAAGATCAACAGATGAATGCCACAATGATGTGGTTTTTGTTCATTATTCAAATTAATGTCAATGGTAGGACCAACTTGGTAAATATTTACAACTTTGTGGAGCAAACAGGAACTTTGGTACTTAAAAAAACAAAATGATACTTTAAGGGCCATTATTGCAATTGCACATAATTAATACACAATCACATAAATTAGGGAACAATATATTAAAGAGATGGTGATTAAAAATGATAATTAAGGACCATTTGTGAAATTTTTCATAATGACACACAATCCTATAAAATTAAGGAATAATAAATTAGAGGGATGGTGGTTACCTATACCTCTTGGGGCGGACACGATCTTCTTCAAGATCCATGAGAGATCCTAATCCAGAACCTCCCCCAGACTCCGTCATGAAATCTTCGGGCCCACCACCTCTTATTTCCATGTCAGCCTACATATTTTTAAATATATGTTTATCTTTGAACTTCTCACCATCCAAAATAGGCTAATAGTCTAAGCGCTTCTACCACTTTAATCCCAATACTAGACGCTTTATTTATTGTCAAGAATATAATAGTATTTTAAAAATAAAAGAGATTTGCATTCCAACAGTTAGTTTTAATTACCTTCAAAGTCTTCTTGACCTCTTCCACTCTGTCCTCAACCTCCTTTTTGTGTTTCCTGCTTGCCTCAGACATCGTATCCGCCCACTTTATCTTCTCTTGAATCGACTGTAACATGTGATCTGATGTAGTCAACCTACCGAAATATAAAGAAATGGTAAGAATTATAAGTATGGATCATGTACAGGCTAGAGTATTTGATTTTTTTGCTTTTTTGTTTGTCTCATTTTTGCCTTTTTGCTCTGTGTGTGCGCATGTCATACATGATCTTTGCTTATTTGAGGTCTTTTAGGGGCTTGTCTCAGGAGGTTAGTTGAAATTTGGACTAATAAACCTAATCACATGGATGAAGTAGAGGGATGAAGAGAGAGTGTTTATTTGCACATTTTCTAGAATAATACGAGTATAAAGCTATGCTGCATGGATACAGATGCAAGCATTTTACATCATAAAAATACACAATTTTTGGATCTTTAGGATGTAACATGTTCCTATACATAATATGTATTTTCTTCTGGATATGACATGTTCTATACTTAATATTAACATATACATTTTTCTTTATAAAGAAAAAATTACAAAAAGAAAACAGGCAATTTATCTTTTCCTGGTAAAATATGATACTTCATTTTTTTTTTTCAGACTATTCTCTTGTTCTTCTATATTAAATCCAAACAATAATATTTCAAGTTATTAGGAGGTTCAAAGTAATAAGCTGCATGCAACTCCAACATAATTGTGGCACAGAAAAGCCAACTTTGATTTCATTTGGTTGGAAAAGAATAGTGTCTGTCACTACTTATTTTTCTAATAGCAATTTTCCAGAGGATTAAAGTATGCTTCACTTACAGTACTAATATTCTTTTAGTATCAATTAGAATCCATCTTATGCAATATATAATGTTTTGGTTAAATCCTATAAAAAAATTTATTGTTATGCACACATGCACTGCTTTTTAGTGAGCCTAGTGCCTCAGGCAATTTTTAACTATTGTGCAAATTAATTCACCTTACCCTCTTGACTGTATTGGGCACGCCTCTAATGTTTTAAAAAGGGTATACAAGAAGAATGGCCAGAAAGAAAAATACTTTTATAAGGGTAATTTAAAACAGGTAAGAAAAAGAGATTACCAACTTGAGAGTGCTTGTATCATGCTATTGAGCTGCTCAGGCCTGATGTCCCTTCCAGCCGCAAATTGAACCTAAAATAACCAAATGAGGAATACAGATAGAAAGAGGATGCTGGAAATTTCACTATCATATTCATATTAATAGCATGAGATGACAGGATATAAAAAAACAAAAAAAACAAAGAATGGACCTCAAAGCATCTCCTCAACTGATCTAGTTTTCCCCTCACAATTCCCTACATCAAAACTTAATTAACTTAAATGCTCGCCAAAAACAAAGAGTAATGTATATACACACAAAAATGGTAGCAGTTCATTCTTGCTTCAGGAGGAACTTCCAAATTCAAGGGTGTAGAAAGCTTGTCCTAGAGGAATGATAAATTACTGATGAGTGAATTTTGTTATACACGAACAAAAGGTAAAAAGAACTCACAGAATACATGCACTCGTTTATTAGAAAATCTTCAAGTTCCCTTACATTAGACACGTCCAATTCTTCCATCAGCTTGTCATAAGGCAATACCTAACCCAAGCCAAAAACACATAATAAATATTTCAAATCTCATTACAACTTTTAAGTTGTGAACTCAAAATTGAGTAGCACGACTTTTAGATATTTCACTTTTGCAGAGTGCGATCGCAATCTTTTCTATTTTCATCAAGCACTAGTTTGAATGGAAAAGGGAAACAATTAATGGAATATTCCTTTTACTAAAATTTGTTTGTTTCATTTTTCTTTCAGAAGAACTGATCGGAGTAAGCTTTTAGAAAAATGAACAGAACTAGATGAAAATAAGTTAGTATAATATTTAGACGTGAATATCATTTTGGGAGTCCTGCAAACTATAAAATAAGCACACTGCACTTAAAACAAGAACAAATCGTTCACATGCTGGTCATCATTGCTTTTGCAAATACCATAAATTGTAGGTGCTCTTTGCGGATGCTGAAAACAAGGGAAGCATTTGAAAAGTTTCCCAAACATATTACCTTATTAGTCTCAGCTAGAGTAAGCACACTTAGTTGCTTCAACTTCTTCGCCTGATTAGGTAAAAGCGAAGGAAGATGGCCAGCACTACCTAATAATTCAATATAATCTCAAATTAACTTTATTTCATTCCTCAAAATCACTTTCTGCAAATATGCAATTTTATTTCATAATTTGAAATATGTAGTACAAGTGTCATGACATTAAATATGGAGACATCCAAATTATGGTAAAATTAAGATAATTTTAATGCAACAACTAAGATGAGAAGTGTTCACAAACAATAAGCATACATCGAGAATAAGTAGACAAGGTATGGTAGGAAATGAGACAGCCAAAGATAGAAGTTTTCAGATAATGAAAGCTAAATAAACTCATACTTCTATAATCATTCCAAGTTCCATATGCAAATAAGTGAAGCAAATCCAAGGAAGAAGAAACCTGGGTCCCATCTAGCTGCCATACAAGAAAAAAGTAAATTATAACTCAACCCTCGTGGTTTCCCAAAATTGCAAATGAAGTCTTAGAGAAGTCTACTGGGGTCAAATGCCAGTGCGTATTGGTATCATCGCCTAATTTTGACAATATGATGATCTAAGGGGCAATAATTCCAAAACCCTAGCAGAACTTATCCAGATAAAAGAAGTTGCTTACAACAAGCCATTTGAACAGGAAAATTGAAAAATAAAATAAAATAAATAGTTAAACTAAGTAAAAAGAGATTAAGCAGTGTTGAGTGCTGGGACCCTATTGCTACATATTTAGGAGTTTTATGGGTTTTAGGGAAAGATTAGGTTGGTTAATTTTGTAACTTTTAATTTGATAGTAATATGATAGGCCATCAGCCTTTTCTTAAAAAAAAAAAGTAAAAAGAGATTAATTTCGAAAATAGAGCACCTTAGAGATGTTAGGTACGGAGAGAATCTCAGAGAAGGCGAAGAGAGACGGGTGACACGTGGCGTCGGAAATTATAGACGCCAGGGCACGTGGATCGCTCGTGGCCTCCGCCTGCTGTGTGAACTGCTCTATAAGATCCGCCTGCCGCTTCTCCATCTCCATGGCTGCCTGCTGCTCTTTCCTTTTCTCTCTCTAAACAGAGGGAAGAAAGGTTTATTTTATTAAAAAAGAGAAAAAAGAAAAGAGAGGTTTTACTTCGAGAAATCCGTCTTTTAGAAGGAGACGAAAGAAGTCGGTAAAATTAAAATGTTTCTATTTTGGGCCGCGATATTTCGGATTCTGGGTTTCGTATTTGGGCCAAGTTCTTTACCCAAAACCCGATTCCAGATCAAGCCGAAATTTGAGATGCGGAAAAGATGCGAAAAAAAAAGTTAGTGCGTGCAGCGTAAAAGATGGATCCATATCCTCGACGGTACCGTAAAAGATTCCCTATTACAATTAGCTATTTACGGTTTGAGATTAACTCTCAGCCGGTTTAGGATTCGGGCTGACTGATGGGGCAGTATTATTGGGCTTTGAGATTCGTGCCAAGTTAAAAAAGAACGGTCCAGATCAAGCAATTGTAAAAGATTCCCTGTTACGGTACTGCACTGGATGTGAATTCGCGTAAAGATGTGGTGCTATATGACGAAATTAACAATATATTTATATGGATCCGGTTTTTACGGAGTCTGTATTCTCTCAGGTATTAGACTCAATACAATACTCCGGCCGAGCCATGTAGATACAGGGGTTCGTTTCATGATTCGTGTCAAGTTAAACTGACGACTCAGATCTCATTGTAATCAGTCAGGTATTGCATAGGTACTAAATTCGTTTTTGCGGGTACGGGGTACCTGCTCCGGAGTCCGGATCCCCTAAAGTAACCCAATTTTTGAGTTTTGACGTGTACGGTGCCTATTCGGTGGTAGCGCAGGGGGCCAGTATTATTTGTGGGGTCCAGGTTCTTTAGGATCGTGTTAGAGCACCTTGGACGGTTTGGATCAAAACTAAAAAATTGGGGTACTGCACTGGATCTGAATTCCCTGCTCCGGCAGACCGCAGACGACGAGGCAATACATGCCAAATGGAGACGTAGAAGTGTTAGCAGCACTGGAGATGATTGGGCCTATAAATTACGAGACTGGTTGGTTGGACTTTGGACTCAACCTAACTGAATTTCCCCTCGAGCGTTGATACGTCTTTTTCACAGATTTTAATGGATTCCTTGTATAATTTAAGTACCAATTTATTATAATTTTGCAAGTTTCGCGTGTAGATCTCAGGTCTGTATATAATAAAAATTTGAGGATTTAAATGCGAATTAATATTCATTATCGTAGCAGATTTTGGATTATATTAGATGTTTTAGTTAAGAAAAATATAAAATAATAATATACATACAAAACACAAATTAATATAATTATTTAATTTTATAAATCTACAAATAGAATAATAATTATGTTTAACTAATTTATATAATTACTAATGACTTATTTAATATTTACAATAAATTATTTATTTGTATTTTAAATCTGCAACATGTTACACGGAGGACATTATTTTTGTCACTAAATTAAAAACTGTTTTTCTTATCCCATACTATTCTTAAAATTATTTAACTATTCATCCTTGTATAAAATTCAACTCATTTATATGTTAAATAAATATTGCAGTTTTATTTGTCTAATTAATATCCAGTTGATTGCAATCTGTCTTATTCATGCAATAATTGATGGCGTAATGAATCACACAACAGTTGATTATTTCCAGTACAATAGGATAAGGTAGTGGCCATACTTTCATTTTTAATCATGGCATATGATATTTTCTAATTCCATAATGATTAATTGAATACCCATTGTTATTTTTATTATTTTCTTGTACCGGATCAGCGTAGAATGAGACTCAAGAGTCAAGTCGTCTGTTTTATTCTGGCGCTTTCTCAGGTGTAAAGTAGAAGAAATGTTCTAATTAAGATTTTTAATGAGACGATTTTTGCATTTTGAATTTCCAATTGTTCAATATATTTTAAAATACATAAAGCCATACTGTTGCTCGGATTCGGACCAAAGCGATTTTAAATAGATTTCAAAGTGATTTTGATTCGACTGGAAATTTTACGTGGTCCGGTACCGCAGAGGATACTAGCTCTGTAGCTAGGTATGTCACGTGATACTCTTTTATCCGTTTACGTAATTTGTGTCATATTCGATAAGACGATATGAGTAAAAAAAATCATTAGCTTGTTGGGGTAAATATCCTCCCCGGTACCGTAAAAGATTTCCTTCACTTTACGGTTTGAGATTAATTCCCAGCCGCTTTGGGATTCGGACTAACGGAGGGGGCAGTATTATTGGGCTTTGAGATTCATGCCAAGTTAAAAAGAAAGGTTCAGATCAAGTAATTGTAAAAGATTCCATATTACAGTACCGGGGGTGATGTGAATTCAGCTTGTTGAGCATAGGTAAAAGTAAAGTTTTTTGTTGACTCAATGGATAAGGATACGGGTAAAAATTAATCTATACCCATTCAAAAGCGGAGGTAAGAAGCAACAAAGGGATGTCAATTGACTCTCTTTTTTTTATTTTTTTTATTTATGTATGATTTTGTATATAATTTAGAGAAAAATGTCATGTTACGGTAAAATTGACTCCCATTTTGTACACAAAAATTTTATATGATTGACCTTCATGTATTTTTTACTCCCATGGTTTGAAAATCTGACTCCGCCCCGTTCCCATTGTCACATAGATAATTATTAAAAATAGAATTATATATATATATATATATATATATAGAGGAGGGATCCACTTACAACAAATTTGAGTTACAACAAAGTTACAACATTCATTTTTTTCATTTTCAAAGTCCAAATCGTCGATCCAACCGTTCAACATGATCATCTAAATAAAATGTACTTGCAGATCAAATTTTATATTTTTTTGAATTTTTTTACTATTTATTAAGATGGGTACAAAATTCAATGGTCTAAGTATAGCTATTTTTTGTAAAATACTTAATAGATAATAAAAAAATTCAAAAAAATATAAAATTTGATCTGCAAGTACATTTTATTTAGATGATCATGTTAAACGGTTGGATCGACGATTTGGACTTTGAAAATGAAAAAAATGAATGTTGTAACTTTGTTGTAACTCAAATTTATTGTAAGTGGATCCCTCCTCATATATATATATGTATTTGTATTTATATGAGGACGGAACATTATATGATACTGTTTTTTTCGTTGTCCAGTTATATCATATAATTTTTTGTAAATAATTTTTTATCGGTTAATGAAATTGACAGTGTTCTCACTGTCCTTAAAAAAAAACTCTATATTTAATTTGAAAGTTTTTTATGATTCCGTGCTTTTAAGAATTTTTTTTTTTTTGAGAAAACATAAGAAGTATTGTTTGTATTCATTATTAATTTATTCTATCTTTCTCTCCCTTTAAAAAAATATTTTACTAAAAACACAAATTAGATGTCAATGACACATTTTATTTGTTTACACGAATTGTACCATATTCAATGAAACAAATATATGTAAGATTTTTATTTTCGCTAATTTATCAAGTATTGGTACAGATAAAGTTTTTTTATCATCTTAAGGAATACATATATAAAAGTACTTTCACCCGACCCGTAAACCCCTGCTTATTGGGAAATTTTTTATTGGTAGTAATTAATAAAAAAAAAGAGAGACAAATGGTAAGATTACACTAATATTTATATTGGTAGTAAGATCCGTAGAATTTCTACTGATCTTAACTTTTTTTTTAATCTGATGTATAGATGGAGAGAATTCTTATATTTGATTTCTAGTAAAATATGAAAAGTTTTTCAAAAAAAATAGATAAAATGTTTTGATATATCTAAATTTTAAGATACTTTATCTATTTTTATAAAAAAATTTAAAAAAAAAAGAAACAAACTGGTTTAGATCGGTAGAATTTCTACCGATCATACTACCAATATAAATATTACTGTAATCTTACTATCTGTCTCTCTTCTTTTCAATTAATTACTACGAATAAAGAAATTTCTGCTTATTGTGAGGTCCACTTTAACTAAACAACAAACTTTTTAGAAATCACAACAACGCCGTCTAAAATGTACCAAAAATTGAGTGTTCAACGCATCATGAAGACGCAACTACTACTCGAATTAATTGTTGTAAAAGCAACATCTACTGCTGGTTGATATAATGAAGTCACATGCACGCACGGTCACGTGCAAAACATTATTATTTACTTCTCGCTTTGCTTTTGAGTGCCTATCACCTGTATGAAAACGAAAATTTTAAACCTACCCTCTTTTGAAAAAAATAACTCAAATAACCACTGTTTTGAATTGTTTCATATTTATCAGGTCCGTAGATTTAAACTGCAAACACAGCAGATTGGTACTGTAGTTTAGAGTTGCAGACCCAACAGTACATTTAACATGACACTAGAGTGCATTAATTTAAGTCTGCGATTTTGAATTGCGGTACTAACCTGCTGGGTCTGCAGTTTAAATCTACGAACCTAGTAATTGGTAAATATGAAAATTTTCAAAAACAATAGTTATCTATTTTTTTTTTAAAGAGATGTTAAATAAAAAAAATTCGGATATGAAATTTGGATAACAATATAATGAATGCAGAGAGATTATAATGAATAACATCATTTTTTTAATAAAGATTGAAAATCAAGCTAACCAATTATTTAATATTCACAAATATTTTTTTATTTGAATTCTAAATATACGACCAATTCTCACGGTTAAAGAAATTAGGTTCCATTAATAAAAGACGACTATATACCTGTCAATGAGTAAATTTTAATTTGCAATGTAACTAAAATATGATATTTACTGCTTTATAATTTACAGTGTGCATTTTAATGGTCTGAATGAAACGGCCATTTATACATTATATCATAATAAGATATGAAAATTATAATTCAATAGGTGGACCATTCAATTGGTTCTGTCTAAACTCTAAAATCGTGTTTATTAAATTCTTTGATTACCAAATGAAATGTATTTGTTTTCTTAAATCTAGATATAGAAGAAAGAAGACACAATCTATATAGTACGGTAAATTACATTTTCTCTTTTCTACCAGTCATGATATCATTTTTTTTCTTAATAAAATATTTTTATTTGTAAAATTTCGGTTGCACAGATTACGACTTCGAAAAAAAAAAAAAAACGCGCACATGGGACCAACCACTAATTAATATAATTCACTGAGACTTATGATATGAAAATACTAACAATTGTATATCATAATTCATAAATAGAGAAGCTATTAGAGATTTATTTTTTCTGTTTGTTAGCGAAGAAGTCGGCAAGTCGCTGGCTCGCTGCTGTTCGCCAACACTTTACCCCTGCAGGTAAAGATTCTAACAGAGCAGATTAGGGTTCATGTGGTATATGCGCTGCATAAAGCTAGAGCTGCTCTGTTAAGATGTTTACCCCTACTGCACGCCTCAGTTGTACCTTATTTTTCTTTTTTTAATGATCAGTAAGCCGGTTTTAATTGAGCTGCTACATGATTTAAGCCTTTTTAGGGGAAGGAGAGCTACGTGTCCGATATGGAGAATAGAGACAAGACAAGCTCCAATGGGCAAGTACCACTGAAAAAACCGACATTTTTATTAATACCCACAAACAACAAAAATATCAAATCTACCCTCAATTTCAAATTTTTATTAAAACTACCATGACCGCCCCACTGTGGGGCGGTCCACTATTCATACCTGACCGCCCCCCCAGTGAGGCAGTCCGCTTATTTTTCTTTTTTTCTTTAAAAAGGGGACCCGACCAGAGTCTCCGGGGCCAGCTTTTTTAGAGGGAGAGATGTGCTATTAAAAAATTATACTTATTCATTTCACCTTCCGGGGACGGTCTGCTATTAAATAGTAGAATAACAATAATATATGTATTTATTTGTTTTAATGTTCTATAATATGGTATATATTTATTTGTTTTAATGTTTTATAATGTGGTATATATTTATTTGTTTTAATGTTTAATAATGTGGTATATATTTATTTGTTTTAATGTTTTATATGTTATATATTTATTTGTTGACGATTATATTTTTATAATTGCTATATTTAATGCTTTATAATATGTTTTAAAATATGTTATAATTTTTGTTAATGTTATAAACTAGTTTTTTCGACTACATAAACAACAAAACTAGATAATCTAAAATAGTAAGTCTACAACATGAAACATAACAGTTCAAACATGAAATATAATAATCCAAACATAAAATACTAGAAATCCATCAAACTAAAAAAACATAAAAACCCTAACAACGAGGACGAGGGCGACGACCGGAGAGATCCAACCTAGGAGGTGGATGGCGGTCCCTGTGCGGCAACTGATCACCCAAAAGTGAGCGATGTTATCTTTTAAAATTTATAAACTCAGAAATGCTATCGGTTTGGATCGCAAGCGCACAATCCTATCGAGTAGTATAATCGAGGTTGATCCACAGAGAATATTGGTTTAGAGTCTTGAGCGATCAAATCACAATCTTTCAAAAGGCTAGGCAAAATCTGAAAATTTGAGAGTTGAAGTTGTGATCAATGTAAATTTGGTAATAATTAAAAGTAATTAAAATAAAGATAGAGATGAGAATTCTTAGGGTTTCGGCACACCATTGCTACTCAATCGTCTTTGATATTCTATTTCTGTCGGGTCTGATTTCCTTTTGTTGTTTATGGAAGACACTACATAGGACACTGCAAGTTACTTAGCAAATGACGGGACTTCCATCGAGATACTACATAGGACATTGCGAGTTATTTACGCAAATGACAGATCTCTAAAATACACAAGTTACTACATAGGACACTGCGAGTTACTTACGCAAATGACATAACTTGGTTCGCGTTTTGTTGTTCCGATTTATGATTTTCTTGCTAAGGTTTTCTTTACATAAATCTAATAGCTCCCAACGAAACTGACTCGTCCATCATAGTTTCTCTTACCATTAAAGCACTGTCACTACCCTAACGGATTAAACTAGATCATCGAAATCAGGTGAAGGGAAAGTAAATTACAAAAGCATTTCAATCAACAATAAGAAATCATAATCAACAGAAAATATATATATCAAAGCATCATGAGTAACAAGGTTTACTGCCTAGTCCCTAAGAAAAGAACTTAGTCGTAGAACGGCATGGTTACAACACTCCTCTCTTTCTCACTTAATCAAATTTAACCAAAATTACAAAGATATCTTCTTTTTCTGTCCAGACTGCTTATATAGGAGTGAGGGGACGTTTGAAGATGAGTGAAGGCCAAGAAATCTGATCTGGATACAACTGGAGCAGTTATTTCCCAAATGGCGCCTTGGTTACGGACCGTACCGGCTAGTGCGGTCCGTATCCATACCATGTCGCTGAGGGGTTTAATGCGTATCGCGCTATCTTCTGGTCTATATCCGGCTAGGTCTGTATCCGTCAGTGCGGGCCGTAACAAAGATTTAGTCGATGAGCGTCGCTTATCCGATTGACTTGATTCTTGCTTCATTTGATGTGAAATAGTTCCAAAACATGTTTTCTACGATAAAAACATAAAAAATGATGACAGTAGCCTTTTCTCTAATTAATTAAACATAAGTGCGAGATAAATATGCAAAATCTAAGTCAAAATCTTACGTAATTCATCATTATTTTGACTCTGATCAGCAACACACGCCTCAAGTGAGAGGGGACTAACTTTGACCAAACTTTGGTCGAACTTTTACCGACCATAACTTTCTGTAGGAAACTCCGTTCTGAGCATTCGACCACTTTTTGAAAAGCTTGGGAGGAGGAGATATGGATTTCACCACTTTTCAGAAAACTTTCTGTAGGTTTACCTTACAAAATGTCCCACGCACTTAGAATTGCAAAAAAATATCGTTTAGAACCTCAAAACTGTAATTGAAGTTTCTGAAAAATAACGGTAAGTAAAAAAACTATCATATAAACTTCAAACTTCGATCTAAGTAGCTCAGTAAATTGGTTATATAATGAACTTGTAGAATACCAATTTTACTAAATTTAGAATTTTTTTAATATATTTTTATGATTTATGAAAGATGACACAAAATGACATAAAAGAAAATTGCCAATATTTTATGATATTTTCTTGTTACATGTGTTCTATACAATATCTAAGGTTCAGCTCTAGTTTCACATATATATATTTTATTTGTCATATATTATATTTACAAAATTAAAAAATATATGAGTATCCAAAAAGAGAGAAAAAAAGAAAAAAAATCATAAAAACAGTGAGACCAAATTACTGATAGTGTCTATATGTAAAACATTCATTCTATACACACTAAACATCTTTAAAAAAAAAATTATAGCATACCGCTCCATTGTGAGACGGTCAGGGCATTTTTCGAAAATCTTGAAAATCAAGGATATTTTTGTTATTTTTTTAATTTTTTGAGGACATTTAAAAAAAGAGGGATGCTTCTATGGACATAAGGACCTATTTGTAAAATGAGCATATTATCATTTTTAAAGTTCAAACAGTCGATCCGACCGTTCAACATTATCTCCATATTAAAATGTACTTGGAAGTCAAATTTTATATTTTTTTGAATTTTTTTACTATTTATTAAGTATTTTACAAAATTAGTCAAATTCAGACCATTGAATTTTGTACCCATTTTAATAAATAGTAAAAAATTCAAAAAAATGTAAAATTTGACCTCCAAGTACATCTTAATATGGAGATAATGTTGAACGGTCAGATCGAATGTTTGAACTTTAAAAATAAAAATATACTTATTTTACAAATAGATCTTTATGTCCATAAAAGAATTTGCCTCAAGGAAAAACGGCATTTTAACCCTCCTCAAAGTAAGTATAATATATAAATTTGAGGGGAGGAACGCGTTATTTTAAAATTTTAGAAGATACATGAAGTTTCACATAAAGAAATCTTGGTGGGCCCGCCGTTTAAAAAAGTTTCTAAAACAAATTCTATATATAAAATAAAGTCTCTCTCCTCAACCAAATCCTCCATTTACTAGTTCACACCAACTCTCTCCTCTCTTCGGTTGAGAAAACCGACTCCCTCTTTCTCCTGCCAAGCACAGATCGGTCATGGCAGTGGTTGCATCGCCTGGCAGGGAGAAGACCGAGTCGATGGTGGAGGAACCACGGCCATCGTCGCCGGCGAAGCCTGACCCTTGCAATGCTTCGTCGGATGCGCCATCCTCTGTACCCTCTGCTGGCAATCCCTCTCCCGATCGGAGAGACCTCGATTTCTTTGTACTCCCTCTCTTTCTCTGTCTCTCTCTCCCAGTGTTTTCCTTTTCTTTTTAGGGAGCATTCCGTAATTGTTGCAAAAGAGAGTCAATCATCTTTATTTTTTGCAATAACTAATCAGTCCCTAAAAAGAAAATTTAGGAATTACGGAATTATGAATGATAATTGCAAATGAATTATCAATCGTCTTTAGGGAGCCTTCATTGTTACTTCCTCACACTATAATATTGGTAATTATACGGAATTATGAATGATAATTGCAAATGAATTATCAATCGTCTTTAGGGAGCCTTTCATTGTTACTTCCTCACACTATAATATTGGTAATTATACGGAATTATGAATGATAATTGCAAATTTGCAATATATAATCTGATTTCGCTGCAATTGTGAAAAAAAACACTTTCATGTTTAAATGTGAACCAATCAGTACAACACTGAAGCAATTCTGTCTAGAATTATTTGAAAAAAATACTGACTTCCCTATACCTCTCTCTAGAATCAAGGACTTGCTACTAGGAGTGATAGTGAAGAGTACAGACTTATCTTTAAACTACCAGCCAACGAGGTCCTAATCCTTTTCTACCTATTTAGTAATCTCTCTTCTTCTAAATTCAAATTAATTTCTTCATTTTGTATTGTTTGTTTAAATGTACGGCCATTCTGCAATGGTTATGGTTATAGGTTCTTCTGCACGATTTTATTTGCGCTCTTCAGGAAAGCATTCTTCTCCAGGTCGTTCTAAATTTTTTCTAAAAATGTATCTGCTTATTTATTAAAATTGATCTCCTTTTTTTATTGATATTGTGTAAGTTTAACAAAAATATATGATGCAGGGGTACTTGTATTTGTTTCTTCGTCATGTCTGTTTCTACTCCAACATTTTTGGTTTTGAGACCAAGGTACTTTTAGCCTCACAAAACAAGAGATATACAGTTGAGACCAGTTGAATTAGTAGCATCTATTACAGAAATTGGGCAATACAAATTTGTATTACTATGCCATCTTTTTGTGAAATAGCCATCTGATGTTGAGTCTGAAATATTGAAGGTGATATTCACACAACAATTTTTTTTTTTTAATTTACGGATGAAATTATCCCAGTATCTATTTCCTAATAATTTAAGCTATTCCATTATACTGGTTATTTTCGTTCAATATGTTAAAGTGCTTAAGCAAAAAAATAATATGTAAGAGAGATACATTTGTATGCGTTCATATTTTGTTAACTAGTTGGAAATTTGATAAATTCACTAGTTGAGAAAAAATTACATAGGTTTTGTTTTCTGTTGTTGGTTGGATCAAGATGTTAAGGTAAACAAGACTTTTTATAGAAGATAATTGATTATTTAAGGAAATAATTGAGATGTTAATATATTCTATGATTTCAAAAATCAATGTGTTACACCATTAACAGAAATATTTGGGTATTTTCACATCAGCATCCATATTAGAATTGTAGAAAGCAATTTCTTGTTTCTTGTTTACCCATAATGGATTTTATGTGATGCAGAAAATAATTCCTTTGAATGAAATCACTGCTATTCGTAAAGCAAAAACAGCCGCGATATTTCCGAATGCAATAGAGATAGCTGCTGGAGGTAAAAAGGTAATTTTTTTTCTCATCTCTTTCTTTGAAGTTCCTCCATTTCTATTGCTGAATTTGCTGATAGCAAAGCTTAATTGTGGAAAATAAAATGACAGCATTTCTTCGGATCATTCTTGTCACGAGATGAGGCTTACCGGCTGATCACTGATGCGTGGGCCCAAACCAATCCTCATGCAAAGGCTTTCCTTGACCGGCAGGATTCAAAGTCAAGTAGCAGCACTGAAGAAAGCATACCAATAAATAAAGACTCTAAAGAAGAAGATGAACCCTCATCTGACCAGTTAGTTATATATATGTTATAATTTTTTAATGAGAATCCTTGCACTAATAATGGCCCTGATGAGGGTTCACTGTACTCGATACCAGATTTATAATCTCTGCCCACTTCTTTTTTGTTTGTTTGTTATTATTTATCTTACCCTGAAGCATCTGTGCAGGAACATAGAAATCGACGGATCGGTGTCTAAATCACTTCCTAATGGTTTGATGAGTACTAGTTCTTCTAGTGACGAGATTAACGTTTTGAAAACACCTAATTCTCCTGAATCACTGGAAAATGGGAATGATGCAAGTGTAGTTGCTGCAAATAGTTTTTGGGAAATTGAGGATGCTGATGCTCCTACCGGTTGGTCTTCAATATTTTTATTGTCTTATGATTATTAGTAGAAGATTTTGTTTTTAGAAACTATGCTTATGGTCATTTTATTGTTTTTATTTTGTGCAGTGCCTGACTGCTATACAATGATTGCTGAGGCAACATTTCAAGTGAGAGGAACTGTGATGTGTTTTTACTTTTTAATATGTTTGGTTTATCACCCATTTTCATATCCTTTAACGTATACTGATGAAATATCTGTAGGCTGGAGTAGAAGAGATCTTTAAGCTGTTTTTTTCTGACGATTCTGCTGGTTTTCGAGAGGATTTTCACAAAAAATGTGGTGACAAGGGTAAGTATTTTGGTTTTTGTATGTGACAAGTGTATATGGTTTATTTTACAGTTTATGAAATTTGTATCATTTATATAGACAGCACAAAAAGTTAGCTGTCAAATTAACTGTTGTTTCCTCCAGAATTTCAAATTTCTCCATGGACTAAGCATGAGCAAAGTGGGCATGTGCGTAATCTCTCATTCCTTCACCCAATCAAAATATTTATGGGTATGAAAGAACCTACTTTATGCACTTTATTCATATATATTGGAAAATTACATAATTAATATGACTTTTTAAGTTCTGATTTACAAGGTGCAAAATTTGGCAGCCCCAAAGAGGTGCAAAAGCTTCGCGTGTATCGAAACAAGTACGCATTTTGCATCATGAGAATATTTTTCAGCAGTTAAAGAATTCATAAGTGTGTATCATTGTGTTTATACCTTTTTCTAACTTTTATGTTGATTTCATTTTATCTTTTGGTTACAGCCACATAGTAGTGGAGACATCTCAGACCGTCAGTGATGCGCCTTTTGGGGATTATTTCACTGTTGAAGTCAGTCTCTGTACTTACCTATACATTTTATATAGAATGTCACAGCAATAGAATATAATAAAAAAAATTGATCTTTGCATGAAGGGGAGGTGGGATGTGGAACAAGACTCAAGTGAAAGAAACAGCTGCAAATTGAGGGTTTTTATATATAATTCTTTTTCTAAGAGAACTATTTTTAGAGGTACATCTTATTCCCTATGATCCTTTCCATTTCTGTAGATAATGGAAATTCATGTCTAAAAATCAAGATAATATAAATCTTGTAGGGAAAATAGAGCAGGCAACAAAGGACGAATGCCAAGAAGTCTTCTCTCTTTGGATCAAGCATGTAAGTACACCTTCCTACCTTTTGATGTTTACCAGGCATCGGTACCATATCAGTTGTGGCCAGTACCTGCTTGTGATTCCTTCCTTTATTATTTCCGATTAGATAAGAATCTGACACTTATTTATATGTTATGGGTTTTTTCTCTTCTTCTAGGCAAAGGAAGCATTGAATAAGAAAGCAAATGCTGAACAGAAAGGTGAGTTGTATTGTAATTGTTTTTCTTGTAAATTATGTCGGGTAGAACTAGGGTGTTCTTAAGCTCACCAAGCCCTTTGGTGATCTTATCTCCAAGACCTATCATTGACTTCAAATGACGAATCCAAACATAGAAACCGATCTATTTCACGAGTGATGCATTTACATGTTGAATTTATAAATTTTCAAATTAATTTAGTATAAAGTCAAGTGGTAAAAAAACAATGAAAAATGAACATATTGAAATTAAATTATGAATCTTTTTTTTTAACGCTCAACTTCATACTAAATTAATTCAAAAATTTATAAATTTGATGTGTAAATGCATCACTTGAAGTAGATCGGTTACAATGATTTGGATTCGGTATTTGAAGTCATTCCGATATGTTTAGAGTTAAGCTCACCAAATGAATGGTGAGCTTAAGAACACCCTAGTTCTACTCAATTATGTCAGTTGTTTACACCCGGGCATTAAATTACGAGAGGAATATATTGCAGCACTTTCTATTACTCCTGATCAGAGTACACCTGGAGCTTCCATAGACACTGAGCAACCAGAGAGCTCCTCAAAGAGAGAGGAACCTCTGGAAATTACGAAAGAAACTGCAAATGAACCCCTGATTGCACCCGATTTGAAACTTATTGAATGTGCTGACAATCAACTTCAAGATAATTTGCGGGATTCATCTTCTTCGTCACCAATGGTTGTTGCCATTCTAAGTGAAATATGGGCATCGCTTGTTGCTCTTACAAAAACAAGTCGTTTTGGTGCAGTTCTACTTGCAGGTTTTGTGGTATTTATTTTACTAATGCAGGTAATCTGTCAACTTAAGCTACTTACAATATTATAGCATGGTATTATACCTTGTACATTTATTTGGTTTGCTAATAAAATGTTAAATTTTAGGTATCAATCATTATACTACTAACAAGATCACCAAATGTACATGTGATCAATGCTGGAAGTTACGTTGGCAACACTGAAAGCTACACCAAAGAGAGCGCAAATTATATGGAAAGGAGATTAACTTATCTCAAAGAAGAGATGAGAATGGTTGGATCTCAGATGGAGAGGATGCAGTATGAGTATGAATGGTTGAAGTCTCATTTAAAAAGCTTAGAAAAATTAAAAGATATATCATAGGCTAAATCGGCTTTAAGCTGGAGCCGATGTTGTAAAAAGCTCCGAGCCTAATAACAGTTGTAATAAAGAGATAAATTATAGGCTAAAAAGGGCTTAAAGCTGGAGCTGATTTTGTAAAGTACTTTTTGGGCATAATAACATATGTAATTAATACGCATTATCTTTTCCTATTGGCGTTTGCAAACGTGCTATAGTCAATTCTTTCCCATGTAGCCTTGCAAGTGATACCAATTAAGGCTTAACAGTATAGGTTATGTTGCTTATAGAACATTGCACCTATCAATTTGGTTGTTATTATGCATTTTAACATCTATATAATTGGATAAAGATATTGACAGCACTAATGTGCTGTTCAAAACCAAAATATCGCTGTCAAAATTCTTTGAAGTAGACGCTCTATGGACGGAAATAATTCTTAAAATTTCCATTCGTAGTACAAGAAGGCATCTTTATAAAACTATAAATTTGTTCCGCGAGGACAACTAAATCCCTAACCTATTCACAAACAAGTATACCATCAATATATCAATCATATAAGAAGAAATATGACGAGAAATTAACACTTACAAACAACGAACTAATATTTTCAAACCTGTTTCCACCAATCTTAACAGTTAACACCAAACATTACAAAAAAAAGAGAAATAAAACATAGATTGAATCACCTAAACAACAATATAAATTTATATAAGAAAGTATCCTTCCAAAGTGTCAAGGGTAGATCAGCATCAATAGTTACATGCCATTTTGTCTGAAGGAAAAGTATTCCTTTCTTGTCCATGGTATTAAACAATTAAGTAGAGCAGCAGCCGCTTTTCTGATTGACAGGCTGGCCCCGGATTTGAACTGTAGGTGGCCTCGCACCTCCCATTGCAGGTTGACTTGCCATCCTGTAATTCAATATTCATAAAACTTCAGATGGTTAGATTTATTTTTCTTTGCCTTAGTTTTGCGGCAACACTTAAAACCTGATTTATGCAAGTCCAACTTCCTAAATCAGGCTGTTTACACACATGCGCGCACACAAACACACAAAAAGAAAGGAACTTTGGGTCTGTTAGTACAAACCGATTCTTAATTGAAGCAGCCATAGCCATGAAAGCTTGCTCAACATTGGTTGCATTCTTAGCACTAGTTTCCATGAATGGTATCCCCAACTCGTCCGCAAATGCCTACAAATTATCAATTATCAACATCTACTTAGTACTATTGATTGAAATAAACAAGTCACATTTTCCTCCCATTTTGTGGGAAAAACGGGAGAGTAGAGAGAGGCTATGTGAGATGACTTCTTTTCTTACAATTTTACAAACATAATGCTATCACTAATATCAAAGGGTGAAGAGATGTACCTTGCCGGTCTCATAGGAAACAACCTTTTTGTCTGTAAGATCACACTTGTTACCAACAAGAAGCTTGTTAACATTCTCACTGGCATATCGGTCTATCTCATTCAGCCACTGCTTCACATTGTTAAAGCTCTCTTGATCTGTCACATCATATACCACCTGTGTATAACCAAATAAATACCACCTATATCAGCATCGTTCTTGTAAATAAAAAAAATACAAACACAAGTAAAAAGTGGAATGAAATGACAACATAAGTGTAAGATGAATCTTACAATGATACCGTGAGCACCCCTGTAGTAACTGCTGGTTATTGTTCTGAAACGCTCTTGTCCAGCTGTATCCCACTGCATATAAATAGGCAAATAACTAAACTTTAGCTAAGCATAAATTAATATCATCTTTTTGCACAGCTAAAAAAGAACTTTATTTAAGTATTTATGAACATAAAAAGTTGGTAGATGAAATGGACTCACTATTTGAAGCTTAATGGACTTCCCATCCTGCTCTACAGTGCGTATTTTCTGCATATTATCAAAATGATATAATAAGAGATGTGTTTGATAAGAAATGGTAGATTGGTAATTTAAGGTAGCATTCTGAAATCAAAATCCAACAATACATTACTTCTTGATATTAAAAATATAAATTTCCAAACATAACAAAAGCAGTAACAACAAAAAATACTTACAAAATCAACTCCAATGGTGCTTATGTAGCTCTCCAAGTATGAGTCATCCTACGCATAAAAAAACAGATAAAGCTCTAATTATTAAATAATTAAACAAATACATAGGTTTATATTAACTGAACTGGAAGCCAGCCTAAGAACAGAACAGATATTAGTTCGGAAAATGAAATTACCGCAAATCTGAGAAGAAGGCATGATTTACCAACACCAGAATCACCAATGAGCAAAAGCTTGAATAGATAATCACTAAAGCAATACCATAGATATAAATTAGTAAACTAACAGAAAAATAGTTATAACAATATAAATAAACAAATAATAACAAGGACTTATGATTATAATCTCTTAGCCAAACAGTGCTACAACAGCAAAATTGGGTCCATTTCACAATAAGCAAATCTTAACCAAATGAGCAAATGCTTGAATGCATAATTGCTAAAGCAAATTTCAACACAAAGTAAATTGATAAATATATCAATAAAAAAAAAAAGAGACAATAAGTTCAATGTGGCGTAACTGTAATCGCAAATTGGGTTATTTGAAAAGTAATATCTAACCGTACTTCCAGTTGACATCACAGATTTAATGATTTAACAACTCAGTGGGTAAACAAATAAATAGATCTACAAGTAAAAACAAACAAACCTTTCTTTACTAGATTGTAACCCAAAATTTGAAAGACTTTCCTCAAGAAACAAATTGAGAGAGACTCATGCTTTCTCGATTTAAATATAAACTAAATTTTGACCTAGGTTTCAATTCCAGCTCGGACCTAATATCTGGCAGATTCCTAATTCCAACAAATTGCAAACATAATTCTAGCTTGAAGGCTACGATTCGCTAGATCTTCAAGATCTAAGCACGAATTGATCAACGAAATCCTCAATACTGAAATTACAACTAATTATTATTACAGCTCCAAATCACAGAGAAACTCGGGAACTTACTACTCCGGATTCATCGTGGGAGGGGATCAATATACCAAAACACAATCGGAAGAAAAAGAGATGGCGATCTAATAGTTGATTTTTGCTCGGTGCTGGGAAGAAGAGAGAGAAAAGGGAATGACAGAGAGAGAAAATCGCGGGTTAGAAAGAGAGATAAATAGTGGACAGACGTGAATTCACAGACGTGGGAGGATCTCTCTTTCTTTCGAGTTCGGATCCCTTAAAAGTAACCCAAATATTGTGTTTGGATCTGGACCGTTCGATCTTCTATGGCACGGAATTAAAATACCGAATTGGCCCAAATTCTGATCAAACGGTCTGCATTTAAACTCAAAATTTGTGATACTTTATGGTAAGCCTTTCTTTCTCCCTATGATAATTTTGATAAACACCCGGGAACTTCTATAAATTATATCTTTTTAACTTTTAACGGGTTCATTATCACTTTATTATTAGCGGTTCTTTTATAGAAACCGCCCTGACGTCAGTAAATGCTAAATACGACTCTTTTTAGTCTTTACACAGGTATTGATGGACCCCGAAAAATTTGCAAACAATAAAAAGCCTGTTATAAATATATTAAGTTATGGATGTTCATTTAATTGCATCAAAATTTCTCATTAATGAAGTATGTTTTATCTCCCTCATTTATCAATTGAATTAAATTAGATGGCTTGTTATTTACATTTTCTATCTATAAATAGAGGATTGTAAGTTTGTATTAGATACAAGAAAATCATATGAATAAAAGATAGCCATCTTTAATATTCTCAATATCTTGTTTACTTTTCTTTGCTTTATTTTACAACACGTTATCAGCATGAATTGCTCGGAAGAAGTTGCAAAGTTATTCTGTAAGTAATTTATATGATTGATCATTATATCCTTCATTAATTTAAATTTCATTTAAATTTTTGATTATATTTGTTTTAGTTTATAAGAATCATTCCTTGAAGTGAATGATAGAATAATAACCTGAAGTTATTATTAAAAAATAAAAGTTTATCAAGAATCTGAAGTTCTTATTACCCGAAGAGAATAAAAGAATAATAACCTGAAGTTATTATTATTGTTTAGAACCTGAAGTTCTATTTGAAATTTTAATATAAAATTAATATAATAACCAGCAGTTATTATAGGCCACTGGATGAATAATAACATGAAGTTATTTCCAATTAAAAACCTGAAGTTTTATTTGAAACATATAAAATCAATATAATAACCAGAAGTTATTATAAGTCACTAGATGAAAATATAACCCGAAGTTATTTCAAATTAAATTTTACAATTGCGCAGCCAAGTAATTTAATAACCAGAAGTTATTAAATAAATATTTATTATAACCTGAAGTTATATAATATTAACCTGAAGTTATTAGTACATTTAAATTTATTTATTTATTTATTTATTTATGCAATTTACATATTCTTTTTTTTTATTTATCTCCTTTTTCACAACCTGAAGTTATGATATTAATAATCTGAAGTTATGGCATTAATAACCTGAAGTTATGATATTAATAATCTGAAATTATGGCATTAATAACCTGAAGTTATGATATTAATAATCTGAAATTATTAATACGTATCTATTTTGTAGTACATATGACAAATCTCACAAAGTTTGAATTTATCTCCTTTTTCATTTATCATAACTCGAAGTTATGGTATTAATAACCTGAAGTTGTATTTTGTTATAAATACGTATTAATGAAAAATGAGAAAGGAAAACATCCTGAAGATGTTTGTTACATATGTGAGATGACAAATCATTGATTGTGTACCTGTCGTACGCCCAAGCATTTTGTAGAGCTTTATCAAGCCTCAATTAAGAAAAAGGGAAAAAATGTGAAAACTAATTTTACTGAAAATGACTCCAAATATGAATGCCATATGGATACACATCTTGATGTATCAGATTTCTTCCAGAATATGGATGAAAAAAATAAATATTATTACTTAGGGAGAAAATATAATATAAAAGCTTATGTTTATGTTTAATAAAAGTTTAGATTACTTTTATATTTTTAGATGCAAACAAATGAATAAAGGTAGTTTATTTTAATTTATTCTTGCATTCTTTTAATTTAAAGGAAAATGGTTAACGCAATGATAAGTAAAGAAGATCTATGTCTGGTAGATAGTGGAACAACTAATACCATATTGAAAGGTAAGAAATACTTTTCACAATTGCATCTTGGTGAGACTAATATCCACACTATATCTGACATAACTAATTTAATTGAAGGCTCCGGAAGAGCTTGTATTTTGTTACCTGAAGGAACAAAATTAATAATAGATGATGCATTATATTCGAATAGATCCAGAAGAAATCTACTAAGTTTTAAAGATATTCGAAAGAATGGTTTTCATATTGAAACTATGAATGAGAAAAATTGTGAATATCTTCATATCACATCTATTAAGAATGGCCAGAAAATTATAATAGAAAAGATGCAAGCAATGTCCTCTGGACTATATGGTACTTATGTAAGTACAATAGAATCAAATATGGTTACTAACCCGAAGTTAGTTGATACTAACCAGAAGTTAGTTGTTACTAACCAGAAGTTAGTTGATCCAAAGTTATTTACTTTGTGGCATGACAGATTGGGTCATCCAGGAAATATAATGATGAGGAGAATAATTAAAAGTGCAAATGAGCATCCCCTAAAGGACCTGAAGATTCTATTATCAAAAGAATTGACATGCGAAGCATGCTCTCTTGGAAAACTAATTACTAGGCCATCTCCAAATAAAATTGGACCTGAAGCTCCTTCATTTTTAGAAAGAATTCAAGGAGATATATGTGGGCCTATTACACCTCCATGTGGACCATTTAGATATTTTATGGTGTTAATTGATGCATCAACACGCTGGTCACATGTGAGTTTGTTAGCAACAAGAAATGTTGTGTTTGCTAGATTATTAGCACAAATTATCCAATTGAGAGCTAAATTTCCAGATTATCAAATTAAAAGACTCCGGCTTGATAATGCAGGAGAGTTTACTTCTCAAACTTTTAATGATTATTGCATGTCTATTGGAATTACGGTAGATCATCCAGTGGCCCATGTTCATACACAAAACGGTCTAGCAGAATCGTTGATTAAAATGTTGCAATTAATTGCTAGACCTTTACTTATGAAATCTAGTTTACCGTCTTCTGCATGGGGACATGCCATATTACATGCTGCTGCACTAATTAGGTTAAGGCCAACTGCAGATCATAAGTATTCTCCGTTACAATTGGTCTCCGGAAGAGAACCAAATTTGTCCCATCTAAAGGTATTTGGTTGTGCAGTATATGTTCCAATTTCTCCTCCACAACGTACAAAAATGGGACCTCAAAGAAGGTTGGAAATTTATATTGGTTTTAACTCTCCTTCTATTATTAAATATTTAGAACCATTAACAGGAGATGTTTTTACAGCAAGATTTGCTGATTGTCATTTTAATGAATCAATATTCCCAAACTTAGGGGAAGAAAAACCAAAGCTGGATAAACAAGTAACATGGAATTCATCGTTATCTTATCTTGACCCCCGAAGTGGTCAATGTGAACTCGAAGTTCAAAAGATTATAAATTTGCAAAGAATTGCAAATGAATTGCCTGATGCATTTACAGATACAAATAGAGTTACTAAATCACATATTCCAGCTATAAACGCACCTGCTCGAATTGACATTACAAAAATATCTAATGAATCTAATGTGCGTAGAAAACGTGGAAGACCACTTGGTTCTAAGGATGTAAATCCACGTAAAAGGAAAGAGCAGAATAAAACAGTTGGTCCAACCCCAGAAGAGGTTGATGGTAAAACTCCTGAAGAAGTCAATAAAATCCCAGAAGAGGTTGGTAGTAGAACTCCTGAAGAAGTAAATAAAATTCCAGAAGAGATTAATGGTAAAACTCCTGAAGAAGTTGATAAAACCCTAGAAGAGGTTGATCAAGTTCCAGAAGAAACATATATTAATGAAATCTTTGCATTCGCTATAGCAAGCGATGTTATAAATGAAGAAGACAATGTGCCAAAAACTCTGGAAGAGTGTAGATATAGAAATGATTGGCCTAAATGGAAAGATGCCGTATAAGCTGAATTAAGTTCATTAGAAAAACGGCAAGTATTTGGACCTGTAGTCCAAACGCCCAAAGATGTTAACCCTGTAGGTTACAAATGGGTATTTGTTATAAAAAGAAATGAGAAAAATGAGATTGTGAGATATAAAGCAAGGCTAGTGGCGCAAGGCTTTACACAAATACCTGGAGTCGATTATGAAGAGACGTATTCACCTGTAGTGGATGCGATAACTCTCAGGTTTCTAATAAGTCTCACAGTCACAGAAAATCTAAAAATGCAACTTATGGATGTCGTAACAGCATATTTATATGGTTCACTTGACACTGACATATACATGAAAATCCCCGAAGGATTGAAAATGCCTGAAGCATATAAGTCAAAACCTAGAGATATGTACTCTATAAAATTAAGAAGATCTTTATATGGACTAAAACAATCAAGTCGAATGTGGTACAATCGACTGAGTGAGTACCTCCTAAAAGAAGGATATAAAAATAATATAATTAGTCCGTGTGTTTTCATTAAAAGATCAAATCTAGGTTTTACAATAATTGCATTGTATGTTGATGATTTAAACATTATTGGATCTCCTGAAGAGATTGAGAATACTGCAAAATTGTTGAGAAATGAGTTTGAAATGAAAGACCTTGGTGTAACTAAATTTTGTCTCGGCCTGCAGATCGAGCATCTAAATAATGGAATATTTATCCATCAATCAAATTATGTTGAAAAGGTACTAAAAAGATTCAATATGGATAAAGCTCATTTTTTAAGCACACCAATGGTCGTAAGATCGCTAAATGCAGAAAATGATCCTTTTCGCCCGCACGAAAATAATAAAAAAATGGTTGGTCCTGAAGTACCATACTTAAGTGCAATTAGGGCATTATTATATCTTGCAAATAATACAAGACCCGATATCGCATTTGCAGTAAATGTGTTAGCGAGGTATAGTTCCAAACCAACCAGAAGACATTGGAATGGAATTAAACACATATTTCGATATCTCTGCGGAACTAGAGATATGGGGTTATATTATCAAAAGAATACAAAATCCAAATTAATTGGATATGCAGATGCAGGATATTTATCAGATCCACATAAAGCACGATCCCAAACGGGATATGTATTCACTTATTGTGGAGCTGCAATTTCATGGCGATCAACAAAACAAACTCTTACAGCAACATCATCAAATCATGCCGAGCTGATCGCCTTATACGAGGCGGGTCGAGAATGCGTTTGGTTACGGTCAATGATTCAAAATATTCAAGAAGAATGCGGGCTTGAAAACATCAAGGAAAATCCTACTCCGCTGCATGAAGATAATGCAGCATGCATTACACAAATCAAAGAAGGATATATCAAAAGAGACCGGACGAAATATATTACGTCAAAGTTCTTTTCAACACATGACCTATGTTTGCGAAGTTCGATCAATAGACAATTTGGCAGACCTATTCACAAAATCTTTGCCGACAAAGGTTTTTGAACAACTCACAAAGAAGATAGGTCTACATCGATTAAAGAATATTCAATGATATCTAAATGAGGGGAAGCGTTATACGCACTGTACTCTTTTTCCCTTAATCAAGTTTTTATCCCAATGGATTTTTCTTGATAAGGTTTTTAATGAGGCAGTACATGGTCCTGAAGTACCGTGTTAATATTGATCCTGAAGTATCATGTTAATATTGATCATGAAGTATCATATTAATAGCGTATAATGAATAATGAACATCCAAGGGGAAGTGTTATAAATATATTAAGTTATGGATGTTCATTTAATTGCATCAAAACTTCTCATTAATGAAGTATGTTTTATCTCCCTCATTTATCAATTGAATTAAATTAGATGGCTTGTTATTTACATTTTCTATCTATAAATAGAGGATTGTAAGTTTGTATTAGATACAAGAAAAACATATGAATAAAAGATAGCCATCTTTAATATTCTCAATATCTTGTTTACTTTTCTTTTGCTTTATTTTACAACAAAGCCGGATTTTTATTAATAGAAAAATAATTAAAAAAAATTCGATAATGAGGAAGCATTTCGTGAAATGTAGGAAAAACGTCATAGTTCATAGACGTTATAGACTATCACGGCCTGATTAACGAAATCAAATTAATCAACTAATTACGTTGGTTCTGGACGTTACAGAGAACAACAGCCAGTGCCTAGCGGAAATAAAAAAAGTTAAAAGTGGCCGTGATAGAGGAGAACGGCCTGCTCCAATTTGCTAATTTTAAATATAAAGAGTGCAATGGGATATCGCGAGTTTCCATTGGTGATGTAAAGAAGGATATTAACAACTTTAGCAAGCTATGGCAGAGTGGAGAACAATAAGCTTGTCTTGAATTTGCTGCAAGATCGAAATAAGAAGCTTTGTCTTGAATTTGCTGCAAGACAAAAAAATCACAAAATTAGCACTTACGGATGGATACAATTCAAATTAGCTTGTAAATAAGTCAATTGGAGCAGGCCGTTCTCTTCTATCCTTTTTTATTTCCGCTGGGCACTGGCCGTTGTTCTCTGTAACGTCCAGAACCAACGTAATTAGTTGGTTAATTTGATTTCGTTAATCGGGCCGTGATGGTCTATAACGTCCCCTGAACGTTATGGACTATAATGTTTTTCCTACATACCGAATTTTCACGAAATGCTTCCTCATTGTCGATATTTATTTAATTATTTTTCTATCAATAAAAATTTCGGCAATAAAAAAGACTCTTGGTCTCTCTTTTTCTCCCTAAAGATAGTTTGCAATTACGACCCCGATATTTCACATATTATATTTATCTAATAGTTTCGTTACTTTTGTAGCACGTCTCAATAAATCGTTCTTTATACAAAATCCTCCTGATGTTGGTAAATTCTAAAAATGAGTCGTACAGACGTGAATAGAATGTTTTATATAGCGGTCTCTCGAGGTAACTTGAATTTAAAATTGACTTAATTTTTTTTTGGAATGAATTGCTCCTGTAATCGTTAAAAACTTCTATTTTTTCTAATTTTTTCATCAAAATCTCAATATATCTCTTTTTTTTATCTAAATTTAATTTTTTTTTATATTTTTCCTCTTTTAGTTTAACTAAATTTGTATTTTCTAATTAATCATTAAATTTTAATAAATAAAGTGACCTTTTTTAGAATCAATCTCGTAGGATATATCTCTTAAGATGAAATGAGTATTAGAAAATGAGTGAGGCTACGGTACTATGCATCAGTGTTGTAAAAAACGGTCTAGTCGGCCGATTAAACGGCCGATTAATCGGAAACGGCGGCCTAACCGTCACGAACACTCTTAACGGAGGCATGTTAGCGGATGAAAACGATTAATCGGCTGTTTTTCCGATTAATCGGCCGTTTAATCCGATTAATCGGCCGTTTATTCCCGGTTATTTCCGGTTATTCCCGTTTATTCCCGTTTATTCCCGTTTATTCCCGTTTATTCCAGTGTATATTTATTTTCACATTTTTTTTTTCTGTGATAGTGTGTATAATAAGGTTTATAAATCTTATATTGTAGTTTTATTTATACTTGGATATACATTCAATATTTTTTATATATATTTTTTCTTCTTACTTACTTTGAAATTGATTAATTCATCTATTATTTATATACCATATATTTTTCTTACTTACTGATGTAATTTTTTCGATTAGTACGACGTGTTCATTTATGTAATTAAGTTGTTATCATAAACTAATTTTAATGATTTTATGTTGGAATGTTTAATTTCTTTCAAATAATATGTTATTAGTATTTGAAAATGCTTAATTCTCAATTTTATTTTTTCATTAAATAAATGTGTTACTTAACATGTAAAATGCTTATGTGTTAAGAATAAACAAGCATAGTGTCATGTTATAATAATAAAACTAAGTTAAATTAAGTTTATTTGATAAGTTTAATGAGTTAAATAAATTATTTTTAATAAATTATGATATATATACATAAATTTAATAAAAACGTTAAATTGTCCGCATAATTCCGATTAGTCGGCCGCATACCGATTAATCACTTATCGGTACCCTATCCGTCCGACAACCGAATACCGTTATTTACAACACTGCTATGCATAGCACGGTTTGGTCCGTGCTACGGCTCAATATTTGAGTTTTCAAAATCCTAACGGTCGATCCGAACCGTTCAACATGATTATAAAATGAATATGTACTTGCAAACCAAATTTTACATTTTTTCAAATTTTTTTACTATTTTTTTAGATAGGTAGAAAATCACTTGATCTGAAAATTCTGGACCATCCAAAAACAGTGATTTAGTACCGTAGCCTCACTCTTAGAAAATTACAACACATTTTTGTACTGCACTGATTATTACAATACCTTAATTGTGTCAATTTCTGATAAAGGAAAAGTACGGCGCTTTGTAAGGCTATTTATTTTGGGAGCAAATGGATCCAACGGTTCCGGTCGTTCAATCCGCATCGATTTATAATTTAATTTTTAGTGCGAATCTCTGTACAAATCAAACGGTTCAGATCAAATATTAAATTGAATTTAATTTGATATACATCAAATACCCCGCTCTCATTTATTTCGAGTTACAGAGAATTTTTAGTTTTTTTTTTTGAAGTAAATGTTCGCCACACAGATTTCCATGCATTTTCTTCTGAATTCATAGTAAAAGGAAGTTCTATTTTATTTTTTTATCTTTCACCCAGCACAGATATAAAAGTAAAAAACCAGCTATATTGTGGAAAGTGCATCCATGATATAATATACTTGCGACTTCAGAAAACAATAAAAAAATACATAATTTATACCGAATTTTATTTTAGTTACCATTTGAAAAAGAAAATACAAGAGTTGACATGAAATTAAAAAAAATACCAAAGTCATCCGGTACGCAGATATTATCTTAGTACCATTCAAGGATGACATACAAATATTATCTGCGCACCATCCAAAAATAGACTTGAGAGTAGGTCCGATGGGCATCGGACCTACCTCGGTTCGATGGGTTTAATCACCATTGATTTGCTTTTAGATTCATGCAAAATGCTTTAAACCCCGTGTGTGTTGTTTCAATTTTCGTGCGCACAAATCTTGTACTAAATCGGACGGTCAGCGTGGCGTTGAACCTAAAAGTAGGTCCGATGGGCATCGGACCTACTCCGTTCTCCCAAAAATAACACCCATATTACTGACACACATGTATTACTAAATTCTTGAATAGTGCGCAGACTGTGTGCCACCTTTGGATGGTACTCAGATAATATCAGGGATCCATATTCTCTCCGGTGCCGTAAAAGATTTCCTTCACTTTATGGTTTGAGATTAACTCTCAGCCGGTTTGGGATTCGGGCTGACCAAAGGGGGAATATTATTGTGCTTTGAGATTTGTGCAAAGTTAAAAAGAACGGTCCAGATCAAGTAATTGTAAAGATTCCCTATTACGGTACCGGGGGTGATGTGAATTCAATATCAGGGCACCAAATAACTGTATTTTTTTTTTTTTTCCAATTTCATGTCAACTCTTTAACTTTTTTTTTTCCCTTCAAATGATAACTAAAAAATCGGTCATTTATGTGGCACTCTGTTTGTGGTTAAGAAAACCTCTGTAGAATCGTGTTAAATTGTTAAATGCATCATAACCCATTAACATAAATTCTGTTATAAAAGTCTCCCATTCAACGAGTAAACATAACAGCGGTAAAGATATCAACAGAGCTAATTTGACTTCATACAACGCATAAACAATAGAATCAAAATAAAAAAAAGTAGATAACTGGTGCGCTGCATGAAAACAGACCAGCTTTGTCAATATCTGTACCCCATAACAGCCCATGTTTATTGGGAAGTACACCTTTTTTACATTAATTACATTATCCCAGTACACAAAATCATTATATAACTCAGCTTGATGCAACTGGTTCAAGCAAATCACATTCAAAGTTGGTGTGCTCAAGGAACGGACCCAATCTGACAATTTTAGGGATCACAACACCATTTCTAAGGGCACATACCAAGGGGTTGTCCCACTGCACAAGGGACCCCACCAGGTTAGCACGCACTGTCAGAGGGAACACACGTGTCCACCTCTCATTGGCATACTCTCTGAGTGCTTGGTTTACTGCATCTGGCCCCTTGCCTATAGAACCTGTACACATGTACCAGCAATCCGATTTTTTTATTAATAGAAAAAAAAATAAGAAATATCGAAATAGAAGAGAATTTATTATAGTTTAATAGATTTGGCAGAGTCCTTGATTTTTCTCTGAGAAACTGCCTCGTCAGGTTGCGCATCTAAAAAAATTGAAAGTACTGGACGAGATGGACTATCTCCTCCAGTTTTTTTTTTTTAAATTAACGAGTTTGCGTGATTAGAAATAAGATTAGTTAGACGTGATGATTTATCCCGTCTGGCGGACGGATAATCATCCCGTTCTTCCTATATTTCGAGATTTCACCATATTCTACTTCTATTTCAATATTTTCTTTTCTATTAATAAAGAAATCGGAGCAATTGAAGCTCCCAATTATTTTTATTGAAAGAAAAAATTTGAAGCTTCTTTTGGTTGCATTAAAAAAAAAAACTTCTATTTGTTATCATTATCAAAGTAGCATAGTTGGACCCATGGTGGGATGGGTCCGGATCTCCTAAAGTACACTTTTGGGTTTTCGATCGGGACTGTCTGATTCAATTTTGTCGCTCGAGATCATCTTGAGATTTGAATCCGTCGTCAGAACGTGTGCGCTCCACTTTAAGATGGATGGTCTTGGATCCGAATCGGACTGTCCCGATTTAAAACCCAAAAATTGAGTTACTTCACTGGATCCGAATTCTGATGGGATGGTGTGACTCTAAACCCAATAAAATATTGGTTAAGTAGGTATTATAAGAGATTGCATGATACGAGTTGTTTATTATATATAGAATAACACCTGCATGTTACATCCAGAATAAAATATTATGCCGGGGCAAAGAAACTGGCACCCACCAATGAGGAATTCATATCACCTAATTAAGGTAACAAAATATTTATGTTTAGATCCGGACCGTCCGATCAAAATTCGGACGAATATTAAAGAGACCAATTTCATCTTGGGCCGGATTAGCCCAGATTTTGATCGGATGGTCCGGATCTAAACAGAAATATTCTGTTACCTCAAAGAATATGTACTCCACCAATGAGGGCATCATTTACCTGTTTAGTTAAACCCTCTCGTGAACAAAGTGGTACGTACAGGTATGTGGTGGTTTAATTAAAGCTGCAGGTACTGATGAATGAATTATCCGGATTCGGTTTGGCGAGATAAAAAGTTTGTGATTCGGAAATAATTCGGATATAATTTGGGAATGATTCGGAATTATCCGGACCAGAGATCTTAGTTTTATAAGGAAGCAAAAAAAAAAAACCCAAAAAATTGGGGAAAAAATCGTATAATATTCGGAAATAATTCGGTCAAAGTTCGGTCAACCGAATAATTCGGCGTTCGGTTCGTCATCACAAAAAAAAAAAAAATTATTCGTGAATTTTGTGACTATGCTCAGGCCTCTACTATCAACCGAAATAAAAAATTCCTGGGACTTGGGTGTTCATCGATTCGGTTCGGTTAAAACTGAAATAAAATAATCAAACTAAAATTGTATTTGAGTTTTCAAAAATACAATTAAACTGACAGAAATAAACTTATCAACCGAATTAAAACTGAACCAAACAAACCGAACTAAATTTTAGTCTATTCGATTGAATTGAAGTAAGAAGATCAATAAAAAAATAAACAGTTTTCTTTATTATTTGAATTTTTTATAGGCTCAAAAAGAATTATTTATTTCAATACACATAATTGAATAAGGATTTAATGATTTTTATACTGAAAAAAACATTCATAATTATATTTTTATAGACTCAAAAGAATTATACTCTTCTTTTCGATCTCTAACCATCCCGTCTAACCGGTTTTAAATTTTCTAAACCGAACCGATCCATTTAACCAGAAAAACCGAACCGTTTAATCCGAACTCTCTTAGTTCGGTTTATAACCAATTAAACCGGACCAGATGAACACCCCTACCTGGCACTGGTTCTGGTACAAGTTGATTTGTACCGGTACATACCTGAGAGCTTAGTTGCAAGTACCACTGAATCCTCCAATGCGCAACAGGCACCTTGACCAAGATTAGGGGTCATGGGGTGCCATGCATCTCCAACGAGCACTACTCCGTTTCGGTACGCAGGTGGCGTCAGACCAGGCCATAACCACCGATCCACTAATGCAGTTTTTATGATGATCTCTTCTTCGGTGTTTCGTATTGTATCTAATAGATCAGAAGGGAAGTCTCTTACAAGGTCCAATGCTTCTTTCTTTAGTAGAGATGGATCTGTGTTTCTCTGACCTGTTCAAAATAATAAAAGTTCAAAAAGTTCAAAACAAAAGACTTAGTGTGATCTGAAGCATCAATTTTAATGGAACGATTTACACAGCATGCTATGGTTATTTTGCCATCCCAGCTATGGTAGCAGATTCGGACTCTTAGGTTATAAACCAATCAAAAGGTTTCTGGTACTATACTAAACTAGGCTAAGATTTATACTGCACACATTTCATTTACAAGCTGTGATGCCTATATAAACACATGCATATGCATTAGTGGTCTAATGATATATTTCATATATGTACCAAAATTGTCATACATACCAGGGGAATTGCTATTGAAGCAGATGAACCAGTAGACCTTAGAAGGAGAAACTGGTACAAAGCCAGCACGTAACCCTCTTCCATAGATATAGTTAACCCTCGACTCGAAAGGCTGACCATCAGGATAAATTGCCATTCCACGAAACGCACAATGGCCAACAAACTTCGCCTCGGAAAATCCCATCCATTTTGCAATTGGGGAGTTAACCCCATCACAACCTATCACTGTCTGTTTTTCAAAGCACAAAATCAACAAAAGAAAGGGTTAATACTTAATACACAACAAATTATGATTTTTATTTTTTATGAAAATTGAGTTAGTATTCATATTTCCAAATGACAAAGTTACTTTTGCCAGAATTTCACGGCCGTCTTCTAGCTCTAGCAAAGTGCCTTCCTTCTCTTGTGCTTTTACAGATTTGACCTTTGAAGAGTATGAAATTGTTCCGGGTGGTAATTTGTTTGCAAGAGTCTCAAGTAAAACCCTTCGCTCTACTGCTCGTACCTCTTGCCTGACACAAGTAATGTATAAATTGTTTACATTATGATATACATTCATTTAAGTTGCACCATTTAGTTTTTTAAAAGAGATAAATTTACCCAGGGGCTTCTTTGTCAAAAGAGAAGGATCTGAGCTCTCTTCCATCATCTGATTTCATTACCATCCTGCACACAACTGAACCGCCCAATAAATTTAGTTTTACTCAATATTTAGTTAACTAAGATATTTCTTTGTTTCTTAATTTCTCAACACCATTAAACCTCACCATCCATTTCTTCTTATATATATATATTGTGAAAATCGAACATACGCCTCACGGAGAAACAAAACTTATCACCATTTATGCTAGGCCTACATTTTTCTTTTATGAATATTTATGGAAGCTTTACTGCTTTAGGATGAGTCAATATCAACTTCTGATGCAGTGGCCTATCATTCACTCTTAACCACTAATTAAATAAAATTAATTTCTCCAATGTCATGGTCTAGCATAGTGATAATATTTAAACAGCATCAACTATCTAAGATCCTATTTTTTTGTATTCAGTGATAATATTAATTTTACAAATGTACTTTCAAGTATTTCCTAAAATTTCCATCCTATTGTCTTTGATACACAAAACCGTTAGAAACAGTTATAATTTCCTTTATTGTTATCAATTTTTTAATTTCTATACATTGTTTAGTTTTTTTCTTGAATACCAGGATTGTGATCACATAATTATGTGTAATACTTGATACCATAAAGCTCTAAACATTCAATGTTCAAAACACATTTTGAACTAGTCAATTCAACGGAACACAAAATCGCCTATCGTTTGTCCGGGTACTGGCACGATTTTGATACATCAGTACATTTCATGTGCACAAATTTTTTAAATCTGTACAGGATTGACCATTTCCAATATTGGATATATAAAAATCTGTGTGGGTATTACAATGATGCCATAGGGATTCTTCATTCTTGATAGTTTCCCTTGGCGAAGAAAGAGTTAACCTATACAAAATTTTAGGATCTGTTCGGCAACGGAGATTTTTGTAGGAATGGAAATTTTTAGATAAGGAAATGAGAATATTAATATGTCAATTTTCAAGATTTTTTAACTAAAGAGAAGATTTAAAATATAAGTGTTCAGCAAATATATGAAAAATTTGTTGGGAAATTATTTTTTCTTCTTCTTACAATTTATGTTTTAGAAGGGAATGGAAATATCAATTAATTATACTTGTCTAATTAATTTTTTGTATAATTAAATTGTGTTTGTTCATTTAATTTTAGTCTGTGTTTGATTTTTGTGTTTAATTAATTGAGTGTTTGATTGTACAAGTTGATTTTAAGTTTAAATAATTTCTTGTATTGTTTTAACTCAAATTGTGCTTGAACTTTTGCTTTATTTTTATCTAATGATAAGGGATACACGTGCTCTAGTGAAGAGCTTCAACTCTTGAGAAAAAAAAAAACGGAGGTGAGATTGAATTGTTTTTTTCTACAAGTAAGAAGGTAGAAAATAGACAAAAAAAAAACCACAAATTATTACAAATGGAAATTAAACCTTGGTAGCAACATGTTTTTTGGAAAAGTTCCAATAACCTCATTTTTCCCCAAAGTTCTTATGAGATTCGTTGTTGCGGAACATGACCTTAATGCGTCCGAAAGAATGAAATATATACAAACTTATTTTCCACATAGTTCATATTTTTAAGTGCATCGAAATTCGTGTGTGCGGAATCTACATTACATTTGGACAAATATTTTTGAACTTCAGAAATTATAATAAGAAATTTGCTAACTATTGCTTGGGAACGATCGCCTATCACTTGTACACATTGGCACGAATCGTCCAATACAATTCGCGCGCATAAATTTTGATGTGTCAAAAATGATGAACCATGTAGAAATTCGGACGCACTAAAAATTTGCACAAAGGTAAACTCTTTTTAATGCATCAAAATTTGTTCATGCCGACAGATGGAGTATTTTAATTCACTTGTCATTTTTGACAGTTTCTCTTGATTAAAAAAATATGATTCCTATATAAAATTTTAATGTGCCGGAGTGGGTGAACCAATACAAATTGAATTTGTACAAACAGAAGTTCATTTAGGGAGTGAAACGTTGGGACAACATTTTTCAAGAGCAAAAATATAAATTTTATTACCCTTGAATGGGAAGAAAATCCTGCCTGAGCTCGTCGCCTACACCAAGAGAATCAAGTACTCTCCACCCATTTTTAAATAGCGTGAGAGACGTACCACCGGCTCTCAGAGTACGGCCCTGCTCGAGGACTAGGCTGCTCACACCTAGTCTGTGCAGAGCAAGTGAGACCGCCAATCCAGCAATCCCTCCACCCACCACCACCACCCCCTCTGAACTAGTGGAGGCACATGAAACCAATGGAGAGGCGACACGTGGAATTTTACGAAACATTCGATTGCGTGGCGGTGGTGGGGTGCGAAAGATGAGAGAAGAGGCCATGGTGATATCCATCAGCAAAGCAAGTATCCGTGTGAGTAAGCTTTATATGCGTCTGGACTTCTGGAGTAACAATCACAAAAAACTTCTACGACGTTTCACTTTTATATGACGTGGAATTATCTTAGCTATCAGAAATAAAGCACAAGAATCACTATCGTTGTTTACTAGAGTAGAATTGGATGGTGAGAAGACGAATTATCTGGTATGAGGAGTGATTTCGTGGGATTTTTCTGGCGATACTTGACCGCGTATTGTTCTCCAGTCTTTACTGAAATGGGGACACTAATTTACGAAAAGAATATGATGACTCTTTTTAGCTACAAGGAATGCATTTCAAGTTTATTCTCATTGTAAAATCTATAGAAAACCATCCAGCATAAATTATAATATAAATTACCGAAAAAATATATATACAGGAAGGGGTGGGGGCAGGTGAAGGCACCAAATTATCAATTAGAACTATTTAACATTTAATTGAATCCTTGTTTCCTCACAATGACTTGTATTGTTCAATGAGATGTGAAGCATGAAGGCGCGAGGTCGGTACCACAGTGCAACCAAGATTTCTAAGATATGCAATCTGTAAAGAACCAAGAGCTCAAATTTCAATATTCTTTACAACTAGTAAAAATAAATGGTATATGTGTGCTAATTAAGCAAACAGAGTTTAACAAAAATTCGAACAGGTCAATCTATACTGTACTAACACAAACTAAGTTTCTGAACTTGTGTTTGTTCTAGAAGCATTGTTTGGTACCTTTACAATTTAAATAAAATATGATAATACCTGTTTAGGAGTGGCTTCAGATGAGCTCATGGAGTTCTCTATTCTCTGCTTTTGAAAATGCTCCTAAAACCAAATTTTAAGGAAAATAGTTATTAAGAACAGTACAAACAATAATAATTCTTAGTATAGAACAATAATCACAACAAAGATCGGATAAAAAGAAAACCTGTCTCTCTCTGGTCAGGTAAGCGCGCTTGTCGATTGGAATTTGCTCCCATCTTATAATCTACAGTGATTAGAAGTTGTTTGAAATGTCAATTAGATACCAAAAATACCTAATTGTTAATTTTTAGAGTTTCTGAACACTACCGTTTGTATTCTCAAGTGGCATCAACAAACATTAAAAGGATATATGGTAATCACTGCAAAATTTTCACCTAAATATTTAATAGAAAAGCATGTGAATTAAAAAACTCACATATTCAGCATATTGAAATGCTTCATTACTGCTTAGGCATGACTTGAGGTCAGATAAAACATCCTAAAAACAAAAAGGTGCTTATTTTAACTTGAAATGAGTAAAATAATATATTTTTTGTGATAAGGAACAAATGAGTAGAACCTTGCGCTTGTATGATTTGCCCCCCCTCAGTCGTTCATCAATGACAAAACCAACCTGTCAATTTAAAAAAAAAAATATATATATATATATAGTAAATATAAGTAACTACATCTTAGACCATCTCTTATTTCATATTGTAGAATGGCAACTTAGAGTACCTTATCAAGCAGCCTCTTTGGGGTTTGAAAAGCTTGTTTTCTAGCCCATTGGTGAAATAAGTGAGACACAATCGACCTATCTTCCGTCTCAAACCTACAAATAAATATTCAGAAATATCCTCCTAAGTCCTAAATATTCATTTGAAATTGTATGTACCTCTTTAAGAACTCATTGCCAGGGAACATCTGAGCTAACTCTGTTGGCAAACACGAGCTTTCATCTCTCCATTCGGAGATTTTATTGCCATTGCCTTCAGACGGAGGTATCTCTTTAGATTTTGGTCCCCATTGTTTCAAGTCTTCTTCTCCCTAATACATAGTTAAAAAATGTAAAAAAGAAGATAGTGTGTATGTGTGTGTGTCTTTTATGTTAAGGTACATTTCCATAATTCCATCTCACTACAGAACCCAACTGGTTCGCTATAAAACCATCAGTTATCATCCCTTTAGGCCCCAAAAAAAAAACAGAAAAAGAGAATCCCAGGTAAATAAGCACATAAAAGGAAGTCCACTTAAACTTATAATCCAAGCAAAAAAAAAAATGTACCAGTGAGATGATATTCCCATCCCCACTATCGAAAATGAATCAAAATGTGATAGTAGAAAACTACCTGACATTCCAGTAGATGCTGTGGCAGCTCTTTGAGAAATCTTGACGGTTGTAGCAGCTGGAAACACGCACAAAAATAAAAAAAAGTACTTGTTAATGTAGCTATATATTAATTGATAATATTGCTGCTGCTTTGTTACAATTGATTTTTGGAAAAAAGAAATAATTTCATTAATTCACCCGAAAACTTATATGGAGTACACATCTTACTTATAGGTCTCTAATCTATTTCATAATTGTCCTTTTACATAATTGGCATTTTTAACTTGATTCTCAACACTCCCCTCAAGATGGGTGAAAGATATCCACTAAGGCCATCTTGTCACATAATCTAAAAAGACCTAAGGATCTAAGACCCTTTGTAAGGCAATACGCTACTTGATCCTCAGTCAAAACATAACTCAGATTCTATAGTCCACTCTCTAGCTTCCCCTCGATAAAAAACCTATCAATCTCAATATGAGCTGCCTCTGCCACCTCAACAACCACCACGGCCATGTCCACAGCCGCCAGGCTGTCCTCGTCTACCAGCCTCTCTCTCTCTATAGGAGGCTTAGGGCAGGCTCTGCTCAAGTGACCAACCTCGCCACAGTTGTAGCATTTACGAGTCTCACCACAACTCCTAGAGGGGTTTGGGTTCGATGTCGCCAAGGCAGATCGCATCCTTGGAAGTCCAGTGGCATCAGAAAATAATTTCATTCGACTCTCCTCCTGCATCATAATTGCAATTGCCTCATCAAGTGTGGGAATTTTTGTCTGAGCTAGAAGAATTGCCCTCCTCTGATCAAACGCAGGGTTGAGGTGATTCAAGAATTGCATGGTTCTCCTTTGTGCAAAGACCTCCCTGCTCTTGCATTCTGGATCCTTGCACACTGTCACAGGCGAGAAGTGGTCATAGTCAGTCCATAGACGCTCAAGCTCTATGGCATACTCATGAATCGTCCTATCTCCCTGAAAAACAACATCTATCTCTTGCTTAATCTGGAACAACCTCATGTTGTTTCCCTTCTCAGCATCGGTCCTTTGCAGCTCTAGCATGGCATACTCCTTAATCATCCTATCTCCTTGCAAAACATCATCTATCTCCTGCTCAATCTGTAACACCCTCATATTGTTCCCCTCCCAAACACTAAGTCCTCTGTAGCTTTGTCCATATGTCCTTCACACTCTGAATGCTATCAACCGTACTGGCAATCGATTGGGTCATGGAGTTGAGCAGCCAGGTATACAATGACATGTGGGTAGTTCTCCATGTCTTCCACTCAGCAGTCTTCCGGTCACTAGGGCTCTTCCTCCTCCCCTGTCAGGTAACCCTCAAGACTGCTCCCCGCTAGGGCACCTGTGATCCGCCGTGACCAACTCAAGTACGTGGCTGGTCCATCAAGCTTCAGATCCACTTGAAGGAGCTCCAGACTCGGCAGCTGCTGCTGTGTCACTGGTGGCGAAGCCTCTGCCTGCTTCAACAGTTTGATCAACACCTTCACATCGTCCTCATCCAACTTTCCAAAGAGTTTGTTCATCCTCTCAACCTGAGCTTACCCCGCGAAGGCAACACAAGTCGCGATCTCTCTTCTTGATCTCCTCAAGGCTCACGGCTCACGGCTCATGGCAGCTGTGTCTCTTCTCTTGTTCCAGCGAGCCTAGACCACTCCGTCCGGCACGGCCATGCCCCTCCTCTCCATACTCACCCCGCCACTGCGGTTGTGAGGAAGAGCCCTCCACACAGGCAACCAAACCGAAGAGCTAGTGAGAGAGAGATGGAGAGAGGAAGCGAGGGGCGGCGACGAACTAAGGTTTAGCGGACTGGAGCAGTGGCGCTGTTTTGGGCGGACGCGCGATTTTCTTCTTGGCGGAGAGTAGGGTTTAGGGAGACGAATTCATCTTAGGTAACAGAATATTTATGTTTGGATCTGGACCGTCCAATCAGAAGTCACAGGATATTAAAGCGGCTCTATTTCGGACCGGATTGGTCCGGATTCCAATCGGACGGCCGTGATTCAAACAGAAATATTCTGTTACCTCAGAGAATATGGATTCGAAAAACAGCGGGTATCATTGATTTTTGGTTTGAAATACGAATAGGACCCTAATCTATCCATAATTATCTTTTTACATAATTATTCTTAACAATTACTATCATCAGTATCATAATGTAATCATTATGGAAGAATAATTCAGAACTTAAATGTGCTTACCTGACGATTAAAATCCAGTGTTAGGTATAAAATGTGAAGTTTTTTCCTAGCACGCGTCATTGCGACGTAAAAGAGCCTTCTCTCCTCCTAACATGCCAGGAAACAAAATGTATTTCACATTTAATAATGGAAAATTAAGAAAATTGTACAGATCAATATGCAAATGGCCAGACATACCTCAAGAGATATGCCACCTTCTTTAGATATACTATTGTATTCATGCAACAAAGGAATTTCAGAGTCATTTGCCTGAAATTAACTAAAATGTAAACTCTGTTAAAATAACAATTAAATGAATTATGAATCTGTTTTTTGTAAAGAACAATGAAAGAAAGAAAACATACCTTTACTATGAAAACAACATCCCATTCTAATCCTTTGGACTGCAAAAGGACACAATAAAAATGTCAAGAAAATATATGTGCAAAATAAGTAGACCCTATTACAGAAAAATAAAATAACCTGGTGGATTGTGGTCAAAGTAACAGAATTCTCATTTTCATTCCTTCTTGACCTAAAATTCTCTGTTTCTCTTACAGCAATGTAGTCTATAAACGATTTGAGCGTAGATGCACATCCTTTCTCCGTGGATTTGGTTGCCTCCTCTAGGTTTGAGAAATGATTTGACAAGAAATCCGACAAATCATCCATTAAAACTTGAATCACCTGAGCATTAGAAGATTGGACACAATCATCAGGAACCCAACAAAACATAAATTGAAATTATATTGTGAAAACATCTGTAATGCTTACAGATCTGATGTCGTGATCTTCATTCAGGAATTTGCCACCATCCACATTTACAGTTGCACGCTGCTCTAGAAGGTACTTCTATATCACAAAAATAAATAAAATAGCATGAACTGGAAAAATAAAAAGAAAAAAGATGCTTAAAAAGGATTAATGGTTAGAAATTATGATATACCTGAGGTAAGACATCAGCTGCTGAAGTGACAACCACTGAAATTGATTGCTCCTTCATGCAAAAAATTTCAGATGGAGATAAGAAAGGTATTTATACCCCACTTATAAACAATGTCAAAACTCATTAACATAAAAAAAATGATACTTGTGGAAAGGGCTCTCCATAACTTATTTCTATGTTTTGCATGAATTGGGTGCAATTGGTACATAGTCTGGTTATCCAACTAGAGCCGTTTTAAAGAAGAACTTATGTAAATTCATATTTTTTTTATATTGACAAGTTTTGATGTAGAATGTCATGTTTGGAAAATAAGTTGGGACAGGAGTGATTACACCAAAAATGGTCAATGCCCCACATGCCCTCCCTCTGCTAATTTGTTCAAATGTACCCAAATTATGTGATAAATCATATATCCAATATTTACAAGGGATAAGTAGAACATTCTTGGTATGCAGGGACATAAGCATTTTTCAAGTAATGTGTCCCAAAAAGAAAAGAAAAAAGAATCCATTAAGTGACTTGGCCAAATTTGTATATAAAATAAGTGTTGCAGATTTTACCCTCTGCACAAGTTTTGAGATCATGTCTAGTGTTGATAAGACTTTACGGCCTTGAGTCAACTGAGCCCTATATGAAATAAAATTGGAAAATTTAACAAAAAGGATGTCAAAACTCAAAATAGGTCTCTAACAGAAATATGAATATGAATGCATTTAACTTAAAAGGACCTTTTGAAGGTGCCAGAAATCTTTGCACTAAAAATATCACGGGCGGCTAATAGGAATCCACATTTTCTTGCATAACTTATCTTTTCAACATACTCCACTACCTGAAATTGCATTACCAATATTACTTTTTGTTGCTTTTTGCCTTTTGTTTCTCGTAATAAATATTACCAAGGCAAATAAAGGTACCTTCTTTTTTTCTTCTTTATCACCGGGGAAAAGGGCTTTGAAAGCCTGACGAGATGGGCCATCATCACAACCAGACAATGTTGTCTTGAGTATTGCCAATATTGCTTTTATTACCTAATAATAAATTTAAAACTAAATTTTCCGAATATATGCCTGTTACCTTATATGCAAAACAAATGAAAAAGTAAATCCAACATACAGACAACCTGATGGAAGTATTAGTTTCTTTTCTTTTCTTTTTGTTTTATACATATTTCAGTGAAGGAATTTGGGCTCGAAGTAAATAGTTTATATTCACCAAATTCTAAAGGTCATTCGTGGATGCTTAACAACTTTTACGGGTCTATATGATATTTAGTTTTACAGGGGTAAACATAAAACTGTTCTGACAAATAAAAAAAAATAGACACTGACCTTTTTTCTGTAGAAGGCCACACCGTGTATATTAAATGGAATTTTGCGTTCACGAAATGCCATTTGAAATGCTTTACCAGATATCTGCATTCACCATTTTCTTTTTTAACTTATAAAAAGGAACCTTACAATATAAGAACAAGAATGATGCTTATGGTGGTCATGATACACTAACACACATAACTGCAAGTTACTAGAGGTCCAGAACAAAATATATATTATATATTTGCCTGTCAATAGCAACGGGGATCTCAGGCCCACAATTGGAAAAGGTCTAATGTAAAATTATACTCTCAGAGAGTAAGAAATTGCATACTACAGTGGTCTGATATATCAGCTTTATCTTCTCTATTAAAATTGAAATAAGCATTTGCATGAAGTGTGAATATATAGTTTAATGAGCAAAAAGGTTATATTTTATTGACTAATGACTCGGGCTTATATAGCCTTACAATGCAATCTTACAATTAATACTCTAGATTCACCCTAGATTATCTCATAATGACACGGGCCTAACCCTAATTAGGCCCATAAACACCCAACAACACATAAACATACAATAAATCTCAACACTCCCCCTCAAGATGGGCGAAAGATATCCACTAAGCCCATCTTGTCACATCCTCTCGCTAAGTCCAACGAATTTAGTCATTTCGTCAGACAATCTGCTGCTTGGTCTTTAGTTGCAACATGGCCTAACTCCAGGAGTCCACTGTTCAACTTCTCCTTGATGAAGAACCTATCGATTTCGATATGCTTGGTCCTATCATGCTGCACTGGATTGTTAGCGATACTGATGGCTGACTTGTTATCGCACCATAACTTCATTTGGGCCCCTCGGTCCACCTCGAGCTCCACCAGCAGGGCTCTCAACCACAACATCTCTGCCACGCCTAAGGCCATGGCCCTGTACTCTGCCTCGGCTGTGGATCTCGCAACCACTGTTTGCTTCTTGCTCTTCCAGGAGACCAAATGCCTCCTACAAACATACAATATCCAGACGTGGACTTCCTGTCATCGGCACAACTAGCCCAGTCTGAATCACAATAGCCCTCAATGTTCAAGTGCCCATTCTTCCTGAAGATCAACCCCTTCCCTGGTGCACTCTTCAGGTACCTCAGGATCTGGTACACAGCATCCATGTGACCCTCTCTAGGGTCATGCATATAGCGACTCACCACACTCACAGCAAAGGATATGTCGGGACGAGTGTGGCTCAAATAGATCAAGTGGCCCACCAACCTCTGGTACCTCTCTCTATCAACTGGCTCTCCTGCCTCAGCACTCAGCTTGGATTTCTGGTCAATGGGAGCAGCCGCAGGCTTGCACCCTAGCATACCTGTCTCTGTAAGCAAATCTAGCACATACTTCCTTTGAGATAAAACAATCCCTTCTTCACCACGAGCTATCTCGATCCCAAGGAAGTACCTCAGCTGCCCCAAGTCTTTTACCTCAAACTCCTTGCCCAATTTGGCCTTCAGCTGAGCAATCTCACCCTCATCATCACCAGTGATAATCATGTCGTCCACATACACAGCAAGCATTGTAGTGTGAACTCCATGTCGCCTAAAGAACACTGTATGGTCTGCATTGGTCTGTCGATACCCCATGCCTACCATAGCTCTCCTAAACCTGTCAAACCAGGCCCGAGGAGACTGCTTCAGCCCATAAAGAGACTTCTTGAGTCTGCATACCTTACCAGCAGTCTGTTTCGTGCCGAAACCTGGTGGTACCTCCATGTATACCTTCTCCAACAAATCACCATGGAGAAAAGCATTTTTCACATCAAGCTGGTGTAACTTCCAACCCTCATTCGCTGCCAAGGAAATGAGTGTTCGCACTGTGCTCATCTTTGCCACGGGCGCAAAGGTCTCATCATAGTCGATGCCATAAGTCTGACTGTACCCCTTTGCTACCAATCGGGCCTTGTAGCGCTCAACCCGACCCTCTGGGTTTTGCTTCACTGTGAAGACCCACTTGCAACCCACTGCCTTCTTGCCTGGTGGTAGTGACACGAGCTCCCAGGTTTTGTTCTTGTCCAGAGCCCCAAGTTCCTCTAGCATGGCAGCTTTCCACTTCGGATCCTCCTTAGCAACCTGCCAACACTTAGGGATAGAGACAATGTCCAAAGATGCAATGAATGCTCCATGTACAGGTGATATGTGAGAGTAAGAGACAAAATGGGCAATATCATGTGGAAAGCCATATCGATCAGGTGGAACTCCCGCATTGCTGCGAGAGGTCCTCCTTATCGATAGGGGAGTGGGAGGAGTAGAGAGAGGAATCATATCACCTGTGTACTCTGAATCTGAGGTAGATGGTGTAGGTGTCTCAGGAGTCGGAGAAGGCAGGGACAAGGGACTTGGCACAGGTGGCACTGTCGGCATAGCTCCCTCAGCCTCCTTTCTTCTCCTCGTGTATACTCTCAGCTCCCCCTGAGTCTGAGTTCCACCATTCTCGGGTTCGGTCCTCTCACCGCCCGGCACCACAGCCGACTCCATAATCGGCCCAACCGGCGCAATCGGACAAGGAATATCCCCCACACTCACCATCCTCCTCTCAATATCGCTACTATCCTCCCCCTCTTGCCTCGTACCTCCTGTATCGAGTGAATCCTCAAAAGGCGATGCAACTTGAGAGGAGTAGTATGGCTCAAACTCTCTAAATGTGACATCCATACTAACAAACAACCTTCTCTCCACCGGACTCCAGCAAACATACCCCTTCTGAGTAGCCGAGTATCCAACAAACACACACTTCACAGCCCTTGGATCAAGTTTTCCCACATTTGGTCTGTTGTCCTACACGAAGCACACAGCCAAAAGTTTTGAGAGGGAGAACATTTCCATTCTTACCTCTCAGCATCTCAATCGGAGACTTCCAATCCAATACCCGTGAGGGCATCCTATTGATCAGATAGGCCGCTGTTAGGACTGCTTGCCCCCACAAATATTTTGGTACCTTCATTGACATCATCATACTCCGGGTCACCTCAAGGAGATGCATGTTCTTTCGCTCAGCTACCCCATTTTGCTCTGGTGTGTAAGGACAGGTGGTTTGATGTTGTATTCCCTGGGATGACAAGTAATCTCCAAATGCCCTGTTGATATACTCTGTCCCATTGTCAGACCTCAATACCTTCACAACTGCACCGTATTGAGTCTGAACCCCTTTGTGAAAATCTTTGAAGCAGGCAAACACATCACCCTTGTTTTTCATCAAATAAAGCCAGGTCACACGAGAAAAACAATCAATGAAAGAAACAAAATATCGAAATCCATTCATAGTAGTTGTGGGACAAGACCCCCATACATCTGAATGTACCAACTCAAAAGGCAAAGTACTCCTACTACCAGAGCTTGAATAAGAGCTTCTGGTGTGTTTCCCTAACTCACATGCATCACATACCAATTTTTCTTTATTAGCCTTTTCAAACAAAGGCGGATACAACCTACTCAAAACAGAAAAAGATGGGTGACCTAAGCGCCTATGATGGAGCAATAGTAGATCCTCCACACTCCTCCCAACTCCTCCTGCATCCTCTACAATAGATGAGAGAGCCGAATCCATACTCCCCTTATCTATGTACCACAGCCCGCTACGCCATGTGCCAGTCCCAAGTCGCCGGCCGGTCTCCTTCTCCTGAAAGATCACCTTTGGAATATCAAACAAAACAACACATTTTAGTTGTGATATAATGGCACTAATGGACAAAAGGTTTACAGGAAAGGAAGGAGCATGCAAAACATTAGACAAAGTCAAAGTGTTGGTACATTGCACGGTACCCTTACCAACCACGGGCTGAGCCGTGCCATCAGCAATCTGAATGCTCTCTGGGACTGCTAGGTGAGTATAGGAAGAAAACTCCCTAGCAGCACCAGTCACATGTCGAGATGCACCAGAGTCGACTATCCAATCTGATGATCTAGTGGTGGATATAGAGGCTAGAGCAAGTGTATCACAAGTACCTGTGGCTGAGTGAGCAAAGGAAGCAATGTTACCCCTGGATGAAGATGAGGTGGACGCATCATCGAGCACACCCTTCTGCTTTTTCTTCATCAAGGCAGTATAAGCATCCACAACTGCCTGCTCCTCCTCAGAGTGACCCACCTCAGCCATACCGCCTTCTTCCTCTTCATCTGCTACCATCAGATTTGCCCGGTAGCCCCCTCTTCCACCACCTCTGCGACCCCCACGGCCGCGACCACGACTCCCAAACTGTCCCCGCCCACCTGCATCTCTCTCCTTTGGTGGCTTAGGACAAGTCTGCCTCAAGTGACCTGCCTCCCCGCAGTTGTAGCACTGCCGAGTCTCGCCCCTGTGTCCTGTGTTACCTGACCGGGAGGCTGCTAGTGCTGACTTCCCTCCTGTAAGTCCAGCTGCACCAGACTGGAGTCTAATCCTGCTCTCCTCCTGTACCATGGCCGAGATCGTCTCATCCAGTGATGGAATCTTCGGCTGTGCTAGCAACACTGCACACCTCTGCTAAAAAACCGGGTCCAACCCTCTCATAAAGTGCATATCCTCCTCTGAGCATCTCGCTCCCCACACCTACACGAGGGATCGCTGCATGACAAAGCTGGTGAGAAATGATCAAAATCAGCCCACAGTCGCTCCAGATCTGCGGCATACTCCTGGATCGATCGATCTCCCTGTACTACTGTCTCGATCTCCCTCTCAATCTGAAACACCTTCAGACTGTTCCCTACTCCATCATAAGTCTTCTTCAGCTTCTCCCAGACATCCTTGACTCGATCTATGCCCTCCACTGTGGAGGCGATAGAAGGAGTCAATGAACTCAGAAGCCACATGTATACTGTCATATGAGTGGACTTCCACTCGACCCTCTCTGGAGATCCCGCAGGTGGCTCCTTCTTTTCACCAGTCAAGTACCCCTCCAGATCTTTCCCCTCCAAAGTGTACCTTACCCGACGCGACCAGCTCAGATATGTAGCTGGCCCATCGAGCTTCCTGTCGAGCGGTGGAAGGACTACATTCGGCGCTGGCCTCGATGTGCTCTCACTCGCAGCCACACTGAACGCTCGCATCAGTGTCTGAAGCTCGGTGACACTCAGTTTCGCCATAATCTCCTCCATCGGATTCTTGCCTCCTTCGGCCATTAATCCGACTCAGATCCCCTTGTCGCACACCGTTCTAAGTTCGAATCCCTCCTACCTCGTCTTCTTGACCCGATCTTGATCTATCTCATCAAGATTCGAGTCGAACCCAATCACAAAACCCAATCAACAGATCAAATCAACATTGAGAAAAGAGACAGATCAGATCAAAGTCATCAAACCAACAGAAACTAAGTAGAAACTAAGTTGATCAAATCACAAAACCCGATCTTGAACAACAGATCGGACCAGCAGAGGTAGATCGGACCAGAGAAGAGAGAAAAGAGAAAAGAGAGAAAGAGGGTACTGTCAAGGCGCCAGGAAGGGGTGTGAACCAGCGGGTCAGATCGGACCAACAGTGGAGACGGCGGCCAGCTTAAGGCGCCAGGAAGGCAGCGGCCTGGCGGAGCAGGGGCCCTAGCGGCGACCTTGCTGGCCCTGGCGGTGACCTTGCTGGCCCAGACAGTAGCAGCGGCTGAGATGGCGCTACAGTAGCGAATGCTACAGTAACGAAAATTCTTTTTTTTTTTTTCTGTAGCTAACCCTAACCCTAATTAGACGGCTCTGATACCATATAGTTTAATGAGCAAAAAGGTTATATTTTATTGACTAATGACTCGGGCTTATATAGCCTTACAACGCAATCTTACAATTAATACTCTAGATTCACCCTAGATTCACCCTAGATTATCTCATAATGACACGGGCCTAACCCTAATTAGGCCCATAAACACCCAACAACACATAAACATACAATAAATCTCAACAGAATACCTGTCTCCGGTAAAGTACGGCAATGTTACCATAGTTAGAAATTGAGCTTGATGTGATCTCTATTATCTTATCTACCACACATGCGCATTGTGCTTCTTCACTATGACACTCCTTCACATTTATCTATGTGCCCATAAAGGACAACATCAAAATGAAAAAAATAATAAAATAATGCAATAAAGGATCTTCTTGGTACATACATAAAACATCAAATGTAAAAATGTGCTTGAGAAAGGATACTTTAGAGCCATCAGGGTTGTCGGTCTCCACTAATTTGTGACATTTTAGATCTCTTTTGGTATTGTTGTGAATCAAAGCTGTGGCTGCCTCCACTATTGACTTTGTTGACCGGTAATTCTTGTTCAATCTTATCTGTGTCACAGTTGTTTCACCATATGAGAATTTTAGATATGAGCCCATGTGTTATTATTTATATTATTAATAAAACAAAATACATAATTGGTATATAGCATTATCCATGCCAGTAGCAGTTCAGATGCAATTTTTATGGCTACGTTGTTATATCAACACAAACAAGCCAGAATTTTTCCTCCTACGGAAAGTTCATAAACCAAATTTCATGACAGTTTCTCATAATTAGAAATTCTTTGAAGATAATAGTATTCAAATAAGTAAAAAAAAAAACCTCCTTGTGATTAGGATAGTCCCTTCTAAATGAATCAAATCCTGAAACATCAGCACCATTAAAGCTGAAAATTGACTGAAACCAAAGAAAATAAATAAATAAATAACATCAGTGGTGATGAATATGGCGCCATTAGCCAAGATTATGTCCACCATAGATTTGTCTATTAAAAGAAAAACCTTCAGAAAATATCCATGAAGAACAACAAATATCACGTCTACCCCCAACAAAACACGAGATTATCCAACCATACAAAATTTTAAGAGATTCTGAAAGATACTTATGACAATTTAATGTTTTACAGAGGCATGAGAGATGTTTATATTTTAGGGTATGCATTGTATTTTAATCTTTTGTTACAAAACATATCTAATTGTTCCAATTTATAAAAAGGAGTACCTGATCATCATCTCCAACTATAGTTATATGGTTATGAGAACCAAGTATTCTCAGAAGTTGGTATTGCATAGAACTGGTATCTTGAAACTCATCAACTACTATAGCTTTCCATTTGCCAGTACATTCTCTTTGCACTACAAATGTCATGATTGTATCATTACTTTTCAGGCCTTACAATTGCACCCAAAAAAAAATCCAGAATATTATTACAGACCTTGAGGAAAATCTGAGAGAAGCATGATAGAACAGCTAATAAAATCATTGTAATCCAATGCATTGCATGATTTAAGTATTTCATTGTAGTGTTGAAGAATTGAAGCCTGACAAACAGAAGGGAAAAATAAAAGATGAACAACAAATTGTAATGCTATTGTATTTATAATACAAGTAGTCATATCATAGAGAAACAAAATTAAACGTACTCCAGTAAGATCCCCACTTCTTTTGCATTCTTCAGGAGTTCTCCCTGAAGCTTTAGCCTACAAATCGATAAAAAACTTAGAGCTGATACAAAAAAAGAATATGAGGAAACCAAACAACTCCAAAAAATTTTGGCATAAACAAACCTTGGTCACAAACTTCTCCCATTTTTTGGATTGCTCTTTAAATGACTTTATGCCATCAATACAGGATTCGCTAGAGGCATTCTTTTCATTTTCAACTAACCGCATGGCCTCAATAACCGCACGCCTCTGTTGTCCATGGCCATATACCAGGAATTCAGTTGTTCGACCCAACCTTCCTTACAGGTAAAATAAGACAAGAATTATCTTTAGCTTTATAGAATTATAGTTCTGTATATAATCCTGAAATGCCTTTTTTACAATGCAAATTTATCTCACGAAGTCTTGACAAGCAAAGTGCAAAGGAATAAACAAATAGTTTTTGAGTCATGTAATAAATGAAGGATTATGCATGCTGAACCTCAAAATGTCATTTTTCCCCTTAAAACAGATTATAAAAATCAAGAATGCCCTTTAAAAACATGAAAAATACCCATTGCAAGTTCTCTTCAACTATACCAGAAAATCAAAATTATTACTCCTTTCTCCTTACATTACTTACAAAGAAGCAGGTAGGAGTAGTTAGGGCATCTGGAGGGTTATAGGCGGCATGTTTACTCTTAAAAGTGAACCAGATACCATCTTTTCTTTGTGACTGTACAAGTGTACATATGTGTATATGACATTTTTCCTGAAAAGGAAAGAATTTCTCTAGGATCTGCAGAAGTATATATAAAGTTTCCCCTCAAAGAAAAAGACAGATGTACTTCTACAAAAAAAAATGACATACTTTTCAGCATGTGACCTGCAGAACTGAAGAGAGAAAGAATGAAATGTGCTTATGACAAGTTCCTTTGCAATTTGTCTTCCAACCACTTTTGCGATTCGTTCTCTCATCTCCGAAACAGCGACTGTTGTGAAGGTCATAGCCAAAATGTTATCGGGAGCGATTCCCTACAAGTTATAATATGTATATAGACATATAGTTCTTTTCAACCATCATACCATATGTAAATATATAATTAATAAAAGTGGGCGGCTGTAAAAGTGTTACCTCGTTGAGCAGTGTTAGCACACGACCAACCATGGTAGAAGTCTTCAATTTGAGGAATAAAAGAAACTCCGAATTACACAAAAAGCAACAAGAAAATAGAAGAGAGACAGATTTATCATTTAAATTTAAAAAAAAGAATCAAGTACTTTTCCACTTCCTGGTCCTGCTGCAATCATAAGAGGAACTGAGACGTCGTTGCAAGCTGCCTCTCTTTGCTTGTCGTTTAATGATTTAAAATACTCTTTGTATTTCTCTGGCATCAAATGTTCGTCGCCTTTTGCCTGTCTTTCTGACAAATCTAATCTATTTTCTTCATTCTTTGGTATAGTATAACTTTGTCCACATATTACATCAATTTGCGCAAGAGAACCCCCGTTACTACAACTCACTTCTTCTTGTGCATTATTCAGAGGTATTAAATTGCCATTGTCATGTCTCTCTCCATGTGCTTGATCAAAATTTACCTCATTTTGTTCAATTCTCTTACAAGCACCGACATCTCCTATTGATACAGACTTTTCCTCTTTTAGAATGGACCTTTCACACAACAAATCAACTTCTTGAAGAAATGCCTCATCACTAAAAATTGATTCTCCTTGTGTGCTATTTACAGGAATGGTAATCTCCCCACACCTATCATGCATCCATTCGGTTTGTCCCTCTCTATTCGAACCCCAAGTGCCCACTTCATCCAGTTGGATCGAACTGGATCTCTCCGGTTTTTTTCTAGACCGCTCTCTACAGATTGTATCAACTGTTTGTATAAATGCCTCATCTAGCTCTTCATCAAGAACGGAACTTTGACACCAAGTTAACTCTCTGGGCTTCAAAGGAGTTGAGTAGAAGCTCTCAGTTTGCTCTTCTGGTTTTTGGGTTTTGTTCTTGATGTCAGAAAGCGGGGCCCAGTTTAGCAATTGGTTCGATGTACATTTATTGCTGAAATATGTAAATGACCCAAAATATAAGTGAGAAAGGGGCTTAAAATTGAACAGATTTTTGGAGGTACTTTAGAAACACAAGACGAACCAAAAACAATTGAAACACACCGACCTAAAGGGGGAGAAGGGTCTCTTGCAAGGAAGGAAAAGTTTTGAAGCTCTGGAACAACTCGTGACCGCTATTGAACCAGGAGGCGGCGCATTTTCTTTGTTCATCGTCTTCTCTACTCGCAACTGTATGTTGTGTGGAAACGGGGAGGGAGAGAGTGAGAGAGAGAGACGGGAGGGAGCGGCGGACGGGCAGTGTTTTAAAATTTGAAGCCCGACCTTCTAGCATAAGCTCGGTACAGCTATTGACGGATCGGGATTCAGATCCAGTAGAGTACGGTCTAGGATGCAAACGGATCGGATAGTCGTAAAACATCCGTATCTGTTTTTATTTTTGAATATTAAACGGATATGAGAACGGAGTAGGTCCGATGCCCACCGGACCTACTTTTAGGTTCAACGAGAACGATGACCGTCCGATCTAATTTAAGATTTGTGTACGAACATTTGTTTTGCGCACAAATTTTAAAGTGTTCTGCATGAATCTTAAAGAAATCACGGTGATTCAACCCATCGATCTAGAGTAGGTCCGATGCCCATCGGACCTACTCTCAAATGAACGGATATATATCGGTATCTGTTTTTCAATACTATTATTTATTAAAAAAATATTATTAAATATTACTAAAATATTAAAGTTTATAATATATATTTAATTATAACAGTAAATAACATAATTTTTTATAATATATATGAAAATATATAGTATATATCTACTACTTGAATACGAGTAATTATAACTCAAAAATATATATGTATCTGTATTTGTATGGATATTCGAACATCAAATTTTTGTATTTAATTTTTGAATACAAATGAATAATATCTGATCCGTTTGCAGTTTGCATCCTTAAGAGTACCCTACCGCTCCTTGAGAATTTTTTTAACCTGTACGAATGTTAAATAACCTGGTAGGAATCTTAAAAGTTCCTATACATATATGATTGACTAGAAAAAATTATCACTTTGACTGGAATTGTGTACAATAATACAATACTACAAAAGATATACTTCGCTGTTGATCGCATCGCAAAGGAATGCGTATCCTCTGCATTAACTCAAAAGAATGTTTTGAGTTAATGAATCTCGATCGTCTGATTTTAAACAGAGCCAATCTGAATTTTGCTTGAAATATAGAGGGCCCTTTAATATTGGTGCGGATGTAGTCCGTATAAATTTTAAAAAATCGGATAGTGGAGATGCATTAACTCAAAAGATTTCCTTTTGAGTTAATGCAGAGAATACGAATTCCTCGCGAAGTCTGGTTGGACTCTGGTCTGATCGAATTCGCATCCTCTGAGATATCTCAAACTTTGAGTATTTTTTTTGGAATATCTCAACCGTTCAAATACGTTCAGCACGAATCTCAAACTGAAGTTTTTTGGAATATCTCAAACTTTGAGTAACTAATGCTATGCTGATCATTCTCTTTCTAAACCGAAGTTTATTTTAAATCTGGGTTTTTTCTAAACCAAAGTTAATTGTAAATTTTCTCAAGAATTTTCATGAAATGAGTACTTAAAAAAAAAAAAAAAAGAGTACTAATACTGTGTTGGTTATATTGAAACGGTGACAAGATAAAATTTGTGTTGAATTTTAATTATAAATCGAGAACTTGAAAGAAGAATGTTCTTGCCGAGTTACCATGTGTACCAGATCCAACACTCCATTTCCGAGGGAACTCTTTAAGTATTTGATGATATTAATTTTACGGGGTGTTTACTTGCCTACTGATGCGTACTTGATAATTACTAGAGATTGATTGAGCAAAAGGGCGCATAATAAATTTGATAGCTGAATCCAAAATCTTTTAGGCGAGATAATAAAATAACTTCGATCATCAAGGTCACCAACGAGCGCGAGAGCCAGCAAAGCAACAACATATTGATTTTGTATTAAACGTGACTGCAACAATTTGAACAATTTCAGTATTTTTTTAGTTATGTTTTAGGATTTGTAGTAGTAAAACATAAAGCAATTTGGAGAAATAATATAAATGCAATTCATTGAAAAAATATAGCATTTAAATATTATTTAACTCACATTAAAAAAAACTTAACCATATTTGTCAAATATTTAACTTGAATATTTTATACAACGTACCAATTTAAAATTCCAACCAATATTCTATCAGACAAAATTTTCACTCTTCCGAATAACGAAAGACTTGAAGAACTATTTCCTTGATTTAGGGTATGTTTGGTTACAATCTTAGAATAGCTAGAATAGCAAAATTAACGTTTGTCTTATTAGAATAACTTGTTCTAACATTTTGTAATAATAACTTATTCTAATAAGATAAATAAGTTTGATTTCCTATTTTAGCTATTTTAACCCAACCAAACACGGAATAGCTTGTTCTCAAAATAGCTTATTCTCAGTTCAACCAAACATACCCATAAATAAGCCCTCAAAGATGGAGGAAAAACAACAACCATCATCTTTCGTCCCACATATGATTTGCATTATTGTTACATCATTACAGGCGTTTTATACAAAATTTTACTCACATAACACAATATCTCTGGATGCTACTTTATTACAATAGTTGAGCAAAAAAAAAAAAAAATTACTCTATAACAGGTCATCAAAAGGCCCTCATTTCGGTACACAAACCAAAGAATATCAAACTAAACAAGTCATTTATTCAAGAATTATAATTCTTAAAGCCCTGGAATTGATTCGAGATTGTAAGTCACAGACGTATTGTGCTCATTCTCCACCCTTTGCTGCCGAGAGTCAGAATGGAAAGAATCAGAATTAGGAGTAGGACTTTCTACTCCAAGTGAATTCAAGTAAGTATACGAGTTATTCCCGGTGAGGGGTGGGTCTGGATTGCTAATTCTACTTGCCAGAAACCTGCGAATAAGGCCTCTGAGAAATGGCGCCATGGTGTCAGGCTCGTGTTCCAAGTAGTACATAACACCTCCCATGCATGCACAAAACAACACCACCTGTCATAGTTTCATATATAATTCATTAACGTGATAACCAGAAAAAACTTTATAATGGCAAGTTTTTCAAAAAAAAAAACACAGAGAGAGAGATGCCACTGCCAAGGTTTAAAAAGAAAACCAGAGAGAGAGAGAGAGAGACCTCAGTATTTTTTATGTTAGGTATCAAGTGGCGCTTGTTTAAAATGTACCAAAGAGAATCAGCAGCACGGGGCAGTACATAAAGTGCCAGCTCAGCCCTACGTGCTTTCTGTTCTAGAAGCACGGAAGAAGCTGCTATTGCACCTGCAAACCAATATACCAGCTTGTGGTCTCTTGTTGCCACCTTTCTATGCAAACATATCACACCCTGTAAAAAAGAAAAATTAACCATCAGATTCAGAAGTGATAGAGACGGGAAAAACTTTATTAACAATGCATTAAATAATTGAGAAAAAGTAATTATTATTTTTACCTGAAAGAATGAAACAAATCCAGATAAAAAAGCAGTTGAGCGCACCGCACCAATCAGCGCACGCCAAGATGTCATCGCAGGTGATTCCAAGAACTACAATTTTTTTCACAGATAAACTACCAAATTTTATCACATAAATAAACAAATCACTTCACATTAAGAACATTAATGAGAAGACAATGTCTAAAATGCACGAAAATGAATACCTTGTGAAGACGTAGTACCACAAAAGGCACAAAAGTCAGAGAAAAGTAAAGTGGAAACGTCTTCCTAAAAGTTGTACAACCAGCAGAGAAATTTTTGGCAACGCAAGAAGATGTTTCTGGATGGATAACAGAGCACGGAATAATGGGCGGGTATTTATTTAGCTTTATGGGCCCATTAACCCGTTTCTGCAAAGACAGAAAGGCAGAAAGAGAGGATATGTCAACTGGGCCTCCTCGGCAGCACTCCCGCACGGCCCCGATATACTGGTTCTGCAACAGGCCCAGTCTTTTGGATGAAGTCTTGGTACGACTTGGGGAGGCTCTCTGGGCGCATGACAAAGGCATACATCACCTGATATATAAGTAATGAAGGAATATTTCTATATGGTATATATAAGAGGTAATACATGACGTGTCACGACATCCTTTTTGTGTTCCTGTGTGTTATAAGTGTGAAATTTTGTTACCTGGGCACAAGCCAGAGAGAAGAGCAAAGAATCACCATGCCTCCAATAGTTATCCCATTTATCCCACAACTGAAACCTATTCTTTGACTTTGCTGAGTTATATGCACACTGCAACCATACAGAGAAACATAATTTTTTTATAAAGAATTGCAATTACAAGTCCTTTAGATCAACCAAGTTTCCAACCCATGCAAAATCCTCAAACTAACAAAAGTGTAAATCAGCCTCAAGTTCCCAAATTTAGCACAGAAATAACAAACAACTAAATAGATAAACAACAATAAAGCCATTCTCCAACTTTTTTTTCTAAAAAGAAGCAATAATTCTGACCTGACCAAGTCTGACAAGAAGGTATAAAGCTAGTGTGCGCCGACGGCTCGAATCATCCAATGCCAGTACAGATAGACCCGCAATTGACCCCGCTATAATTCTGCTCCATTACCCCCTTCAATTAATTCCATCAATTTCATTGAGGCAAAATTTACATAACTATTCTTCTAACCAAATGCGACATTTGGTGAATTCTTATATTATAATTTTCACAGCAAGTATGTTCCTATACAGTTTAATATTTAACAAGATTAAAGATTAGTGATAAAAAAGGGTATTCTAATTGTACTTGCCATGGAGCAGGCAAAACAAGTATTATACCAGGAAGCTACTACTACTACTGGTGGAGATAGTCTCAGACTTACGCATTAAGTGGTGCTTCTTTCTTCCGGATTCTCCTTAGAAGGCATCTAAGTGCATGGTAAGATCCAGTAAACCCTCCAAAAAGCAATCCAATCCGACAAGCCTCTTCTCTTACTATCAGATCTTGCTCAGATACCAGTTGCTATGAACAGTAAATAAAACAGTTACCCAAGTGCATAGCCATAATTCATTGATTTCACATCAGTCCTTGACTGAAGTTTGATAGGACAACCATTACATCGAAATTCTGATTATAGCACACAAATATACCTTAAGATCCAGGAGAGACGAATAAGATTGGCCTCTAGCAAGCTTGAAAGCTCTTAACAAAATCCCAATTCCAACCCTAACGCCATAACTCAACAAAAAGCTCTGGCACATATTTCCCACCGCATGTGCGATGCACGACTCGTCCGGTCCATGGTGAACGCACCGCACAGCTCCGTCGCCTCCGCCGCCGCGGCGGTGGTTTCGGCGTTGAAGCTCTTCCATTGCCACTCGCAACCGCTCCTCCGCCTCCCTCAGACGGCGCTCGACCGCGTCATCGCCGGACGAGGGTTCACCTGCGGCTGACGGGTCCATGGAGGGGAGGTCGAAGGCGGAGGGGGTGGAGAGGAAAGGCATGGTGGTCTATACTGAGAGATCTCCTATCCTACGCACTTTACTTGTTTGTTCAAAAGTCTCTCTTTCTCCTTCTCGCTCGACATGGTTCAATTTATGTCGCAAGCACCACCTATGCTCTGCGGTAGATTAAGTCAAATAATTTTGGTGCCTATTTAGATTATAGGAACCGCTTTGAGATTCGTATCAGATTAAAACGGACGATGCAAATCTCATTCTACACATCTGAACTCTAGCACGACTTCCAAAATTTGACTTCGTCAGCAAATGTTAATTGCAAGTGGAAACAAATATATCAAAAAGAAGTCTATGAAAGAGGATCCAAAACGGCGCTTTCTATATTATCATCTATGCGGTGTACATATCTGTAACTCAGCAACCGGATGGCTAGGCAAGTGATTTACTAGTGAGTAGTGACCCATCCCATTAATTGAAATTGTTAATTTGGACCGTCTGAAATGGACGAAAGATCAAATCTGCGCAGAGATGGTTATCCTTTAACAGAGTTGTTTAATCTTTTGGATTCTTGTCCCTTTCTTTTATTAAAGAGGTTTTGGGATGGTGACTCAGCCGGACCAGACGACTGGAGGGACAAATGTCCGCATGCGCAAAGAATCATAATCCCCGTACAATAGTAATGACGGTCTGAACTTAAATTTCAGCCGGGTTAAAAGAAATCATACCTTATGTATAGGTAGGAGATTTGTTTTGAGACTCATGCTACGTAAAGAACGGTCCGGATTTAAGAATTCTATCCTCAGATAATTGACGGGATACGGATTCTGTGCAAAAGGTTCTGCGAGGAGCCAGATAGGCTTGAAACTGTCCCTAAATAGTGCAAATCATTTTTTTCATGCTTGGCCAAAAGCAGCAAAGCTCCAATTAAGCATGAATCAATTAGCCCCAATCTCAATCAATTACTTGCATATTGTTGCTTGAAAGTTTCCATTTCATAATAGCTTTTACTTAACATAGAAGTTAAGCAACGAAGGTCATGAAAAGTAGTAGCAAAACTATATAACTTGAAAGCGATATGAGGGACACAGGAACCGAGGCAAGGGCGATAGCTGGGTGATTCCCACGGGCAGAGAGGGAATTCAAACCTTCAACCACCAATGGAGCTCACATTAAGGGCATGTTCAGATGTCACGGGATTACACGAAACGGGATGTGACGGGAATGATAATTCATTTTTGAAAAAGTGGAACTCATGTGTACGGGTACGCACAGGAATATTATGAAAATATGCTAAAATGAGTGTTCGGTTGTACTGTGGTATTAATTGTGAGAAATCTTATTTTTCTTTCTAAAATGTTTGATATTATATCATTTTCTTATTAATAAACTATCAATAATTCAATTAAATAATAGATTAATAATAACATAACATCACTTATTAATTATTATTTTAAAAATATAAATTAATAAAAAGCAAAATCTAGGTCAATCAATTAGAAAGAAGTAAGAGGACACCAAAGCACCGAGTATTAATCACTATAACATCAAGAGTCGAATTCATTATGAAGTTATTGGTATTGTACAAGTACCAAAATTCTCAGAACTGGAACCATTTTCCCTCTTATCTGGTACTATATTAGTTAAAAATGAATCAATATTAGTTGAAGAGACTGAGAAGAGAGGGAGAGAGCTAGCGCATCATTTGGGAACAAAAAATTCAGTCCGAGACGATATTTTTTTTCCCACAATTTTATGCTATCTGGGTAGAATTTGGGAAGAAATCATGGGAATGAAACGGGAAGAAAATGGTCATCCAAACTAGTGTTGTAAATAACGGTATTCGGTTGTCGGACGGATAGGGTACCGATAAGTGATTAATCGGTATGCGGCCGACTAATCGGAATTATGCGGACAATTTAACGTTTTTATTAAATTTGTATATATATCATAATTTATTAAAAATAATTTATTTGACTCATTAAACTTATCAAATAAACTTAATTTAACTTAGTTTTATTATTATAACATGACACTATGCTTGTTTATTCTTAACACATAAGCATTTTACATGTTAAGTAACACATTTATTTAATGAAAAATAAAATTGAGAATTAAGCATTTTCAAATACTAATAACATATTATTTGAAAGAAATTAAACATTCCAACATAAAATCATTAAAATTAATTTATGATAACAACTTAATTACATAAATGAACACGTCGTACTAATCGAAAAAATTACATCAGTAAGTAAGAAAAATATATGGTATATAAATAGAAGAATTAATCAATTTCAAAGTAAGTAAAAGAAAATATATATAAAAAATTGAATGTATATCCAAGTATAAATAAAACTACAAGATAAGATTTATAAACCTTATTATACACACTATCACAGAAAAAAAAATGAAAATAATATACACTGGAATAAACGGGAATAAACGGGAATAAACGGAATAAACGGAATAAAACGGGAATAAACGGAATAAACGGGAATAACCGGAAATACCGGATAACGCCGATTAATCGGATTAAACGGCCGATTAATCGGAAAACAGCCGATAATCGTTTTCATCCGCTAACATGCTCCGTTAAGAGTG
>JAJGRW010000831.1:343001-374161 GCA_025461045.1 Carex parvula
TATTATAATATACAAAATGTTCAAATAAGTATACTTACTTCATTTCACTTGTAAAATTAATTGCTCTTTGTCTATTTAATATGTAATACTATCAAGTATGAACTTTAAATAATGTTACTTTGTAGTCTTTTTTTTTTCTTCTTATTTGCATGATTGAAAAAATGTATAGCTTAGGATTAGTTATCATTTGGATTGCTACCCCAAGTCTCTAATATTCGATCATGTTGATTAATTAGTAGAAAATATAATATAAATTTTGAAACGCAAAAAACGCTATGGTGTAGCCTTCCGCTATCGGGTACCGCTATTCGCAATAGCTTTTGTTTTTGTCTCCCCGTTATGCCGCTATAATCGCTATTTAGAACCTTGATTAAAATTGAAATAGCATTTGCATGAAGTGTGAATATATAGTTTTAATGAGCAAAAAGGTTATATTTTATTGACTATGCCTCGGGCTTATATAGCCTTACAACGCAATCTTACAATTAATACTCTAGATTCACCCTAGATTCACCCTAGAGTATCTCATATGACACGGGCCTAACCCTAATTAGGCCCATAAACACCCAACAACACATAAACATACAATAATCTCAACACTCCCCCTCAAGATGGGCGAAAGGATATCCACTAAGCCCATCTTGTCACATCCTCTCGCTAAGTCCAACGAATTTAGTCCTTTCGTCAGACAATCGCTGCTTGGTCTTTAGTTTGCAACATGGCCTAACTCCAGGAGTCCACTGTTCAACTTCTCCTTGATGAAGAACCTATCGATCTCGATATGCTTGGTCCTATCATGCTGCACTGGATTGTTAGCGATACTGATGGCTGACTTGTTATCGCACCATAACTTCATTTGGGCCCCTCGGTCCACCTCGAGCTCCACCAGCAGGGCTCTCAACCACAACATCTCTGCCACGCCTAAGGCCATGGCTCTGTACTCTGCCTCGGCTGTGGACCTCGCAACCACTGTTTGCTTCTTGCTCTTCCAGGAGACCAAATGCCTCCTACAAACATACAATATCCAGACGTGGACTTCCTGTCATCGGCACAACTAGCCCAGTCTGAATCACAATAGCCCTCAATGTTCAAGTGCCCATTCTTCTAAAGATCAACCCCTTCCCTGGTACACTCTTCAGGTACCTCAGGATCTGGTACACAGCATCCATGTGACCCTCTCTAGGGTCATGCATATAGCGACTCACCACACTCACAGCAAAGGATATGTCGGGACGAGTGTGGCTCAAATAGATCAAGCGGCCCACCAACCTCTGGTACCTCTCTCTATCAACTGGCTCTCCTGCCTCAGCACTCAGCTTGGATTTCTGGTCAATGGGAGCAGCCGCAGGCTTGCACCCTAGCATACCTGTCTCTGTAAGCAAATCTAGCACATATTTCCTTTGAGATAAAACAATCCCTTCTTCACCATGAGCTATCTCGATCCCAAGGAAGTACCTCAGCTGCCCCAAGTCTTTTACCTCAAACTCCTTGCCCAATTTGGCCTTCAGCTGAGCAATCTCACCCTCATCATCACCAGTGATAATCATGTCGTCCACATACACAGCAAGCATTGTAGTGTGAACTCCATGTCGCCTAAAGAACACTGTATGGTCTGCATTGGTCTGTCGATACCCCATGCCTACCATAGCTCTCCTAAACCTGTCAAACCAGGCCCGAGGAGACTGCTTCAGCCCATAAAGAGACTTCTTGAGTCTGCACACCTTACCAGCCGTCTGTTTCGTGCCGAAACCTGGTGGTACCTCCATGTATACCTTCTCCAACAAATCACCATGGAGAAAAGCATTTTTCACATCAAGCTGGTGTAACTTCCAACCCTCATTCGCTGCCAAGGAAATGAGTGTTCGCACTGTGCTCATCTTTGCCACGGGCGCAAAGGTCTCATCATAGTCGATGCCATAAGTCTGACTGTACCCCTTTGCTACCAATCGGGCCTTGTAGCGCTCAACCCGACCCTCTGGGTTTTGCTTCACTGTGAAGACCCACTTGCAACCCACTGCCTTCTTGCCTGGTGGTAGTGACACGAGCTCCCAGGTTTTGTTCTTGTCCAGAGCCCCAAGTTCCTCTAGCATGGCAGCTTTCCACTTCGGATCCTCCTTAGCAGCCTGCCAACACTTAGGGATAGAGACAATGTCCAAAAATGCAATGAATGCTCCATGTACAGGTGATATGTGAGAGTAAGAGACAAAATGGGCAATATCATGTGGAAAGCCATATCGATCAGGTGGAACTCCCGCATTGCTGCGAGAGGTCCTCCTTATCGATAGGGGAGTGGGAGGAGTAGAGAGAGGAATCATATCACCTGTGTACTCTGAATCTGAGGTAGATGGTGTAGGTGTCTCAGGAGTCGGAGAAGGCAGGGACAAGGGACTTGGCACAGGTGGCACTGTCGGCATAGCTCCCTCAGCCTCCTTTCTTCTCCTCGTGTATACTCTCAGCTCCCCCTGAGTCTGAGTTTCCACCATTCTTGGGTTCGGTCCTCTCACTGCCCGGCACCCACAGCCGACTCCATAATCGGCCCAACCGGCGCAATCGGACAAGGAATATCCCCCACACTCACCATCCTCCTCTCAATATCGCTACTATCCTCCCCCTCTTGCCTCGTACCTCCTGTATCGAGCGAATTCTCAAAGGCGATGTAACCTGAGAGGAGGTAGTATGGCTCAAACTCTCTAAATGTGACATCCATACTAACAAACAACCTTCTCTCCACCGGACTCCAGCAAACATACCCCTTCTGAGTAGCCGAGTATCCAACAAACACACAGTTCACAGCCCTTGGATCAAGTTTTCCCACATTTGGTCTGTTGTCCTGCACGAAGCACACAGCCAAAAGTTTTGAGAGGGAAAACATTTCCATTCTTACCTCTCAGCATCTCAATCGGAGACTTCCAATCCAATACCCGTGAGGGCATCCTATTGATCAGGTAGGCCGCTGTTAGGACTGTTTGCCCCCACAAATATTTTGGTACCTTCATTGACATCATCATACTCCATACTCCGGGTCACCTCAAGGAGATGCATGTTCTTTCGCTCAGCTACCCCATTTTGCTCTGGTGTGTAAGGACAGGTGGTTTGATGTTGTATTCCCTGGGATGACAAGTAATCTCCAAATACCCTGTTGATATACTCTGTCCCATTGTCAGACCTCAATACCTTCACAACTGCACCGTATTGAGTCTGAACTCCTTTGTGAAAATCTTTGAAGCAGGCAAACACATCACCCTTGTTTTTCATCAAATAAAGCCAGGTCACACGAGAAAAACAATTAATGAAAGAAACAAAATATCGAAATCCATTCATAGTAGTTGTGGGACAAGGCCCCCATACATCTGAATGTCCAACTCAAAAGGCAAAGTACTCTACTACCAGAGCTTGAATAAGAGCTTCTGGTGTGTTTCCCTAACTCACATGCATCACATACCAATTTTTTCTTTATTAGCCTTTTCAAACAAAGGCGGATACAACCTACTCAAAACAGAAAAAGATGGGTGACCTAAGCGCCTATGATGGAGCAATAGTAGATCCTCCACACTCCTCCCAACTCCTCCTGCATCCTCTACAATAGATGAGAGAGCCGAATCCATACTCCCCTTATCTATGTACCACAGCCCGCTACGCCATGTGCCAGTCCCAAGTCGCCGGCCGGTCTCCTTCTCCTGAAAGATCACCTTTGGAATATCAAACAAAACAACACATTTTAGTTGTGATATAATGGCACTAATGGACAAAAGGTTTACAGGAAAGGAAGGAGCATGCAAAACATTAGACAAAGTCAAAGTGTTGGTACATTGCACGGTACCCTTACCAACCACGGGCTGAGCCGTGCCATCAGCAATCTGAATGCTCTCTGGGACTGCTAGGTGAGTATAGGAAGAAAACTCCCTAGCAGCACCAGTCACATGTCGAGATGCACCAGAGTCGACTATCCAATCTGATGATCTAGTGGTGGATATAGAGGCTAGAGCAAGTGTATCACAAGTACCTGTGGCTGAGTGAGCAAAGGAAGCAATGTTACCCCTGGATGAAGATGAGGTGGACGCATCATCGAGCACACCCTTCTGCTTTTTCTTCATCAAGGCAGTATAAGCATCCACAACTGCCTGCTCCTCCTCAGAGTGACCCACCTCAGCCATACCGCCTTCTTCCTCTTCATCTGCTACCATCAGATTTGCCCGGTAGCCCCCTCTTCCACCACCTCTGCGACCCCCACGGCCGCGACCACGACTCCCAAAACGTCCCCGCCCACCTGCATCTCTCTCCTTTGGTGGAGGACAAGTCTGCCTCAAGTGACCTACCTCCCCGCAGTTGTAGCACTGCGAGTCTCGCCCCTGTGTCCTGTGTTACCTGACCGGGAGGCTGCTAGTGCTGACTTCCCTCCTAAAGTCCAGCTGCACCAGACTGGAGTCTAATCCTGCTCTCCTCCTGTACCATGGCCGAGATCGTCTCATCCAGTGATGGAATCTTCGGCTGTGCTAGCAACACTTGCACACCTCTGCTCAAAAACGGGTCCAACCCTCTCATAAAGTGCATATCCTCCTCTGAGCATCTCGCTCCCCACACCTACACGAGGGATCGCTGCATGACAAAGCTGGTGAGAAATGATCAAAATCAGCCCACAGTCGCTCCAGATCTGCGGCATACTCCTGGATCGATCGATCTCCCTGTACTACTGTCTCGATCTCCCTCTCAATCTGAAACACATTCAGACTGTTCCCTACTCCATCATAAGTCTTCTTCAGCTTCTCCCAGACATCCTTGACTCGATCTATGCCCTCCACTTTGGAGGCGATAGAAGGAGTCAATGAACTCAGAAGCCACATGTATACTGTCATATGAGTGGACTTCCACTCGACCCTCTCTGGAGATCCCGCAGGTGGCTCCTTTTCACCAGTCAAGTACCCCTCCAGATCTTTCCCCTCCAAAGTGTACCTTACCCGACGCGACCAGCTCAGATATGTAGCTGGCCCATCGAGCTTCCTGTCGAGCGGTGGAAGGCTACATTCGGCGCTGGCCTCGATGTACTCTCACTCGCAGCCACACTGAACGCTCGCATCAGTGTCTGAAGCTCGGTGACACTCAGTTTCGCCATAATCTCCTCCATCGGATTCTTGCCTCCTTCGGCCATTAATCCGACTCAGATCCCCTTGTCGCACACCGTTCTAAGTTCGAATCCCTCCTACCTCGTCTTCTTGACCCGATCTTAATCTATCTCATCAAGATTCAGTCGAACCCAATCACAAAACCCAATCAACAGATCAAATCAACATTGAGAAAAGAGACAGATCAGATCAAAGTCATCAAACCAACAGAAACTAAGTAGAAACTAAGTTGATCAAATCACAAAACCCGATCTTGAACAACAGATCGGACCAGCAGAGGTAGATCGGACCAGAGAAGAGAGAAAAGAGAAAAGAGAGAAAGAGGGTACTGTCAAGGCGCCAGGAAGGGGTGTGAACCAGCGGGTCAGATCGGACCAACAGTGGAGACGGCGGCCAGCTTAAGGCGCCAGGAAGGCAGCGGCCTGACGGCGGCCTGGCAGCGGTGGCCTAGCAGCGGCCTGGCGGAGCAGGGGCCCTAGCGGCGACCTTGCTGGCCCAGACAGTAGCAGCGGCTGAGATGGCGCTACAGTAGCGAATGCTACAGTAACGAAAATTCTTTTTTTTTTTCTGTAGCTAACCCTAACCCTAATTAGACGGCTCTGATACCATATAGTTTAATGAGCAAAAAGGTTATATTTTATTGACTAATGACTCGGGCTTATATAGCCTTACAACGCAATCTTACAATTAATACCCTAGATTCACCCTAGATTATCTCATAATGACACGGGCCTAACCCTAATTAGGCCCATAAACACCCAACAACACATAAACATACAATAAATCTCAACAGAATACCTGTCTCCGGTAAAGTACGGCAATGTTACCATAGTTAGAAATTGAGCTTGATGTGATCTCTATTATCTTATCTACCACATATGCGCATTGTGCTTCTTCACTATGACACTCCTTCACATTTATCTATGTGCCCATAAAGGACAACATCAAAATGAAAAAAATAATAAAATAATGCAATAAAGGATCTTCTTGGTACATACATAAACATCAAATGTAAAAATGTGCTTGAGAAAGGATACTTTAGAGCCATCAGGGTTGTCGGTCTCCACTAATTTGTGACATTTAGATCTCTTTTGGTATTGTTGTGAATCAAAGCTGTGGCCGCCTCCACTATTGACTTTGTTGACCGGTAATTCTTGTTCAATCTTATCTGTGTCACAGTTGTTTCACCATATGAGAATTTTAGATATGAGCCCATGTGTTATTATTTATATTATTAATAAAACAAAATACATAATTGGTATATAGCATTATCCATGCCAGTAGCAGTTCAGATGCAATTTTTATGGCTACGTTGTTATATCAACACAAACAAGCCAGAATTTTTCCTCCTACGGAAAGTTCATAAACCAAATTTCATGACAGTTTCTCATAATTAGAAATTCTTTGAAGATAATAGTATTCAAATAAGTAAAAAAAAAAACCTCCTTGTGATTAGGATAGTCCCTTCTAAATGAATCAAATCCTGAAACATCAGCACCATTAAAGCTGAAAATTGACTGAAACCAAAGAAAATAATAAATAAATAACATCAGTGGTGATGAATATGGCGCCATTAGCCAAGATTATGTCCACCATAGATTTGTCTATTAAAAGAAAAACCTTCAGAAAATATCCATGAAGAACAACAAATATCACGTCTACCCCCAACAAAACACGAGATTATCCAACCATACAAAATTTTAAGAGATTCTGAAAGATACTTATGACAATTTAATGTTTTACAGAGGCATGAGAGATGTTTATATTTTAGGGTATGCATTGTATTTTAATCTTTTGTTACAAAACATATCTAATTGTTCCAATTTATAAAAAGGAGTACCTGATCATCATCTCCAACTATAGTTATATGGTTATGAGAACCAAGTATTCTCAGAAGTTGGTATTGCATAGAACTGGTATCTTGAAACTCATCAACTACTATAGCTTTCCATTTGCCAGTACATTCTCTTTGCACTACAAATGTCATGATTGTATCATTACTTTTCAGGCCTTACAATTGCACCCAAAAAAAATCCAGAATATTATTACAGACCTTGAGGAAAATCTGAGAGAAGCATGATAGAACAGCTAATAAAATCATTGTAATCCAATGCATTGCATGATTTAAGTATTTCATTGTAGTGTTGAAGAATTGAAGCCTGACAAACAGAAGGGAAAAATAAAACATGAACAACAAATTGTAATGCTATTGTATTTATAATACAAGTAGTCATATCATAGAGAAACAAAATTAAACGTACTCCAGTAAGATCCCCACTTCTTTTGCATTCTTCAGGAGTTCTCCCTGAAGCTTTAGCCTACAAATCGATAAAAAACTTAGAGCTGATACAAAAAAAGAATATGAGGAAACCAAACAACTCCAAAAAATTTTGGCATAAACAAACCTTGGTCACAAACTTCTCCCCATTTTTGGATTGCTCTTTAAATGACTTTATGCCATCAATACAGGATTCGCTAGAGGCATTCTTTTCATTTTCAACTAACCGCATGGCCTCAATAACCGCACGCCTCTGTTGTCCATGGCCATATACCAGGAATTCAGTTGTTCGACCCAACCTTCCTTACAGGTAAAATAAGACAAGAATTATCTTTAGCTTTATAGAATTATAGTTCTGTATATAATCCTGAAATGCCTTTTTTACAATGCAAATTTATCTCACGAAGTCTTGACAAGCAAAGTGCAAAGGAATAAACAAATAGTTTTTGAGTCATGTAATAAATGAAGGATTATGCATGCTGAACCTCAAAATGTCATTTTTCCCCTTAAAACAGATTATAAAAATCAAGAATGCCCTTTAAAAAACATGAAAAATACCCATTGCAAGTTCTCTTCAACTATACCAGAAAATCAAATTATTACTCCTTTCTCCTTACATTACTTACAAAGAAGCAGGTAGGAGTAGTTAGGGCATCTGGAGGGTTATAGGCGGCATGTTTACTCTTAAAAGTGAACCAGATACCATCTTTTCTTTGTGACTGTACAAGTGTACATATGTGTATATGACATTTTTCCTGAAAAGGAAAGAATTTCTCTAGGATCTGCAGAAGTATATATAAAGTTTCCCCTCAAAGAAAAAGACAGATGTACTTCTACAAAAAAAAATGACATACTTTTCAGCATGTGACCTGCAGAACTGAAGAGAGAAAGAATGAAATGTGCTTATGACAAGTTCCTTTGCAATTTGTCTTCCAACCACTTTTGCGATTCGTTCTCTCATCTCCGAAACAGCGACTGTTGTGAAGGTCATAGCCAAAATGTTATCGGGAGCGATTCCCTACAAGTTATAATATGTATATAGACATATAGTTCTTTTCAACCATCATACCATATGTAAATATATAATTAATAAAAGTGGGCGGTTGTAAAAGTGTTACCTCGTTGAGCAGTGTTAGCACACGACCAACCATGGTAGAAGTCTTCAATTTGAGGAATAAAAGAAACTCCGAATTACACAAAAAGCAACAAGAAAATAGAAGAGAGACAGATTTATCATTTAAATTTAAAAAAAAGAATCAAGTACTTTTCCACTTCCTGGTCCTGCTGCAATCATAAGAGGAACTGAGACGTCGTTGCAAGCTGCCTCTCTTTGCTTGTCGTTTAATGATTTAAAATACTCTTTGTATTTCTCTGGCATCAAATGTTCGTCGCCTTTTGCCTGTCTTTCTGACAAATCTAATCTATTTTCTTCATTCTTTGGTATAGTATAACTTTGTCCACATATTACATCAATTTGCGCAAGAGAACCCCCGTTACTACAACTCACTTCTTCTTGTGCATTATTCAGAGGTATTAAATTGCCATTGTCATGTCTCTCTCCATGTGCTTGATCAAAATTTACCTCATTTTGTTCAATTCTCTTACAAGCACCGACATCTCCTATTGATACAGACTTTTCCTCTTTTAGAATGGACCTTTCACACAACAAATCAACTTCTTGAAGAAATGCCTCATCACTAAAATTGATTCTCCTTGTGTGCTATTTACAGGAATGGTAATCTCCCCACACCTATCATGCATCCATTCGGTTTGTCCCTCTCTATTCGAACCCCAAGTGCCCACTTCATCCAGTTGGATCGAACTGGATCTCTCCGGTTTTTTCTAGACCGCTCTCTACAGATTGTATCAACTGTTTGTATAAATGCCTCATCTAGCTCTTCATCAAGAACGGAACTTTGACACCAAGTTAACTCTCTGGGCTTCAAAGGAGTTGAGTAGAAGCTCTCAGTTTGCTCTTCTGGTTTTTGGGTTTTGTTCTTGATGTCAGAAAGCGGGGCCCAGTTTAGCAATTGGTTCGATGTACATTTATTGCTGAAATATGTAAATGACCCAAAATATAAGTGAGAAAGGGGCTTAAAATTGAACAGATTTTTGGAGGTACTTTAGAAACACAAGACGAACCAAAAACAATTGAAACACACGGACCTAAAGGGGGAGAAGGGTCTCTTGCAAGGAAGGAAAGGTTTTGAAGCTCTGGAACAACTCGTGACCGCTGTTGAACCAGGAGGCGGCGCATTTTCTTTGTTCATCGTCTTCTCTACTCGCAACTGTATGTTGTGTGGAAACGGGGAGGGAGAGAGTGAGAGAGAGAGACGGGAGGGAGCGGCGGACGGGCAGTGTTTAAAAATTTGAAGCCCAACCTTCTAGCATAAGCTCGGTACAGCTATTGACGGATCGGGATTCAGATCCAGTAGAGTACGGTCTAGGATGCAAACGGATCGGATAGTCGTAAAACATCCGTATCTGTTTTTATTTTTGAATATTAAACGGATATGAGAACGGAGTAGGTCCGATGCCCACCGGACCTACTTTTAGGTTCAACGAGCACGATGACCGTCCGATCTAATTTAAGATTTGTGTACGAACATTTGTTTTGCGCACAAATTTTAAAGTGTTCTGCATGAATCTTAAAGAAATCACGGTGATTCAACCCATCGATCTAGAGTAGGTCCGATGCCCATCGGACCTACTCTCAAATGAACGGATATATATCGGTATCTGTTTTTCAATACTATTATTTATTAAAAAAATATTATTAAATATTACTAAAATATTAAAGTTTATAATATATATTTAATTATAACAGTAAATAACATAATTTTTTATAATATATATGAAAATATATAGTATATATCTACTACTTGAATACGAGTAATTATAACTCAAAAATATATATGTATCTGTATTTGTATGGATATTCGAACATCAAATTTTTGTATTTAATTTTTGAATACAAATGAATAATATCTGATCCGTTTGCAGTTTGCATCCTTAAGAGTACCCTACCGCTCCTTGAGAATTTTTTTAACCTGTACGAATGTTAAATAACCTGGTAGGAATCTTAAAAGTTCCTATACATATATGATTGACTAGAAAAAATTATCACTTTGACTGGAATTGTGTACAATAATACAATACTACAAAAGATATACTTCGCTGTTGATCGCATCGCAAAGGAATGCGTATCCTCTGCATTAACTCAAAAGAATGTTTTGAGTTAATGAATCTCGATCGTCTGATTTTAAACAGAGCCAATCTGAATTTTGCTTGAAATATAGAGGGCCCTTTAATATTGGTGCGGATGTAGTCCGTATAAATTTTAAAAAATCGGATAGTGGAGATGCATTAACTCAAAAGATTTCCTTTTGAGTTAATGCAGAGAATACGAATTCCTCGCGAAGTCTGGTTGGACTCTGGTCTGATCGAATTCGCATCCTCTGAGATATCTCAAACTTTGAGTATTTTTTTTGGAATATCTCAACCGTTCAAATACGTTCAGCACGAATCTCAAACTGAAGTTTTTTGGAATATCTCAAACTTTGAGTAACTAATGCTATGCTGATCATTCTCTTTCTAAACCGAAGTTTATTTTAAATCTGGGTTTTTTCTAAACCAAAGTTAATTGTAAATTTTCTCAAGAATTTTCATGAAATGAGTACTTAAAAAAAAAAAAAAAAGAGTACTAATACTGTGTTGGTTATATTGAAACGGTGACAAGATAAAATTTGTGTTGAATTTTAATTATAAATCGAGAACTTGAAAGAAGAATGTTCTTGCCGAGTTACCATGTGTACCAGATCCAACACTCCATTTCCGAGGGAACTCTTTAAGTATTTGATGATATTAATTTTACGGGGTGTTTACTTGCCTACTGATGCGTACTTGATAATTACTAGAGATTGATTGAGCAAAAGGGCGCATAATAAATTTGATAGCTGAATCCAAAATCTTTTAGGCGAGATAATAAAATAACTTCGATCATCAAGGTCACCAACGAGCGCGAGAGCCAGCAAAGCAACAACATATTGATTTTGTATTAAACGTGACTGCAACAATTTGAACAATTTCAGTATTTTTTTAGTTATGTTTTAGGATTTGTAGTAGTAAAACATAAAGCAATTTGGAGAAATAATATAAATGCAATTCATTGAAAAAATATAGCATTTAAATATTATTTAACTCACATTAAAAAAAACTTAACCATATTTGTCAAATATTTAACTTGAATATTTTATACAACGTACCAATTTAAAATTCCAACCAATATTCTATCAGACAAAATTTTCACTCTTCCGAATAACGAAAGACTTGAAGAACTATTTCCTTGATTTAGGGTATGTTTGGTTACAATCTTAGAATAGCTAGAATAGCAAAATTAACGTTTGTCTTATTAGAATAACTTGTTCTAACATTTTGTAATAATAACTTATTCTAATAAGATAAATAAGTTTGATTTCCTATTTTAGCTATTTTAACCCAACCAAACACGGAATAGCTTGTTCTCAAAAATAACTTATGCTCAGTTCAACCAAACATACCCATAAATAAGCCCTCAAAGATGGAGGAAAAACAACAACCATCATCTTTCGTCCCACATATGATTTGCATTATTGTTACATCATTACAGGCGTTTTATACAAAATTTTACTCACATAACACAATATCTCTGGATGCTACTTTATTACAATAGTTGAGCAAAAAAAAAAAAAAATTACTCTATAACAGGTCATCAAAAGGCCCTCATTTCGGTACACAAACCAAAGAATATCAAACTAAACAAGTCATTTATTCAAGAATTATAATTCTTAAAGCCCTGGAATTGATTCGAGATTGTAAGTCACAGACGTATTGTGCTCATTCTCCACCCTTTGCTGCCGAGAGTCAGAATGGAAAGAATCAGAATTAGGAGTAGGACTTTCTACTCCAAGTGAATTCAAGTAAGTATACGAGTTATTCCCGGTGAGGGGTGGGTCTGGATTGCTAATTCTACTTGCCAGAAACCTGCGAATAAGGCCTCTGAGAAATGGCGCCATGGTGTCAGGCTCGTGTTCCAAGTAGTACATAACACCTCCCATGCATGCACAAAACAACACCACCTGTCATAGTTTCATATATAATTCATTAACGTGATAACCAGAAAAAACTTTATAATGGCAAGTTTTTCAAAAAAAAAAAACACAGAGAGAGAGATGCCACTGCCAAGGTTTAAAAAGAAAACCAGAGAGAGAGAGAGAGAGACCTCAGTATTTTTTATGTTAGGTATCAAGTGGCGCTTGTTTAAAATGTACCAAAGAGAATCAGCAGCACGGGGCAGTACATAAAGTGCCAGCTCAGCCCTACGTGCTTTCTGTTCTAGAAGCACGGAAGAAGCTGCTATTGCACCTGCAAACCAATATACCAGCTTGTGGTCTCTTGTTGCCACCTTTCTATGCAAACATATCACACCCTGTAAAAAAGAAAAATTAACCATCAGATTCAGAAGTGATAGAGACGGGAAAAACTTTATTAACAATGCATTAAATAATTGAGAAAAAGTAATTATTATTTTTACCTGAAAGAATGAAACAAATCCAGATAAAAAAGCAGTTGAGCGCACCGCACCAATCAGCGCACGCCAAGATGTCATCGCAGGTGATTCCAAGAACTACAATTTTTTTCACAGATAAACTACCAAATTTTATCACATAAATAAACAAATCACTTCACATTAAGAACATTAATGAGAAGACAATGTCTAAAATGCACGAAAATGAATACCTTGTGAAGACGTAGTACCACAAAAGGCACAAAAGTCAGAGAAAAGTAAAGTGGAAACGTCTTCCTAAAAGTTGTACAACCAGCAGAGAAATTTTTGGCAACGCAAGAAGATGTTTCTGGATGGATAACAGAGCACGGAATAATGGGCGGGTATTTATTTAGCTTTATGGGCCCATTAACCCGTTTCTGCAAAGACAGAAAGGCAGAAAGAGAGGATATGTCAACTGGGCCTCCTCGGCAGCACTCCCGCACGGCCCGATATACTGGTTCTGCAACAGGCCCAGTCTTTTGGATGAAGTCTTGGTACGACTTGGGGAGGCTCTCTGGGCGCATGACAAAGGCATACATCACCTGATATATAAGTAATGAAGGAATATTTCTATATGGTATATATAAGAGGTAATACATGACGTGTCACGACATCCTTTTTGTGTTCCTGTGTGTTATAAGTGTGAAATTTTGTTACCTGGGCACAAGCCAGAGAGAAGAGCAAAGAATCACCATGCCTCCAATAGTTATCCCATTTATCCCACAACTGAAACCTATTCTTTGACTTTGCTGAGTTATATGCACACTGCAACCATACAGAGAAACATAATGTTTTTATAAAGAATTGCAATTACAAGTCCTTTAGATCAACCAAGTTTCCAACCCATGCAAAATCCTCAAACTAACAAAAGTGTAAATCAGCCTCAAGTTCCCAAATTTAGCACAGAAATAACAAACAACTAAATAGATAAACAACAATAAAGCCATTCTCCAACTTTTTTTTCTAAAAAGAAGCAATAATTCTGACCTGACCAAGTCTGACAAGAAGGTATAAAGCTAGTGTGCGCCGACGGCTCGAATCATCCAATGCCAGTACAGATAGACCCGCAATTGACCCCGCTATAATTCTGCTCCATTACCCCCTTCAATTAATTCCATCAATTTCATTGAGGCAAAATTTACATAACTATTCTTCTAACCAAATGCGACATTTGGTGAATTCTTATATTATAATTTTCACAGCAAGTATGTTCCTATACAGTTTAATATTTAACAAGATTAAAGATTAGTGATAAAAAAAGGGTATTCTAATTGTACTTGCCATGGAGCAGGCAAAACAAGTATTATACCAGGAAGCTACTACTACTACTGGTGGAGATAGTCTCAGACTTACGCATTAAGTGGTGCTTCTTTCTTCCGGATTCTCCTTAGAAGGCATCTAAGTGCATGGTAAGATCCAGTAAACCCTCCAAAAAGCAATCCAATCCGACAAGCCTCTTCTCTTACTATCAGATCTTGCTCAGATACCAGTTGCTATGAACAGTAAATAAAACAGTTACCCAAGTGCATAGCCATAATTCATTGATTTCACATCAGTCCTTGACTGAAGTTTGATAGGACAACCATTACATCGAAATTCTGATTATAGCACACAAATATACCTTAAGATCCAGGAGAGACGAATAAGATTGGCCTCTAGCAAGCTTGAAAGCTCTTAACAAAATCCCAATTCCAACCCTAACGCCATAACTCAACAAAAAGCTCTGGCACATATTTCCCACCGCATGTGCGATGCACGACTCGTCCGGTCCATGGTGAACGCACCGCACAGCTCCGTCGCCTCCGCCGCCGCGGCGGTGGTTTCGGCGTTGAAGCTCTTCCATTGCCACTCGCAACCGCTCCTCCGCCTCCCTCAGACGGCGCTCGACCGCGTCATCGCCGGACGAGGGTTCACCTGCGGCTGACGGGTCCATGGAGGGGAGGTCGAAGGCGGAGGGGGTGGAGAGGAAAGGCATGGTGGTCTATACTGAGAGATCTCCTATCCTACGCACTTTACTTGTTTGTTCAAAAGTCTCTCTTTCTCCTTCTCGCTCGACATGGTTCAATTTTATGTCGCAAGCACCACCTATGCTCTGCGGTAGATTAAGTCAAAATAATTTTGGTGCCTATTTAGATTATAGGAACCGCTTTGAGATTCGTATCAGATTAAAACGGACGATGCAAATCTCATTCTACACATCTGAACTCTAGCACGACTTCCAAAATTTGACTTCGTCAGCAAATGTTAATTGCAAGTGGAACAAAATATATTCAAAAAGAAGTCTATGAAAGAGGATCCAAAACGGCGCTTTCTATATTATCATCTATGCGGTGTACATATCTGTAACTCAGCAACCGGATGGCTAGGCAAGTGATTATACTAGTGAGTAGTGACCCATCCCATTAATTGAAATTGTTAATTTGGACCGTCTGAAATGGACGAAAGATCAAATCTGCGCAGAGATGTTTATCCTTTTAACAGAGTTGTTTAATCTTTTGGATTCTTGTCCCTTTCTTTTATTAAAGAGGTTTTGGGATGGTGACTCAGCCGGACCAGACGACTGGAGGGACAAATGTCCGCATGCGCAAAGAATCATAATCCCCGTACAATTAGTAATGAACGGTCTGAACTTAAATTTCAGCCGGGTTAAAAGAAAATCATACCTTATGTATAGGTAGGAGATTTGTTTTGAGACTCATGCTACGTTAAAGAACGGTCCGGATTTAAGAATTCTATCCTCAGATAATTGACGGGATACGGATTCTGTGCAAAAGGTTCTGCGAGGAGCCAGATAGGCTTGAAACTGTCCCCTAAATAGTGCAAATCATTTTTTCATGCTTGGCCAAAAGCAGCAAAGCCTCCAATTAAGCATGAATCAATTAGCCCCAATCTCAATCAATTACTTGCATATTGTTGCTTGAAAGTTTCCATTTCATAATAGCTTTTACTTAACATAGAAGTTAAGCAACGAAGGTCATGAAAAGTAGTAGCAAAACTATATAACTTGAAAGCGATATGAGGGACACAGGAACCGAGGCAAGGGCGATAGCTGGGTGATTCCCACGGGCAGAGAGGGAATTCAAACCTTCAACCACCAATGGAGCTCACATTAAGGGCATGTTCAGATGTCACGGGATTACACGAAACGGGATGTGACGGGAATGATAATTCATTTTTGAAAAAGTGGGAACTCATGTGTACGGGTACGCACAGGAATAATTATGAAAATATGCTAAAATGAGTGTTCGGTTGTACTGTGGTATTAATTGTGAGAAATCTTATTTTTCTTTTTAAAATGTTTGATATTATATCATTTTCTTTATTAATAAACTATCAATAATTCAATTAAATAAATAGATTAAATAATAACATAACATCACTTATTAATTATTATTTTAAAAATATAAATTAATAAAAAGCAAAATCTAGGTCAATCAATTAGAAAGAAGTAAGAGGACACCAAAGCACCGAGTATTAAATCACTATAACATCAAGAGTCGAATTCATTATGAAGTTATTGGTATTGTACAAGTACCAAAATTCTCAGAACTGGAACCATTTTCCCTCTTATCTGGTACTATATTAGTTAAAAATGAATCAATATTAGTTGAAGAGACTGAGAAGAGAGGGAGAGAGCTAGCGCATCATTTGGGAACAAAAAAATTCAGTCCGAGACGATATTTTTTTTCCCACAATTTTATGCTATCTGGGTAGAATTTGGGAAGAAATCATGGGAATGAAACGGGAAGAAAATGGTCATCCAAACTAGTGTTGTAAATAACGGTATTCGGTTGTCGGACGGATAGGGTACCGATAAGTGATTAATCGGTATGCGGCCGACTAATCGGAATTATGCGGACAATTTAACGTTTTTATTAAATTTATGTATATATATCATAATTTATTAAAAATAATTTATTTAACTCATTAAACTTATCAAATAAACTTAATTTAACTTAGTTTTATTATTATAACATGACACTATGCTTGTTTATTCTTAACACATAAGCATTTTACATGTTAAGTAACACATTTATTTAATGAAAAAATAAAATTGAGAATTAAGCATTTTCAAATACTAATAACATATTATTTGAAAGAAATTAAACATTCCAACATAAAATCATTAAAATTAATTTATGATAACAACTTAATTACATAAATGAACACGTCGTACTAATCGAAAAAATTACATCAGTAAGTAAGAAAAATATATGGTATATAAATAATAGAAGAATTAATCAATTTCAAAGTAAGTAAGAAGAAAAAATATATATAAAAAATATTGAATGTATATCCAAGTATAAATAAAACTACAATATAAGATTTATAAACCTTATTATACACACTATCACAGAAAAAAAAATGTGAAAATAAATATACACTGGAATAAACGGGAATAAACGGGAATAAACGGGAATAAACGGGAATAACCGGGAATAACCGGGAATAAACGGCCGATTAATCGGAAAAAACAGCCGATTAATCGTTTTCATCCGCTAACATGCCTCCGTTAAGAGTGTTCGTGACGGTTAGGCCGCCGTTTCCGATTAATCGGCCGTTTAATCGGCCAACTAGACCGTTTTTTACAACACTGATCCAAACAGGTAAAGGGGTTATAATCCCGATGGGCTCAAATTTCTTTAATTCCCATGGGTAAAATGAGCGTCCGAACAGGCCCTAATGGTGGATGGCAGCAAGTAATTTCAAAAAGGAACAGGAAGTTAAGAGACAAGACTTCTCAACAAGCACCTACGAGATTCTCAACACAAGTACACCCAAAATTTAACAAAGCCATTAGAGAACGTAGGTGCTTTAGATGCCTGGCAACAGGACATCAAATGGCACAGTGTAGGGAGCCACCAAAATGTTTCAAGTGCCATAAATCCGGCCATTACTCCTCCAGCTGCAAACTGCCTATAAAACCACAAAATCTCAAACCAGAACCAAGCAAACCAAGAGTAGAACACAAACAGAGAAACACATATCAAACTTACGCTGATTTAGTAAGAGAGAAACCACAAATGGAACTCATCACAACAGGTCATACAACATGTTTCATTACAAAAACATCGATGTTTCATTACAAACCGAGTGCAAAAATATCGATGTTTCATTACAAAAACATCAGCGACGCACCGATATTTTTTTAGCACTACCTGGTTAATAAAACATCGATGTTTCATTGCAAAAACATTGATGATGCACCGATACATGCAATCGATGTAACACACGCATCCAACCAAATGAATTTGTTTGACTTAGCCAAACCGAGTGCAAACTTCAATTCGAGTTTCCTACGACTTTTTCTTCTAACCAACTATGCTATGCCCATTCTAAAAAAAAAATATTAAATACATGCCAGAAAATGGCCGGTACTGTATTAAAAAAAAATTTGGGTACCAGTCAGAAAATAGCTGGTACGAATATTTTTATAACTTCTCAGCAGATCTGAGTATATTAATTAATTTCTACTAAACTTTGGATATCAATAACTATGTCGGCAGTTGTGGCTAGGGCTGCAAACGAACCGAACCAAATCGAACTTACCTTCAGTTTGAGTTTGGTTTGAATTAATTTCGAACTAAGTTTGGTTTAAATTAATTTCAAACGAACTCAATTTCGAATGAATTCAATTTTGAATCGAACTTTTACAAACTTTGTTACGACTTACGAGTTATGACTTATGATTGGGCTATAGTTCGAAATTACAGCACTTCAATAAAAACTCAGGCATTCTGAATTCTAATTACACAGTACACCAAAGTTTATATCAAAGTTCATTACAAATACCAAAATTTATATCAAACACCAAAGTTTAGTACAATCAATCAAAGTTCAGTACAATCACAGAATCTAAAGTTTTCCAAATAGCCAACAGGAGCAACATCACCAAAGTTTTCAAATATCAAAAGTATTCAAAGTACAATTTAAATATCAATAGAAGTACAGAACAATCACCAAAGTCTTAGAATTATTACAAACTCAAATATTATCCTAAATAAAACACTAAAGTTCATTATCAACGGAAATTAATGGTTCACGTTTGAGTTATTTCGAACTAAGTTTGGTTTGCTAACCTATTTCGAACGAACTAGGTCCAGTTTGAGTTTGGTTTGAATTAATTTCGAACTAAGTTTGGTTTGAATTAATTTCGAACAAACTCAATTTCGAATCGAATTTTTTATGAACTTTTCGAATCAAACTCGACTCGAATTACGAACTACGTATTCTTTGTGCAGCCCTAGTTGCCGAAATTTTTATTAATAGAAAATAAATTAAATAAATATCGACATTGAAGAACGATTTGACAAAAATTCGAGATCTAACAAAGACGTTATGGTCCATAACGGCCAGATTAGCACCTAACTACCTGCGTTACTATAACAAAAATACGGGCCGTTATGGTCCATAACGGCCAGGGACGCGCTGAAAAAAAAAACAGGCCGTTATGGTCCATAACGTCCAACTACAGTGATTTTTTTTTAAAAATCGCAAACTGAAGCAAACAAGCCAGCAAAAAAAAAAAACACTATAGCTGGACGTTATGGACCATTACGTCCAGCTACAGTACTTTTTGTTAATTGGAGATCATTAGTGATCAGATTAACTGAACATTATGGTCCATAACGTCTAGCTACAATGCCCTGGACGTTGTGGATCATAACATCTTTGTTAGATCTCGAATTTTCACCAAATCGTTTCTCAATGTGGATATTTATTTATTTTATTTTTTATTAATAAAAATTTCGGGCCCTAGTTGTGGCACTGTGGGTGGTTCATTTTTACAATAACAAATGGTCCTATGGCACGAATCGCGACAGGAAGTAAGCAGCTTTTTTATTTTTAAATAATAAATACAACTGTATGTTTTCGATGCACTTTTTCTTTAATAATATCCTTAAAAAGTGACAATAATCACAATATTTAATTTTTTAATTGTTATTTATTCTTATATAATCACATCACAGAAAATTCGAATATTAATTTTTTTTTCTAAAATTCATTAACTCACTTTTTATTATTATTATTTACAGATAATAATGTGATATACTTTTAGTTCTTATTTTTTTGTGATATAATAATAAAAATAGATCAAATTTACGATTTCTTGGAGATTTTTAAAGAACCGTAAAATATAAACTCTTATAATAACCAGCTTTGGTCTGGGGCTCTATACCTCTTGTAGCTCGCGCGATAGAGACCACACTCACCAGTCACCACTGAAAGACAAGATGAATCTTCGCTCTCTTCTTCTTCCTCTCCTGCTCTTCCTCTCTGGTTAGTATAAAATTCCGACACTGATTGTACTACTACCAGTCGTTGTTTCCATTTTTCTTTTGGTATTTCTGCAACCATATCCGTTACTCGTAGAATCCTCGTGTTACGAAATAAAAACGAAAGATACAATTGCTTGTTGCTAATTTTTTTTCCGCCAAATCATAAGTTCGTCTTTGATTGCTTTGACATATGGATCATCTTTCGAGGGGTTAATATTAGCTGGTTTAACGAGGTTTAGTGGATAATTCCTATTGACAGTAATTGAAATCAGGAATAAAGCTATAGTAATTACTCCTTTGTTAATTTTGATTCTGATACCGAATGACGCAATGCCTGATTTTTCTTATAGCATCTCATGTCAGGCACTGGTAACTGCCTTGGTACCAGTCAGTCTAGTTACTACTGGTTGAATTTTTTCAATTTTATTTATTTATTTTTTGTTGTTGTCAGTTTGCGTATTTACATCACTGGGAAAAACAGCTCATAAAATTTTTTATCATTGTATTGAATGATGAATTAGTGACTTTTGTAGAGAAACTCTTTTGTAAGACTCTAGTAGTATCTGTTCGCATCAAAACTCATTAGCTATAGACAAAAAAAAATATCTGCAGTTCTCTCCGCTTTTGGTAATGATAATTGAATTGAGAATGGAGATAAGCTCTTTAAAGGGCCAGATTCTCAAATAGGATCTTAACATGAAATTCTGACTAATCATTGATGGAAATTTGTACTGGGTGTATATGCAATCACAACATCTCAACAGTCCACTAATTTCTGACCATTCTTTCTTTGCCATATTGATTTTGCAAATCAAACCTTGATGTTTTCTCAATTTCAGAAACTATCCCCACATTTCTTAAATGCAATTGAAAAGGTATTTTCCATGGGACATTCTACTAAAGCACTATATAAGTAGCTTAAGGATTCTTTAGGCTCTGTGCCTCCAACCCTCTAATGGATCCAAACCCCCTAATTTACCTTTATCTGCATCCAAAAAACCCTCTAATGGATCCAAACCCCTAATCTACCTTTATCTGCATCCAAAAAACCCTCTAATGGATTCAAAAGGTCCGGATTCAATCGAGGTTTGGAATTCATCTATGGTTTTTGGTAACTTGTGCAGAACTTAATGTTCCTGTAAATATGTTTTTGGTTCTTTATGCAAGAAATAGTAGAAAATCTGACTTCTTTGTCCATGTACAGCATATTGATGTCTTGATCAAGTAGCATTTGACAAATGTAGTAATAGAATTCAGATCAGATATCAAAGATAAAGAATAATTCCGACAATTGCCAATAATGGTGCATTATTTTTTTTTTTTTGGTAATTGAAGTACTTGTACTATTGGTATTAACAAGTTTCTATAAAGCAAGGAACAAGTACCTAACTCTCGAGCTCTTTCCGTAATGAAAGACCCGGTAGTAATACATGACCTAATAATTATTGCGTCACGGTTGCTACTGGTCCATACAGACATTACCAGGCTTTCTTATTTTCTAAATTATTATTTTTGTTCATATCTGGGTCAGTTTTAGTCTGGTAATATATCAGCAATTTTCCATTGATTAATTGGATGGCATAATTATCATTCTGATTTTGACCTTTCATATTTGTAACAATTTTATTAGTCATAAAAGGGAAGAAGGCAGAAGAAGGAATGTGCTCAGTCTTTGCACCGAGCTGTGACACTGACTCTAAACCCCTTTATGTCAAGGTCACTAATCCAACTCTTAATCCTTCTTGTCTCCAAGGTACTATTAAATTATTATTTTTGCCATTTTGAAGTAAATGTGGAAGGGTGCTAGATTATGCATCACAGTTTGATGTCTAACAGGATAAAAATTAATTGAACCGTGCACTAACTACAATTTCATTATTTTCTTGTATTAAATTTGCAGATTTACCAGGTTTCACCCGTAGTGTCTTTGAGCGGGACCATGCTCTAATTACACCTGAAAGCCAAGTGTTCAGTCCTCTCCCTGATTGGTAATCTTCTCTCTTTCTCTCTAATTACATCTTTTATTTTTATTCTTTTTTCTAATTTCAGCATTTGAACAATATATTCTTGTGCCGGTTCAATAAAATTTGAACTATTTTCAGGATCAACACATCAGGAGCATATCTCATCACACCAGCCATAGGTGCACATTTTGTCATGTACTTGGCAAAGATGCAAGGTACCTTTGTGCAACTTTTTAATGTCATACAATTCCCTAGTCTGGTACCCATACTGTATGATGTCAGTACCTACAAATCTACTATCTAATAAAACCAATGGGCCTAATTGACTGTCACTTGGGTAATCCATTCAATCAAGGCCCGACACTGCTTCAATTATCCTCAATTCTGTAGCTTGACTCACTTGAGCCTCTCTATATTCCAATGAAGCTTTTACAATCATTTACCCTAAAAGTTGGTAGTACAAAGAGAAACCAACATAAAAAGATGGCTAAACAGTTCACATTTGCAGTCATACCTGTAACTGTAATTAAACTGATAAAAGATGGTACAAGATAAAAGATTATAACTATTGCAGTTATTCTTAATCCTTTAGGCCATGTTTGGTTGTGGAGTAAGAGCTGAAGTAAATTCCTTACTCAACACTTAAGTTGTCAAACAAGGAGTAAAACATAAGGAGTAAGATAAAGTAAGTTAAACCACCTCTCCAGGCGGATTGACTTACTTCACACTTACTTCACATGTTGGTCCCACTGTCATAGATAGAAATTCATTTTCCAATATCTTACTTCGTCAGCCGAATTAATTTAAGCCATGACTTAAGCTACCAAACGAGGTGTAAAACAGGAGTAGGATGGAGTATGAGTTTAATCCTCTTTAAATTTAAGTAGCAACCAAACACGACCTTATTTGTTTCGCATAATTTAGTTTAAGATACCAATGGGCTGCTAAGTTGCACTGATCTATTTCTTGTGTACTGACTGTAGAGGGCTCAAAATCTGCTCTCCCTCCGAAAGATGTTGAAAGGTGCATCCATCTTAAAGTTATATCAAACTGTCAATTTTTTTTTTTTAAATGGCAGCCAAGATTGAATTATGAAGTCCAAACACGGAAATTTCTCTTCAACATCTGTGTTTAAGCAACTGTTAAAAATTTTACCCACCTAAACTTGTTGCTGGAACTGGTATCGTTTGGTTAAACACAAATAGAAAGTGTTTTGCACCTGTACTTAGCAATACATAGTAATACTTCTAATGTTGGAGATTTTACTAGTTTTCCGTGAATACTGTTACAAACTAATTTTGTTATTCTGATGTGTACTGACATTTATTAGAGAACCTCTTTCAGGTTTGTTTTTGTGGTTCAGGGCAGTGTTGCATTGGAAGCTGGGGCCCTTCATAAGCTAAAAGTAATGCTTTTTTCTCATTAGATTACTTCTTTTATCTATGCTATTTATTTATTATAAAATAAAAAATTACTCCAAAAAATACATATTAACAGAAACCAAACACTTGTATGAAAGTCATTTAATTTTTTACCAATACATTTCTAGTCCGGCATATTTCCTTGGCTTTAAGGGCTTTATAATGATCCTTACCTTTTATTTTTCTGTTTTTCAGGTGGATTCATATGCATATTTGCCACCTAATACAGAGCATTCAATGAAGTGTGATGAATTGGCAACTATTGTTATTTTTGAGCGAAGGTAATACTCTTTTATTCTACTGGTTATTGCTTATTTTCATCAAGGCTTTCACTAAAACTATGATGCCAATTAAGAAGAATTGAGGCTTTCAAAAGACAAAAAGGGAAAAAACAGACCCCAATTATCATACTAAAGTTATTTTGTATGGGAAAAAAATTACATACATATAGATATGCTCAAATTGGAATAAATGTGCCGGAGCTGAGAATAGGTTCAACTGATGAGCATCCTCTCCTAGAAACTCCTGGAGAGGTTGGTATAATGTTATCTTGATTTTTATTTCTTTAAGAACAGTTACTCAAAATACATCCCAGTTTCACTTGTACAGTGAATTTACATTTTCATCAGAGAGTAGGGAGGGAATGATCGAGTTGACTCTATGCTTTTGCCTAATTTATTGGAAAACGTGTGATAAATAATTGATGCAGAATTCAACGTCTCATGTTTCTCTTTCTATGTTTAGATATTTGAACTGCGCAAGCTGTTACCTACCTCAGGCCCTTATGATTTCAACATACATGTAAGATTCTCATTATGACACATGTGAATATTCTATTGAACTATTGATATATCTGCATGGACCTTTATTTTAAAAGTTTGGCACTACAAATAATGTGATAAAATGATGGTTATCCCTTATTTTCGCATCCTCATTTTCAGATTATGGATTTCAATCCAGGAGAATATCTCAATGTGAAGGTTTGTCAAACTCATACATCTGTTATTTTATTAATATGATACATATTAACCATATTCTGGTACCAACTTCATTTCTGATTTTTAATATCTTGTTTTCTTTTTTGACATAGGAGGTGCATTATAATCAGCATGGTTTACTTCTACTAGAGGGCCAGGGGATTTATCGGTTGGGTGATAAATGGTACATATGTTTTCCATATATTGTTCTCACTTTACGACACTATTAGCTTCTACAATATATGGTCATAAAATTTATTATTTAAGCTTGTTGACAAATCTTCTTTTTGCTTTTTTGTTCCTATCTTTTTTTCTTACAGGTATCCTGTCCAAGCTGGTGATGTCATTTGGATGGCACCATTTGTTCCTCAGTGGTATGATTTTCTGTTAGATTTTGGTGTTTGGATTTGATTTGAGACTAGTTATATCAGAGGCATTACAGGAACCAACTCTAGAAAAACCAAATAAAAAGAAAGGAACTGTGCATATGAATATTGGTTTGCAGCATATGACCAATTGGCTACTTTTAGTCTACCTTCTTTAACTGTGGTCCATGTTTTGTACAAAATGCGGTAAATTACAGTTTATTTATGTGTGCTCAAATCAACCACAAGTGTCATAAATCTGACAGTTTACCATCCCAGGTACTGCGCTCTGGGGAAAAATAGAAGCAGGTACTTGCTCTACAAGGACGTAAATCGAAATCCCTTGTGAGTGCATATGAGCACGGATTTGAATTCAACTCAACCTCGATGATAATTTGTTGGGTTCATTGTTTAACAAGATCTATCTGTAGTGTATAGCTGATTAATAACTATGCAATGGAGGCTCAGTGAGACTAAATACTCCTCAATTGACATTCATCTTTGCGAATTTGTTTTTTAACTTATCCTCAAAAGAGTCTAAATTCTTGACAAAATTCTTAATTGAGCAAACTTTTCCTTGAACAAGCCTCCATCAGACCAAGTACCTGGAACGATATGAAGCCCATAGTTTCCTTAAACATTTGCTAGGGCAGACCCACTAAGGTCGAGGAGTGGGCAACTACTTGTCTCTGGATTTTGAAAAATAATTTGATTCATGTATTTCTGGGCTATTGCCTAACCAATTGCGCTTGTTTTTGGACCAAATTTATTTTCTTTCCAACTTATTTTTTCCCCCTACCCCTAACGCAATTCCCAGGTCCGCCCTTGCATGGGGAACGCTTCTGACCGTGCTTCGTTGACTTGGGACATAAAACTGCTCATTTACCATCTGGCAGATTAAAATGAAAAAAAAAAAACCCAATAACCTATGTAAATCCGGGGTAAAGATTTTAACTGAGCAGTTTTAACTTCATGTAGTGTACGAATCATATGCAGCACTTTTTTTTATTTATAGTCCGTGCTGCATGAAACAAAAAATGCTCTAATAAAATCTTTACCCGTAAATCTAGGGCTGGAGGAGTTCCAGAGGGAGAGGGCCAATTCGGCCCACGCCTATAACACCCGAGGCTCTTTAATATTATTGTGGATTTCAATCAGACGATCTAGATCTTAACTCAAAATTTGAGTTATATAGAGAAATGTCGACCTTTCTAAGACAATTATAGGTTCTGAATATAAATTACTAAGGTCAATAAAAACACAATGCCACGTGTTATTATCTTTTCTTTTTTCTTTCTTACTCGTAGAGAGATACACGGGAGAGGAGAAAGCCACACAATAATATATCCAGACAGAGTCAAATTAGATAACATACCGTTACTAGCATGAAATAATGCAAAATAAAGATTGCTTAAAAAGCAAGTACAGAGGGAATTTTTTTAAAATAAGTTACTCTCAAATTTTGCAAATGTCATATGATTTTTTGCCTACTTTACAAACAATGCCGCTGAACTTGCATTTAAAGTTAGGTCCCTGTGATGAGCCTGTACTATTGCGAGATCTATCAATTTGCACAACTGCTTGCTTCAAATTGTTTCTGATATCGCCTGGTCCCCACAGCAGTGAAATATGAGGCCTCGGATCCTTACATAAGTCCAAAATTATTAAGATCACACTTCTACAAAATTTCTTATAATAGCAACCAAAAGCTTTTTGGGCTTATTTGTGGTTTTAAACCCGAGACCTGGTTGATAAGACTGAAATGTTATCAATCAAAATTGATAAAACCTTATCACCTTTTCTTACAAGTGAAATAGGTGCCCTAAACAAAGAGAGCTCGCTCAGAGTAGGGATTCATGTTTATGCATGCTGTCCAAGTTACAAAATAATAAAAGAAATAAAAGAAATAAAAGAAAAGAAAAGTTACCTTATAAAACTCCGGGAGGCCGTGCAATCTGTAAACCTCATCTACAACATTGATCTGCTGTGTAATCTGATGGCGAATAAAGGGGGGAAAAATATAAAAATGAGATACAGTCAAACTTAAATTAAATAAGACTTACAAATTGTGACCAAGACAACCAAACTAACAGGGGGAAAAAAGGTGACATATACCTCTTGTAGGCCTGTACCAGTAATCTCCAATGAAAGAAATGACCGCGTGGAATCATCATTGACAAAAACTTCCCACTTGTCGAATTCTATCCAGTACCTACTCTCCAATTAAACCATGTTGAAGAACTCATTATGCAGTTATATTACGGGGACTCATAATTTGCTTTCAGGTTGGGGCCATTGCCGTGGATTAACTTGGCAATCTTGATGATTGTCAAAAATAACTTTTGATTTTGAAATCTCACATTAGGACTATGATCTATGATATTTCATATCATGCACATAAAACTAAAAGTGATGAAATTTGATGCAACTTTTACCGTCCATAAAACACCTTGAAATTTGATGGAATATTAAATGACACTCACATTGCATAAAATTTGATACATAACAAATCTATATGGCCAACAACATGTCTCTAGAATTTCTTCTATTTTTGAAAATATTGTCAAGATTGTCTAGTAAACTCATTCTCTCAATGTCAATCAATCCCATCCCTCTTTCTTCTTAAGAAAGTAAATTACCATTACCAGTAGCAAAGTCAAGGTCACTGACCTTAGAGAGGTAATACCATGTTGGCACAAAATATCTATTCCTATTTTACACAATGGATATTCCTTTGGGATGAGATAGTGAATTAAAGAAATTTAGCATGCAACATAAAAAAAATATCCCAATCACATTAAATGCTAATGTTTCCTTACTGTCTCTGAGAATGGAGTTTGGTACGAAGCATGGCCACAATAGAGTCAATCTGATCTACTTGGATCCCAACAGTTCTTCCCAGACTAATATGGAACTCTCTAGAAAGAAGCACCTTCTCGAGTTTACAATCATCTTTGCACAGTTCATTTAGTGCAAAGTCGGTATCAGCGGCATATAGGCTTGGTACTACAGAAGAAACTTTTTTCATGGTTTGTACCATCACTTTCCTTGCTGTAGCTGGTATATAAACTGAGCCAAGAAAATTAAAAACCAAAAAAAAATTAGCATGTACTGTTGACTTGATGTGGTTTCAAATTTTTACACTTGTTGTGCAAATTATAATAGGCTTTGTCAATCCAACTCGATTTTCCCAAATTTACTGAGTTTCACAATTATGCTTTTGATAACTCATAGAAGGTTCAATAGTGAAATGAAATTCCCTTTAGAGTATTTAATTTCAAACCGAACCATTATTTAAGTCATAACGCCTCATTCGAGTAAGAAAATTTAATCGTATCAATCTTCTACTTAGCTTCAGTTGTGTAATTTCTCAATGAATGACATGATGACCAAGATAAAAAAAAAAAAGCGAACAAATGATCCAAATCAGTCTGTCAGGCATACTATGACTAAGCCTACATGAGATTAATGTGCACCACAAGAGGTGACGAGGCGGGGGGAGGAGGGGAGGGGAGGGGAGGGTACGAATTGATTGTTACATGCTCCACAAATTTTTAAAGGGTGACACAAGGAGAAAATTTCACCTCCTCTACTATCCAAACAAGCAATCCTCCGAAATGGGGTGTAAAGGATGTAAATAAGATTCACAAGAGGTGACGTGGGGAGAGAAGGGGAGGAGAGGGTACAAATTGATTGTTACAAGCTCCACATAATTTAAAGGGGGAGGGAAGGAGAAAATTCACCTCTACTCCAAACAAGCAAAATTTGTCTTCTTCAAAATGGGGGGTAGAGGAGTTAAATAGATTTAATGACATTTTCTATCTCCTTCCATTCTCTCCCTTCCCTTCCCTTCCCCTCCCCTTATATTATTTTTTTCGTGGAGCATGGTGTAATTCCTCAATAGAACTTCGTCCTTGTAATTTTGCTTGGCTTAACCTCAAAATAGTCTAAATTGTTAACAAAAAGTCTTGATTAAGCAAACAATTCCTCAACCAAGGCTGCATCAAGTAAAGTACCTGGAATGTAGATATGAAGCGCATAAATTCCTTCAACATGTGGGAAGCTTCTAGCACGGTTCCCTTGAGTCAGAGACGAGTAATCTAAAAGTACATAACACTAAAAAAACCTACTCAGTTACCATTTAGCAGTTTTAAATGAAGTATGAAAAACACAAACTTGCCTATGTAATTCGGGGGCTGGAGAAGATCCAGAGGGGGAGGTGGCAGGAGATCCGACGCCTCGGTCTTCACCGCTCGGTTGGAATCTTCGCCGTTGGAGCGGATCGGAGATGGCGAAGGAGAGCTGTCGGATTCGTCCGAGTCGGAGCCATACGACGCTCTTAGAGCCTCCATGTCTTCAGACCAGCGATGCCCGGTTTACGCGCGAAGAGAGAGAGCGAGAGTAGAGCAACAAAAAAACAATTGAGTTCAGATCCCACTGGGAACCTTGGAATTCACATCCCCTCAGGCATCAGGTTACCTTACTGAATACAATTGAAACGGACGGTCGAGGATCCTTCCTTTTCTTTTAACTTCGCACGAATCTCAAAGCACAATTAATATTGGCCCTGCGCCATCCCGAATAGGCACCGTCTGAGAGTAAATCTGGGCTGTCCGTTTCAAAGTTACGGTCCTTACGGACCTGAGAAGATACGGATCCAGGTATCTTGCACGCGTATCCTATTTACGGCCCCCTGTACTATCCTCTGTGGTACCGCACAGTTGGACCACTATTTACGACTCAGATTAATTTCAAATGGTGACTATTGAGGATAACACGGGGCAATATAATTTGTGCTTTGAAAATTCGTGTAAAGTTAAAAGAACAGTTCAGATTATCTCACTCTACGTAATAATACTTATATATAATAATACAGAGGATACAAATTCGGGTACCGTACCAGTAGAATGAGAGATCTGTGCACCGTCTATTTTAATCTGATACAAATCTCAAAGACTCCATGCATCTAAAGCTGGTCCAGAAAAAAATTATTTGGCTGGTACACTAAATGCGATACTCTAGAGGATACTCTTCCAAAATTGTTTGAAGGAGATTTTGCTGAACTTGAGTTGAATTCAGATCCAGTGTAATACCTGACCGTGTAGAATGAGACTAAGTCGTCCGTTTTATTCTGACACGAATCTCAAAATAGATCCTATATTCTAAATAAGTATCGAATTGATTTTGATCCTACTTTTTTTTTTTTACATCACAGTTATTGAATTATTTAGCGGTTGCAATATAGAAAATGAAATTATCCAAAATTAATGATATTTGTTTATTTTTTTTGGGCTATGATTAAAAACTTCTGAATTTTAACTCAGTGGTGTGAAGATGGGCTTTTTTTTATCCGCCCGTCCAAAACAGAAGCAATGGAATATCTCCTATTTCAGGCCCCATTTGCAGACCTTGTATAATTGTTGGTATTTGTTGTTTGCAGTATATGTTTTAGGTGCCTAATTGTTGCATAATTTGTATCTGTTTAAGGCTTTACTACATAAAAAATATTGCATCAGTTCTAAACTAACACGAGCCAACAAACAAAAAATAAAAGTAGAAATCAACTACTCATTAAGTAATAATTCAGAGAAGAGGACTGTAGGTTTGCGCACAGATTATAAAGGTCTTAGCACCACACCACAGAACGATAATCTGCTAATTTTCCAATAGAGATAGAGAGGGAGAGGGAGAGTATCAATGCACAGGTAGCAACAAACAGGTCCAAGTCTTCTCTTTATTAGGTATTGTATTGAAAACCTGTTGCAACTTATTAAATCATGTTATCTGAAATAAAATCAGTGCTAAAACATACAAAGGAAACTCTAGATCCGTCATAAAAGCTGTTTCAGCCCTCTTCAGTAAAGTCCCGAAAATCTCTCTGCTAAAGTTTAACAGGGACTACGAATTTCACAATAATAAAAACTTTAAACATAAATAAAAAGATCTCTCTAACTCTGTCAAAAAATATAGTTTTTGAGGTCCAAAGCTTAATTTGCCTCAAGCTGAGTCTGACCTGTAAATTTAACAGTACAATTAGAAGATTTTCAACAGAATGGAACTTTGTGACTTTACTGGTATATACAGTTGATCACTAATTATCATTTATTGGAATAATAATTTATTTGGAGTTTTTTATATTAATAAGACCCTAGATCAGTCAGTAAAAAC